>JAHLJS010000006.1:45315868-45643517 GCA_038502445.1 Eremochloa ophiuroides
GTGAGCCAAATTGGCTCTCTTTGGCTGGCAAACATCTTGTTGCTTGCCCTAATTGTATCCCCGTTTGTGTAACTGTGATTTGCTGATCCATAATTAGTAATAATTGGCATTGAAACTTCTACTTAAAATTAGAAACAAAACTTTCCTAAAGAAAATTTATGGTCATTGTGACTATGACCAGACAATGAAACCATTCTTTGCATAAGGTCCAATGCACATGTTTTCTCCCATTTTTATTCCTATAAATAAAATGATGTTTTTCATATTTTTATTCCTAAATAAAAATGCACTGTTAGAAGAATGACAAAAATAAATCAAATAATATGTCGTAAAGTTTTCTTTACAAGGATACCTTGATTAGAATTATAAAACCAATCAGCTTAACAAAAAAATAAGAACATAAATAATTTATCTTTAAAAACGGATTGAGATGCCATAAAAAGATGTAACACCCCAAATTTTGCTACTTTTGAAATATAGGTAAAATTATTTAATTTGGTATTTTTGAGCTCATGAAAACATAGGGAAATTAAAATTCTTCATAAAGATAAAATTCAGCTAGGTTTTAGCAACATGGTTGTGCATTCATGCTCTTGCATATGATTTATTTTGGTTGAGTGATCTTTGCCAAGACTCAAAATGATTAAAAATGATTTAATGATATGAGTGAGTAAAGTTTCCAAAACGCGTTTAGTAAACGATCTTTTCTGCGTGTCTCTGTGTCTATTTTCAATCAAATTCCTTGATTTCCAACTCATATTATTCAGTCAGAGTTTATCAAAACCTTTTCTTCAGCTCCAAATCACTCTTTGGTGCTCATCATTCATCAAATTATCTCTAATAACTTTCCGGGAATTTTTCTGGCTTTTTCTAGACCTTTCTCCTATTTTTCTGCGAGCAAAATCTAATTTTTAGATGCTCCAAAATATCTTCTCATGATGTCCAAATACTTTATTTAGATTTATCATGTTCCAAAATGTCTCCGGAAATTTTCCCATAATTTTTGGAGCCTTTGGAATATTTTTCGCACACTAAATACTAATTCTAGACTTTTATTGAATTATTTTATTTGTGAAATTATTCAATTCCGAAAATAATAAAATCTTTCATTGTTCTCCGGTCCACAAAGCCCATGAGCAATTATCCTAATAAATCTCTTTAGCCCATGCATTATTTACTAACGGGCTTTAATAATAATTTAGGCCCATTAGTAACGGAGAAGGGTGCAACATCAATTAGTACCATATTGTTAATTGACGTTGAGGTGAGGAGTTCTTCTCCCTATATATATCCGCCTACCCTTTAGACAAATCGTACCAAAACCACCTCAAGGGATGTCCCCTAGTTTAAGAATCCGATAGTAAATTAATTTTTCTCTTCTTTCTACTGTGTTATCTCTCGACGTCTCGTCTGTGCCGGACCGTCACAGGCGAGGCACCGTGGGAGCAGCTCATGTTCTCATTTACCCGGCCACCAGGTGATTTGGCATTGTTTTCTCTGGTTGACGTGCATCGGCGCTGTGTCGCTCCTCTCTGCAACATTGCCGGCCTTCCGGCGCCTCCCTGCGTACCTGTACGTGGAAGAGAAGCAGGCCGCCAGCCAGCTGCATGCTCGCTCATGAGCAGGCCGAGGGCCGAGTTCCCCTCCAGCTGCGCTGCTGCCTCTTAGGGGCCAGGCCACCGGACGAGCAGGGCGCCTGCCCCTGCTGCTAGGCCGCTGCCGAAGCTCCCCTCCCTTGCGAACCGTAGCGGCAGCTTGAAGCCATGGTGTTCTCTACGTACAGACCTCTGAAGAAGATAACAGAAGGAGACGAGGTATCTACCGTTTTGCCATCGATAGTATTTTGCCCGTTGTTTCTTCGTTTTAGCTCCGATTTAATCCATTTAACTTGCGTTAGATTCATATTTTCAAAATCTACGTGTTAGTGATACTTTCAGATCTGTTTTTAACTTTTCAATTTCATGGCTAGATTTGATCTATTATTTCTTTAAAGGCAAATCCTATTTAATTCATAACTCGTACGTTTTAACTCCGAATTAGTCCGTTCAACTTGCGTTGGTTTTCAATTCGTGTAAACTACGCATTAACGAGGTGGTTTAATATGTTTAGAGATTCTAAATTAAATATTATTTTAATAATCTATTAATCACTTGTTTTCCAAATAAAAGCAAATCCTCTGGTAGTCGTATCTTTTCAACCATAAATTCGATTAGCGTGATCTTCGTGTCTGTGTGCTCATAGCAACACGTAGATTTGTTTTATAAACTTTTTAACTTCTCTTCTCATTGATTGGTGTATTGTTCTAATAGAGTATTATATTTGTATGCTATGCATGTATGTGTTGAATGCTTGTATGGTGCAATATAGTCATGTCCAGTCGGTGAGAATTACGTGGTGATCAAGAAGCAATCATCGGAGGTTTAAATAAGAGAAAAGGATCTCAAGTGTAAGGCAAGTATAGCATAGACCATCCTTATTGCCTATTCACCTTAATCATTAAATTCATGATGCATGTGTCTACCTTGGCAACCCTATAGTGTTTATTCCTAGTTTTGATGACTTGATCCTTGTTACCTATGAGATTGCATTTGAGTAGTGATGCTAGTGCTTTGATGGGTCATGATCTTATGAACTTGAATAATTGATTATGAAATAAAGATTAAAAGATGCTTTTTAGCAACATGGACTAAGGACTTATCTGTAAGTATGACACCGGGACTTACAGCGCAACTATGGGGGCTATATGGCTCTGGCTTTAGTCAAGTATGGAGTTACTTTCTATCATGTTATTAATCTTGAAAGGTTGCTTGCCGAGCTGGTTGTTTTGCGGCTCCTGTCTTTGTGTGTACTGCTGCGCGTGTGTGCCACTGGAAGGAGGGCTCTACCGCCCCTTGCCATTGCGCCCGGATTGATTAGTGACATGTTAGCGAGGCTTTTGAAAGACTTCATAGTGAACCCCGCCGATCTACCTTGGTAGTGGATCGAGAGGCTGATCACCTCGAGAAAAAGGGTAAATCACGACTCATGGTGAAAGTGTGCAACTTCTGCAGAGTGTAAAACTGATATATCAGCCGTGCTCACGGTCACGAGCGGCCTTTGACGTCTTACAGGAATTTAACTAATTAAATATTGATTTATTTGAAGTTTCTATTGATGTTTATTCCATATTAATTATCATATTTATATGATCATGCAAATCTTGTTCCTTGGTATAATCTATTGCTGCTACTCAATTTGCTAAAATGTGATCAACTAAAAGCAACCGCTGTCAACCAGTGTCTTGCCTTATTTGAGCCTCATAAACCCATGTTATTCTTGTTGAGTACGACATGTACTTACGCTTGCTTTATTTTTCATATTTGGATAAAAATCCCGGATGGGTAACAGATGACTATGAGAATTCTTCTGAGAATTATTAGGATTGTGTTCACTAGTCAACTATTCCCTGTGGAATGGAGATTCTGCGAGAGAGTTATCTATATTATTCCGCTGTTATTAATGTAAAGACTCTGTGATATTATTCATTATATATTAAACCTTGTGATGGTACTATGTAATTTGTCGTTTATGTGTGTGATTGATCCCTGGGCACACATAAGTTGGTTCATTCAATTTTATCCTTAAAATTGGGTGTGACAAAAGATGAGCGAGAAATTGAAATGCTGAACCTCCCACCCCCCGGACCCACAAAAAAACACACGGTGTGACTGGCCCACGTGTCCAACCTACAATGACAGTGACAAAGTCGAAATTTCTATACGTACTGTTTCTTCCCTTTGCACTATAATTGATCCGACTAGTTTCCATCAAAGAAAGAAAAACCGACAATTGATCAACTCTACAATGTACACGTCATTATTACTGGACTCAAGTCCTAAAGTTAAAATCGGACGAGACAAGGAAGCAGCAGCTCAGATATGGCAAAGCACGGACCTAATCAGATAATTACTTCTAATACACAATTACACGCATAGATACATGGATGGTAATGCCTAACTGGAGCACAAATGGTGAACACGTAAACATTATAAGAAGTATTATTTACTCGCAAAATACACAGCAAAAGGAAAACCTGCTGCATAATTTGATGGCCATCAAAACAGTCAGCGATCTGGCAGATGATGGCCATCGTCTACAACTATGCTAGGAAGCTCTTCGGGGCCAACCAAGCGACTGTTGGCCACCGCTGGCTCACCGTCACTCTCCACGCTCTCGTGCCGGACTGGGCGGAGCAGCAGCCCCTGCAACCGCAACAAATAGCTTTGCCCTGCCGGCTGCGATCTCACGTATCTCGTCGCTGCAGTTGTGGTTGTTACGTCGCTGGCACTGGCAGATGGATGGTCCGGCTCGCTGGTCGACCGAAGATTGTTCAACGCACTCAGATCCAAGTTGGGGAAGACAGAGCACCGGCACCGTGGGCACTTGACATTCAGCCGGAGCCACTGGTCGATGCACTCCACATGGAAATTGTGCGCGCATGGGAGCCCACGGACCTGAATGGACATGGAGTGGACCCATGAGGATAAATAACTAGTAAGAGCCTGTTTCGATCCATTAGTGCTAATAGCTACCAGCTAAAATTAAGGGGATCAAACAAACCTGTTAATAGACCTGCTAACTATTATAATGTAGAGGTGCTAATAATTCGTTTATTAGTTGATGGAGGGATACTAATCGTTCATATACATCTCCAATTAACTATCCAACCACCTGTTAGAAGGTGGATCCTAAAGGCTAATAATTAGTTAACTAATGCTTAATACTCCATCTGTTTCATCGTTTTAGTTTTTCTATCTAGATACATAGATCTTATTATGTACCTAGGTATAGCATATATGTAAGTGCATAGCAAAAGCTATGTACCTAGAAAAGCTATAACAACTTGCAATTTGGAATAGAGGGACTAGTTTTTAGGTATTAGCTAACTACTCCCTCCGTTCCAAACTGTGGCTCGTTTTGGATTTTCCAGGCACATAGTTTTGCTATGCATAGACATAGCGTATATCTAAGTACATAGCAAAAACTATGTATCTAGATAGAAAAGCCAAGGTGACTTATAATTTTGAAACGCAGCGAGTAACTATTAGCACTAGTAGATCCAAACAGGGCCTAAATCGATTGATGTCGATACAAGTCTACAGGAGTGGATTTTACCTCATTGCCAACATGGAATTCTTCAAGGCAGATGGGGCATTCACTGCAGTCCGTTGGAACAGCTTTCAGCCTGAATTTTGGAAGCTCTTGAATCAGTGCCTCAACTGCTTCTCTCTGCACAAAAAGGATCCCTCAAAATTCATGTATATTTAGTTCCAACATAATGCTAGCATAAAATACAGCAGATATAAGATGAGGTAAATGATAATCAAATGATGCTCTATAAGTGGAATTAAAAGAGCTTCAGTTTACTTCCCAAGGACTAGAGAAGAGCAGTACAAAATTCAAACATTCAAACAAGGAGCTTCTGCATTGATCTTCTAGCCCTTGAATGCAGATCATAATAGGCACCACTGAACAATAGTAAATGTTCCATGAATCTCTAGGCCTTGAGCACTTCAGTCTCTGTAGAATTACCACATTGCCCTTTTTCCATAGAATTACAATGTCCATTTCTAACAGTCAAGAAAATGCATAAATTTGCTAATCCAGACCTATTCCATGACCATACTGACAACTAAAAGTCATGCCACCATTGAATCTACAGCTAAACATATAAGGAAATATTTTAGCCATAAAGTAAAAACTTGTGCAAGGTCACCCAAATCAATTCACCTGAGCTGCAGTTAAATAAAGACCAGGATGATATGCAGTATCTTGGCCCACTCTCATTTCCAGGCCAACAGCCTCAAATGCCCAGTCAGGAACACGGATCATATCAACCAAAACCTGCACAAACAAACACCTTAATATATGTCACCAGAATAAACACTCAATTATAGATTGAGAAACATGTACATCCAACCAAAATATACAATCTTGCCCCCCAAAAATGTAGTTTATGGGAGAAAAGCAAAACCACATTTAGGTGTGCCTACCAAAAAAAAAGCATTTGTACACAAAAGAACCCCCAATAAATTTCATATAACTATGTTACGTACCTACACTTGCACTAAAATATTATTGGGGTGTGTAAGTTGGACTTAATATGAACATAAAAAAAAATGCACGAAAAATTGATGCACAGAAAATTGAGAAAAAGCATTACCCCATATTCAGAGACTGGGATTCCTTGTTGTGCTCTCTGCTGAAGTGCATGCCTTCGGTTCAACCACTACAAAAGAAAACACATAAATTGCCCGCAAACTAGCATCTATTCAGATAATCCTCAGAATAATCGAAACCACATTAATTAAAAAATCAATAATATTATGCTTCCATATGAGATTATACTTCTGCAGGAATATGTCACATTCCATGTTAAAGTTAAAGGTATAGTGAAAACCCAAACAAATGAACAACACCTTTAGTGTTTCTGTTAGTATGTGAGATATGGGCATATATGTGTTGGGCCCATATAAAACATATCATTTTATGTTGACTAGAAGATAATCATCAATATAGCAAGATTAAACACTTTACACAATAGTGGATCAGGAACATCTCATCCTTCTAGCGAATCCAGCGAAATTGCATCAACATCATAGCACAAAGTTCATATAAGCATGTTTATGCCCATTAGTATATCATGAGTAAATTGCAAACCAGAGGGGTAGGGAGGAAGATATCCTCCATCCATCTTCCCTATGAATACAGCCGATGGGGTGAAGGCAAGGGAGCTCCCCCCCACACCCCCTTCACAACAAACCCTAGAGCTTATACTGTCTCTCTCCTGTTTGGGTGTTGAAGCATATAATCTTCATGCCTAAATTAGCTTAATATTATTCTAGCTGATGAACAGAAGATGTTAATACATCAAGATAAATAACAGTTCTCTATAGTTTATACACACTGAAATTGATCTTAACAACTTCAGTCCATGACTCCATGTAACAAGTCGCAATATGCCTGCAAAATTCAGTTATGATGGACAGCTAATCTAACTCTACTAACAGCATTACCAGACTAGTATTTTTGACAAATGGCATATGTGACATACACTGTTGGATAATCATTTAAAAAAAATGTACCAAGAACTTCATAGTATTACCTTCCCAATAGCTACAAAAGCAATACAGGCGAGCCCGCAGTAACTGAAAAGCAGCCATATCAAGAAGCCCCACTTCTGTCCTTCTTCCGGCAACTACAAAGGGAAAAAAAAAATGCATTTAGTAGAATTCAATGTATACAGTAGTACCTATAGCGAGTATAAGAGAACTCACACAGGCTCTTGCAGTGCTAAACCACAATGTTCCAATCACAGTCCAAACCCACAGAAACGGGTGGAGAAGTAGTACAAGAACTGAGAGGACAACTATTCTTCCACAAAAACGAGCATATCTCTGTTGCCATCCGAGATCTCTACAATTTTTCATAAAAAATGATATATTTTAGTTCAAGAAAAAAGATATATAATAGAATAAACTGACAGCCATACTTTCGCAAAGTTCAGTTAGTCACAGATTGTGGGGCAAACAAACAAGACAAAGCTTAGAAACCTAAAACTGAGGATGACAAACATAAAGTAGAAAAAATTATGGTAAGAAAAAAGGTCCAGAAACTCCCATGCACCAAGATAAATCATAAATGGCCCAGTTATCATTACTTTGATCATAAGAATGCAGTCAGACAGTCACATTGAATTGTACAGAATATTGCCAGTAACAAGTTTCATTTCAGTTTTCAACATCATATATAAAAAAAAAAAGAATCGGGATCTCCTAATTAGACTATTTCATTAGCGGATAGAAGATTGACAGTACTTTGGACAAAGAAAATCGAGATTACAAGCCCAATATGTTTTATTGACTCACCATTTTTTTCCATGTTTTCCCTCTATACATACATACAAATCAGTAGGGGGTCCTGGCCCTCCTGCGGCTTAATGGCATTACCATAAGCTGTAGTATTATCCACTGGATTGCAGACTATTCAGAGAGATACAATAATGGAGGGCAATAGAACATGCCATGTTCCTAAATGACTCATCAAGTAGTAAAACACACACAACCAAAGGTATCCATCTAGCATATGCATCTCAATAATCTTGTTTCCATTAAGAATTGCCATAGAACTGGCAGTTTGATTAGTTTAAACACACACAGGACAAAGGTTGCAATCAGGTGACAGCTTGTAATTCATGTTGGTGAGGTCATTACTCATTAAGAACAACAACTTGCTTTTGTAGACTCAAACAAGAGGAGGGACATCGCCTTAAAGTAGGGGCCCACTGAACTCTGGAAAGCAGGCAGGAACCTCAAACGCACTCGCTTCTTTGGTGGCCAGGGAATCATCTATGTGGTTACAAATCAGGGAGGTGGCCAAACAACCCATGCATGAGCTATTAGCACGTCTGCTGACAACTTGTTTTTCTATTTCATTGTTTTGGTGGCTGATAAAGCAGTGAGAGCATGAATATGATGCTCAATTGCAGCTAGGGTCAGAAAAGAAGTGTATCACAACGTGCTAAATTACAGTACAATTCGTTTGTATCACACTACTTTGCCAAATTAAGCAAAGAAACTAGAAGTAGGATGGAGTGGGGTTTAAATGACTTACAATCCCATTCCTGCGGCGAGACCATTATCAAGAAACATCAGGAGACGGAAGATGAAGACAGTGGTGTAGTCCACCTGTTGCAGGCAGGCAGGCAGTTGAAGCAATGAATGACAGTAGAAGCGTCCTCAAACTAGTAGTACGCATTAAGAGAGAACAAAACAGCCCTAGGAACTTACTCCGTTGGGTCATCCAAAGATGATGTTAAGACAGGATAACTAGAGCAAATTTTCGCTAATTATCCAGTCTTAATGTCTTCTTTTGATGACAGGAATGAGTTTTTGTCTATGTAATCTAGATGCTAAGGAAGAAGAAGGGCAGGGAGGGGATCTGACCACTATCCAAATGTGCAGCGGGTGGGCACAGAGGCGATACCTCTTCCAATTAATGGAAACGATGATTCTGATCATGCATCAGATGATTATTTAAGGAATAGCATTTAGCAACAAAATAATAAGAGTACTCAAATCAAATAATAAAATGGATGAAGTTGGTAAGAGGTATTATCGGGTGAAGTAGGATACACGCTAGTGGCGAGCATGGAGAGGAAGAACCCGTCATACCTGCAACGAATCCCAAACCTAGCCATTCAATCAGTCAACCTTATAGAAGAGGGATCTCCAAATTAAAGAGGGAACGAGCTAAGGAAGAAGCGGCGAGACGAGAGGGGGCAGACGCACCACTTGAAATCGACGCCACGCATCGGCATGGTCTTCGTTCTCTTGTTAAGGGCCGAACTGAATGAAGAACTAAAAATCAAGTGTCAAGCTAGTAATTGGCAATCATAACTGAAGACATCAGAAGGGAAAATCCACCCCGTCCATCCCACAGCCGCAATCGGCAAAACGCACGAGTCAGATTCGTTCAGGGGACATTTGTGGGACGGAACTCTCAGGGGCTGACAGCTTCACTGTGCTCACCTGAGTCCAGCAGCAGGTGGCAGCAACGGGGGGAGGGGAGGGGGGTGTGCCGCCGCCGACAGCGCAGGCTCGCCGCCCCGATGCGATCGAAGGCCAGCGCGGGGAGAGAGGGAAACGGGGAGGCAAGGGAGACTAAGATCCGGTGGTGGTTCTGCTCATCGCCGTGGGGTGAGCTCCTCGCCGCCGCCGCAGAAGCAGCAGCATCTCATCGCAACGCCTTCCAAACCAATCCACGGAGGGGAACGGGACGGAATCGGAGACAGCAAGCGCTCCCCCCGCACCGCACGCAACTCGCAAGGCAGTTGAGCGAACCGAGCGGCTCTCTCGTCACCCCTTTCCCTGACGACCGGGCCCCAGAGTGGACAGTAGGGGTGAAAACTGCTCACCCAGTACACCAAACAATCGCTGGCCGCTCTCTATTACGAAAATTATTTTTATGTTTTCTGGTCTATTTCTCAAATTTTTGATATTTGCCACGATACCAAACAGTCGTCTCGTCACCCTTATATTTGCCCCCGTACCAAACAGACGTCACTCCGTAAACATATCCTCCAAGAATGTCCGTCTTATTCAAAATTTATCTAAAATATGATATTTTTTTTATAACCTGCTTCATTAATAAAAATTTTAAAAATAAGTTAAATTTAACTATTTGCGTAATTTTTTAAAATAAAACGAGTGGTCAAACTTAGAGTTGAAAAAAAAATCAAATAATTCATAATTTGGAACGAATTAAGTATCTCCTAAATTTGCAATCAGTAGTGTTTTAAGTGAAATGAATAATCCCTCGTCAACAATCCAAGGCTAATTCTCTCGGAAACTATTTTAGTCTGCTCCTCTTTTTCCGCTCTCAAAAACTGTTACTAAACCATTTGATAGCTTTTTTTTAAGGGTATTTGATAGTGTTTTTCACGGAACCAAAAAAGCGTCCTACCAAATGAGGACTAGATCAAATAGCCACCGTGACCAAGGAACAGCAAAGCATCATCGATCTCCGTTCACAGACCCTCTTAATGTCCCTTCGTTAGTTTCCTAAATTAGGCACCTTTTAGTTACATTCAAAATTACAATTGAATTACTGTAACATCGTTTTATTTTTTGCAACAAGTGTCCAATCATATTCTAAAGTATGTTTAAAAGATTAGTGAGACAATATTTTGCTAAACTATTAAACTAATTTTAGTTTTTATCTACATTTAATACTCTATGCATGTCTCCAAAAATTGATGTGACCAGTTTAATTAAAAGCTGTGAGGGGTCTAAATATAGCCATAATCATACCGCGCGCTAACAAAAAAACATCATTAGGGTGCGTTCAGATACAGTTGCAATTTGCAATTTTGACACTATAATAATGGGGAATCTTTTCCAATAAGTGTTTAATCATGACCTAAGTAGTCTTAAAAGATTCGTATTGTGATGTACATATAAACTGTATAAATATGCAAATATTTCACTTACATTTAATGTTCTATATATATGTCGTAATATTTATGTGACTAGTTGTAATAGTAGTGAGGGCCTTACCCATCGGAACGCTCACCCGTATATAGCTTGCGTAGGAATGAACAGGGGACAAAGATGCATTCAATTAGCCTGGCATTCGAGCGCTTGCGATTTAGGCCCCGTGTAGTTTCAAAATTTTTGTTGCAGCACGCGTGAAATCTTTTACAATAAGTGTCCAATCATGATTCAAGTAGGCTTAAAAGATTCGTCTCGTGATTTATACGTAAACTGTACAAACACGTAAAAATTTCATCTATATTTAATATTCCATACATGTGCCGTAAACTTATTGTAATGGAAAATTTAGAGTTTTGAGAAGCAACTAAAGAGGGCCTTAGAGCAAAGCTTCGCCTCGGAAAAAAAACAGCTTTTGGACCATAGATTTAGCTAACTCTATCCTACAACGGCTCTACCGTGGACTTAATAAGTGTTTGGTACCTCCAGTCTCGTCTCTATCTCAATAACAATTTGGGCCTTGCTAACGCCTACACGTGCAGGCGGCTTCCGCCTGCACGCTCGTCGGCACGCGCGCCCCCTCCCCACCAGCCACCGCCCATCGCCCCACCGCTGTCGCCACCGACCACCGTCGCCCCCGTCCCCGGCCACCGCCCTGCTGCGGCCGCTAGGGCTCGTCGGAGCTCCGGCGAGCCCTAGCGGCCGCGGCGGCCCCCCTCTTCCCCCACCCCCGCCGCTTTCTTGTCTAACGTCGGCAACCCAGCTCGCCGTCGCCGCCGTCTTCCCCAACTCCGGCGAACTCGCCCTCGCCCTACCCTTCCCGGCCGCCTCCCCCGCCGCCAGAACCCGAAAGACCCGCCCACCCTCCTCCCCACCGCCTGGCCGGCCTTCCTCCCCCGGTCAGCCCCTTCTAGACCCCGCCAGAGTTGGGGAAGAAGGGGGCCCCTCGCCGGAGTTAGGGAAGAAGGGTCGCCTGAACACTAGATCTAGGGAGGGGAGAGAGAGAAAGAGAGAGAGGGCCTACCTGGGGCCGCCGGAACCGTAGACTGGCCGTCGGAACCCTAGACCGGCCGCCGTCCATGGCCACCACCGTGGGGAGAGGAGGGAAGGGGAGGGGGAGAGAGAGAGGGAGGACGCGGGGGGCGGTGGGGGTGGCGCCGTCACCGCCTGGCTCGAGGTTGAAGACGAAGACGCCGGAGAGAGAGAGCAAGGTGGCGAGGTCACTAGGAACGGGAGGCGACGCGAACGGGCGTGGGTGGGTGCAAGAGACGCGTGCTGGTGAGTGCGCACGCTGTTGACACCAAAGAGGTGGCAAACGGATATACCGCAAGCGTACAGTAGTCAATGTAACCTTCACCGGGAGTATTCTAGGTATCGTATTTTCCACGGAGAACGTGAAGTGAACTAACTAGGTCTAAAGCTGTTAGATAGTGATCAAAGGGTTTGGTGATCAAAGGGCGTTAGGATATAGGTATAGAGAGGTTCCTATGTAGCAAAAGATATCTGGTCTTCGCTTTCTAAGTATAAAGAAGTATACACCTCCTCCCTTTACAAGAGGCGATAGGCGAAACAGGAGGAGATATAACTCCTCCCGAGGAGGCTATGCTATTGTAGTGATGCCCTGCCGTTTTAATAACTGGTCTTACACACGTGGAGGGATACTAAAACCAGACAAGGTTATCACCACTTGTTGGCACCCACAAACAATCCGTGCGATAAGCGGCCCACACTGATAAGATATAGCCTAAACACCACGTCTATACTATACTTACTACTCTAATCTTAGCTAGAGACTAGAGCACTTCACTAAGTAAAGCAATGTGCAAGTAAAGCACTTCCTATGATACACTTGATTCTTGATTCCTTGATGTCTAGAGTGAAGGACTAGGGGGTATTTATAGGGGAAAGAAGAGGAGTGCCATGTCATCAATCCATGTGCCTCTCCTCCTTGGCCCTTGGATAAACCGTCTTGAAACCGCCTCAGATGAACGGTGATGATCAAACCAGCACGTGTCAAGCATGCAGGAAGGCGGTGGAGCATGGCGGTGGCCTGGGCCCCACCATGGGTGGGTCGGCCGACCTACCTATGGCAAGGTGGGCCCACCACTGTGGTCCCCACATGTCATAGTGTGGCTATGTACTTGTTTTGCCTTGGTCTTATCGGTTCACGTCTGAATCCATATGCTTTGATCTTCCACCGTTGATTGGAAACACAACGTTGATCTGATGGTGGAATTGAGCGGAGTGGGATGTCACATGGATCGTGCCATGTCAGTAGAGCCCTGGTGGGCCCCACATGTGGGTCGGCCGACCTGCATGTGAGCCCTACAGGTGCTCCACTCTCTTCTTGGTGCTTCTGTGCTCTGAAAACACTTAGTTTGAGCACCTGCAAACAAATACTAACATGTACATGTGGAACCAAGTTATTTATACCCTAGTCACTATGAGTTTGCTTGTTTCTTCCCTGAAAAGAGTGTTTTGTTGACGGTTATGATGGTAGAAAACAGGGTATAAATACCTTCAACAAGATTCCCCCACACTTAAGTCTTTACTCGTCCCCGAGTAAAGGTTAGAAAGAAAGGTTGAAAAGACATATCCAAGATAGTGGTGAACAAAGTTTTCATTTAACACATAGCTTATACCAGTGGGTTATGTGGCATTGTCTAACATATATTCTTGAGATGTAGAGAAATGGAATAACTCTCAAGGCAAAGTCATCTTATTTTTTACCTTTTCAGTACTTAGAATTTTTGGTATTGGTTTTAAAAAGAAAGCACATAGTTCATTTTTACTACTCAAATAGTACTCTCAAGTCACTCAGTTGTATTTGATTCCTTACCAAGGCATATCTTGAGGATGCCTTCTTTGTTTTATCCTTCATCTATCAGGCTTATGTGTAGTTCAGGTATGGATAGACATGGCAAGCATACTTACATTGCATATATTGTAAAATCAAAACAAGGATCCAACGAGAAAAATGTCATAGACCTAGATCAAGATGTGTAAGTGTGTGGAAAGTGGTGAACTATAATGCTCCTTTATTTGAGATGATCTCTCTACTTTATTTTTTTTGAGACATGGCTATCATTTTTCTTTTCTTTTATTCATGAGCCTTGACTTGCTCAAATATATATATATATATTTCTTTCTTGGACTTTCACTTGTCCATCTTTCTTTCTCTTTCATTTTGCATAGCCATTGTCCCTTTTATCAAATCAACTAAGAGAGATATTCTTTGACCTTTAAAACATGAATCATTTATTTAATGGAAATGAATGGCACGTTGTTGTGTACTTCCAATGTATAAGTAGCATATATGTGTGGTGTGTATGTGATCTTGATCTTTAGACTATGACATACTTCTCAACAAGAGTCAACAAGGTTTGATCAAACTCAAAGTAATTACAAGTAGCATGATTAGAAGGGGTTTCAAACATGATGATCATATATGGCTTTGGTAGGAGTTCTCTTACTATTGAGGAGTAAGTGACACTATGGTTTTATGATATTTTCACAAATAAACCTCTAAGTACTTTGAATGGAAAAGTGTGAATTATGAGCCAAGAGTTATCTCACATTTATCAATATCTTAGTCAATATGGTTTCCTATCAAGATATTTACCCTCAAGCATAGGCATATGCATAAATTTGAGCTTTGTGTCACCTCTACTCTTCAAATGTCATGAATTTTATCTCTTTTATTTTAGGATGCAGGTATCCAAATTTTTATTTTCATTTTTATGGAAGAACAAAGAAATAAATTGAATAAATGCGCGATTCGAGAGGGAGGAAAGGTGCAAATCAGTTAAGAAGCATACCCTCACCGCAGGGAGTCTGGCTGGTGGGACCAGTTCCCAATGGTGGGGTCGGCCGACCCCACCAAAGGGCCGTTGTCCCCTCCATTTGAATCTCCTCGTCTCGAAATACACTCCTGCACAATTGTTTTCCTGTTGGGCATCATTTTGTGGGTCGTTCGACCCATGTTTTGTGAGCTTTCATGTCCCGTTTGATCCAGCAGACGTGCTGTGCACCGTGGTATGTTCCAAATCGCTGTAGAGCTGTTGAGGGGGTCGTTCGACCCCCCCACACTTGGTTCTTTCCATCTGGTGACACAGGAACAGAGAACAACATCAAGTGCAGGTGTTCTGCCGGTGGCAACACACCAACAGAACGTAAAGGCATTTTATTCAACTTCTTAGAATTGATGTAGGCATGATTACAATTGTAAAAATCAAAACTTTAAAAAGGGAAATCTAGTTAGTGCCTACTTTATTTTAAAGGAATCCTAATCTAAGTAGAAGGTGGATTTAGGATGTTCTCTTGGTCAATAGCATTGACCATTCGCTTGAGCTTCGCATTAGTGCTAATGCGGAGCGCGCGAAAGTTATCCTCCATATCTAAGTGCGCCATCCTCAACTCCGGCACCGTCTCCTCTAACTCATTATTCCTCTTCATAAGACTAGTTATAATCTTGAGCATCTTCTCCATGTCACTTTTCTCTTCCCGATCATCTTCAAATTGGCCTGGCGGGCCATTGTTTGGTGGTGCATCCATCTTCCTACGGATGTGGAAAAGAAGGGTTAAAGTTAGAGTCAAGGGATTCCCTCAACTGCTTCTTCTCATCGGAAGTGAGAGGAGGGACGAACACCTTCCCTACACCCAGCCCACCACCAACGATCTTACGGCCTTTGAACATGGTGGGTGTGGAAGGGGTGTAGGAGCTGATGCTCCTTGACGAATCCGAGTAGAGAGAGTTGGGGCGCTATTCCGGCACCTCCGGAGCCTTCCCCTTCAATGCCAATTGGCTTGTGGTAGGCCTAATTGGCGTGGTGGACCGAACAGGGGGTTTTCGGAGATCCCGTCGCGGAGAGAGAGACCTTGGCAAAGAAGTGGACCGAGGGGATGGCCGTGGGGTGGTCGGCCGAACCCTCCTAGGGTCGGGCGACCTAGCCCTGGCCCCCGGTGGCACTCCAGTCAGCGGCAGCGAGTTCAGGGGCTCCACCTCCAGCATGTCGACGGCCATCGCTCTTTCTAGGCTCTCAGTCAGTGACCTATGGGGCTTGGAAGTGCCTTCTCCAGCGGGGATGATGGCATTTTTGCTAGTGGGAGCCATGGTGGAACTCTCTGGTGGATCAAGGTCGAAGGAAGGTGCTGGAATGGTGAAGGATGGAGGTGGAAGGAAGAATAAGGAGAGGAAGGGGCTAAGAAGATGAGTGCCAACGTTCTCCTTTTCGAAATTACGAGAAAACGTCGGGAGAACGTTGGCACAACGTTCTGGAGCCGACAGGTGGCACCAGGTTGCCCTGGGTGGTTCGGCCGACCCCAGATTTGGGTCATATGGCCGTGGCAACTTCCCACACGTGCTACCTAAGTTCTTCCCTATACGAGACAGAGTGATGGGGTGACAATTATGGGTCGGCTGACCCATAAGTTTGCCCCAAACTTCTGTCACGTCACCTAGAAGACTTTCTGAACACTGTCCCTTTTTCCAAAATTTCAAGTTGTGCCAAGTGTGGGTCGCCCAACCTGGGTTTGAATGGCCCAGCGCAACCAGATTATGTATTTTGTGAAAATTATATGGCTTGGCTAAATTTTGGTCCCAAGTGGTCGCCGAATTTCGGCTATCCGCTTCTAATTGGGGGTTTTAGGGACCCAACGTGTTAACAGGAAGAATTTCTAATTGATTAAAACCTATCTAATGATCAAGCTATACAAACAATTTAAAGAAAGTGAGACATGTAGATTTTAATTATGTAAATTCATTATCAGGGATGAATTCTATCATGTCAATTTCTTCTTCTATTGGTGTATGTTCATGAAAAACTTTGAGGCGATGGCCATTTACCTTAAAGATGTTGCCGCCGTCATCTTGAAGCGTGACGGTTCCATGCATTGCTGCATTGATTACCAGGTATGGTCCTTCCCATTTGCTCTTTAGTTTTCCATGGCCAAATAGCTTGATCCGTGAGTTGAACATGAGGACCTTGTCCCCGGAATGGAATTCCTTGGGTTTAATCCTCTTGTCATGCCAACTTTTGGTTCTTTCTTTATAGATTCTGGCATTGTGATAGGCTTTCTCTCTCCATTCCTCGAGCTCTGAGATCTGCATCTTTCTATTCCTTCCAGCAGAGGGTAGATCCATATTCCATTGTTTAATTGCCCAATGTGCTCTGTGCTCTAGCTCTACCGACAGATGGCATGTCTTTCCGTATACAAGTTGGTATGGTGACATACCAATTAGAGTCTTGTATGCGGTCCTGTATGCCCAAAGTGCATCCGGTAGTTTGCTCTTCCAAGCTGTTCCATTTCATTGACTATCTTTTGTAGGATGTTCTTGATTTGCTTGTTGAACATTTCTGCTTGGCCGCTTGTCTGGGGATGGTATGGAGTTGCAACATTATGCTTTATCCCCATATCAGCCAGGAAACGTCGGAAGCCTTTGTCGATGAAGTGAGATCCTCCATCGCTTATGACTAGTCTTGGGGTGCCAAACCTTGGGAATATGACTTCTTTAAACATCCTTTTTGAATGTGAAACATCTGCGGTTGTGCAAGGCATAGCTTCCACCCATTTGGACACATATTCCACTGCCACCAAGATGTACTCACAACCTTGAGACTTGGGGAATAGACCCATGTAGTCAATTCCCCATGCAGCAAATAATTCCACTTAAAGGTTGTTTGTAAGTGGCATTGCATCTCGGGTGTTGATATTTCCATGTTTCTGGCATCTTGCACATCTCTTCACATATTCTTGTGCATCTTTGTACATGGTAGGCCAAAAGAATCCACTTTGCCATATTTTTGCGTGGGTTCTGAATACCCTATAATGGCCTCCATATTCTGCTCCATGGCATTTCTCAATGATCTTGATTGCTTCATTCATTGGCATGCACCTCCTTAATATTCCATCATTACAGACTCTGTAAAGGTATGGCTCATCCCATAGGTGCACCTTACTCTCTTGGATGAGTTTCTTCTTGTCTGCTCCTGGTGGCACATATCCTGTGACCATGAAATTGACAATGTTTGCATACTAGGGGTTGGGGTCCGTGACCTTGAGGAGCATGTCGTCTCGCAGGAAGTCGTCGATGGGTAGATCCTATTTGTCTTTGAATTGCATTCTAGACAAATGATCGGCTACAGAGTTTTCTATTCCCTTTTTATCTTTAATTTCAATATCAAATTCTTGGAGCAGTAATATCCATCTTATTAATCTTGGTTTAGCATCTTTCTTAGTGAGCAAGTATTTTAAAGCAGCATGATCAGTGTAGATGATTACTTTAGCTCCAACTAAGTAAGATCTAAACTTGTCT
Source organism: Eremochloa ophiuroides (assembly GCA_038502445.1). NCBI lineage: Eukaryota > Viridiplantae > Streptophyta > Magnoliopsida > Poales > Poaceae > Eremochloa > Eremochloa ophiuroides. Next base: position 45,334,214 of record JAHLJS010000006.1, read on the forward strand.
ATAGCAAAAACTATAGCCAACAGTTCTTTTTCAGTTGTTGCATAATTCAGTTGTGGCCCAGTTAAGGTTTTGCTAGCATATGAGATTACATGATGTTTCTTATCTTTGATTTGTCCTAAGACAGCACCTACAGCATAGTCACTAGCATCACACATTATCTCAAAAGAAAGCGTCCAATCAGGGAGTTGTATGATTGGCGCAGAGACAAGTGCTTTCTTAAGATAATAAAAGGAGTCTAAGCACTCATCATCAAAGTTAAAGGGTACATCTTTAGCAATCAGGTTTGTTAAAGGTCTAGCAATTTGAGAAAAGTCTTTTATAAACCTTCTATAGAATCCTGCATGACCAAGAAAGCTGTGAACACCCTTAACATTCGTGGGCGGTGAAAGTTGCTCGATAACCTCTATCTTAGCTATATCCACCTCTATTCCACGCTCGGACACTCTATGTCCTAGCACCATTCCTTCTCGAACCATAAAGTGGTATTTCTCCCAGTTCAAGACTAAGTGCTTTTTCTCACATCTTTGTAAGACACGGTCCAGATTCTCTAGGCAGTGATCGAAGGTTTTACCATAGACTGAGAAGTCGTCTATGAACACCTCCATAATTTCTTCGATCATATCGGAGAAGATGGACATCATGCACCTTTGGAAAAAGGCAGGAGCATTGCATAGGCCAAAGGACATGCGCCTGTATGCATATGTTCCATAGGGGCATGTAAAGGTTGTCTTACTTTGATCGTCAGGATGGATTGGGATTTGGTGATAACCCGAATACCCATCAAGGAAACAGAAGAAGGAATGTTTTGCAAGCCGTTTCAACATCTCATCGATGAATGGTAACGGAAAGTGATCTTTCTTTGTGGCCTTATTAAGTTTTCGGTAGTCTATACACATTCTCCAACCCGTGACGGTTCGTTGAGGGATTAGTTCATTTTTCTCATTTTTAACAACCGCCATCCCTCCTTTCTTAGGCACTACTTGGACGAGGCTGACCCACTCGCTGTTAGGAACAGGGTAGATTGTGCCTGCGTGAAAGAGTTTCAAGACCTCTTTGTTCACTACTTCTCTCATCGCATTATTTAGCCTTCGTTGCAGCTCCCTAGAAGGTGCAGCAGCATCTTGCTCAATTGGGATGCGATGGGTGCAGAGAGTGGGACTAATTCCCTTAAGATCTTGAAGAGAGTAGCCTAAGACAGAGCGGTGTTTTTTTAGAATGGTGATGAGTTTGGAGGTTTCCTCATTAGAAAGTTGGTCACTAATGATTACGGGAGTCTCTCTATCACCATTAAGGAAGGCATACTTAAGTCCAGAAGGAAGGGGCTTAAGTTCTATAGAGGGTTTAGATGGGGGTTCAGATTTATCCAAGTCTAAGGGTTCTTCTAGTTCGGCCTCTTGTTGGATGAAATCTTTAGCATCCTCTTCCAGATCAGGATGAGAAGGTTCTAGAAGAGAAGCAACCATTACTTCCTCTATCGGGTCAGACTCGGGTTGCAATTCTGCTTTAGAATTGGCAGAATTTGCTAGCGGAATCGAAAGACAAAGGTTCTTCCCGAGATGACCTTCAAGGTTCCCCCCATGGAATCCATCAAGGAATCTCATGAGCGGGTGTCCAATCAACAAGTCGAATTCCTCAATATCGAAAATAAAGAAGTGTAAGAGGATATGGACCTTGTTAATTGTGACAGGAATGGTCTATGCAATCCCGCAGCTCTCGACCAATTTCCCAGAGGGCAATTTAAGAAATTTATTGGTCAGGGCTAGAGATTCCTCTCCTAGGAGTGCATTTGCTAAGGATTTAGACATAATGCTTACTCCTACAGCGGGGTCATAAAGAGAGTCTATGGTGGTCCTATTTATGATGCAAGGAATGGTTGTGAAGCAAGATAGGGTCCTAATAACCTCAGGTGAGGCTTCGGCTTCCTTCAGCCATTCATCACTCATAATAGACGCGAGCTCTTGAACAGTCTCCTTGAGATAGCGAGTCTCAAGGCGATATGGGATATGATTATTTGGAGCTCTACGTGTTTTAGAATTCTTTTGCACAGGTTGATTCGAGGCATTTCCAAAATCAGAGAAGAGACCGGCCTCGATATCAAGAGGAAATTCCAGAGGTTTAACTTCCTCTGGGGGATTTGGTGATTGTGGTTCAGGTTCGATAGCTTGTGATGTGAGTGGTGAGGTTCCGGCTATCATGGGTTTGTCCTTCGGGGTTTGATCTTCCTCGGGGGCTTCATCATAGATATTAGTGTAGGGGGTGTTCTCGAGAATTTTCACAAGAATGTCCTTACCTTCACTAACGGGGAGATGCAAGAATGCTCCCTTAGAGGCTAAATCAAGAAATTATGCGAAATTTTGGCTAAGACCGAGGTAGAAATGTTGTAAGAGTGCTGGCTCGGTTATAGCTAAATCAGGGCCAGAAGATACTAAGTCTGTGAAACGGGCCCATGCTGCACCTAGAGGCTCATTTTTCTTTTGTCTAAAGTTTAGGATCTCTACACAAAGATGAGCAACTCGGGGAATGGAGAAGGTGATACAAAACTTTAATTGCAGCTTCTCCCATTCTCCATTTACACTACCTACGTGACGAGTATACCATCGTTTGGCTATTCCCGTTAAAGAGAACGAAAATAGCTTCCACTTAAGAGTATCTCGTCTCATCCCTTGGATATGTATGCAAGAGCATAATTGTTCGAAATCTCGTAGGTGTGTATAGGGGTTCTCATCTTCATCCCCTGAAAAAGGATTCTCCTGAACCATTGCTATGAGTCTCGGGCGTAGCTCATAACGAACGGCCAAAATGGTCTGTGATGAACTAGGCGGCTCCATCCTAGCGCCCGATGGAGCAGCATACTCGAAGATAGGTGTTTGATCCATGTGTGTATGTGGAAGGATAGTTTTGATCAAACAAGGATAACTAAGACCACTCGACTCTAGTTAAGACAGCTACCGTTCCGCGGCAACGGCGTTAGAAAGCTTGTTGACACCAAAGGTGGCAAACGGATATACCGCAAGCGTACGGTAGTCAATGTAGCCTTCACCGGGAGTATTCCAGGTATCGTATTTTTCACGAGGAACGTGAAGTGAACTAACTAGGTCCAAGGCCGTTAGATAGTGATCAAAGGGTTTGATGATCAAAGGAGGTTAGGATATAGGTATAGAGAGGTCCCTATGAAGCAAAAGATATCTGGTCTTGGCTTTCTAAGTATAAAGAGGTATACACCTCCTCTCTTTACAAGAGACGATAGGCGAAATAGGAGGAGATATAACTCCTCCCGAGGCGGCTATGCTGTTGTATTGATGCCCTGCCGTTTTAATAACTTGTCTTACACACGAGCAGGGATACTAAGACCAGCAAGGCAGTCACTACTTGCTGGCACCCACAAACAATCCGTGCGACAAGCGGCCCACACTGATAAGATATAGCCTAGACACCACGTCTACACTATACTTACTACTCTAATCTTAACTAGAGACTAGAGCACTTCACTAAGTAAAACAATGTGCAAGTAAAGCAAGTATATACTTAAAATACCAGAACCAGAATATCAAATGCTAGAAGGACTCAGATGGAAAACTTACTAGAAACTTGCATCTGCTGAGGTACACCTTGAAGAAGACTCCCGACAAGTCCGGAACTTTCTCGAGAAGACTTCCCTCACTCTCTTCCCTCTTTATTCTAACACTAAAGCTACTAAGTAGTCTTTCTTCCTATGATACAATTGATTCTTGATTCCTTGATGTCTAGAGTGAAGGACTAGGTGGTATTTATAGGGAAAGAAGATGAGTGCCATGTCATCAATCCATGTGCCTCTCCTCCTTGGCCCTTGGATAAACCGTCTTGAAACCGCCTCAGATGAACGGTGATGATCAAACCAGCACGTGTGAAACATGCAGGAAGGCGGTGGAGCATGGCGGTGGCCTGAGCCCCACCATGGGTGGGTCGGCCGACCTACCTATGGCAAGGTGGGCCCACCACTGTGGTCGCCACATGTCATAGTGTGGCTATGTACTTGTTTTGCCTTGGTCTTATCGGTTCACGTCTGAATCCATATGCTTTGATCTTCCACCGTTGATTGGAAACACAACTTTGATCTGATGGTGGAATTGAGCGGAGTGGGATGTCACATGGATCGTGCCATGTCAGTAGAGCCCTGGTGGGCCCTATATGTGGGTCGGCCGACCTGCATGTGGGCCCTCCAGGTGCTCCACTCTCTTCTTGGTGCTTCTATGCTCTGAAAACACTTAGTTTGAGCACCTGCAAACAAATACTAACATGTACATGTGGAACCATGGTATTTGTACTCCAGTCACTATGTGTTTGCTTGTTTCTTCCCTGAAAAGAGTGTTTTGTTGACGGTTATGATGGTAGAAAACAGGGTATAAATACCGTCAACACACGCGAGAGTGCGAGCGGGTGCGCGTCCTGATATTAGCATTTAGGTAACAATTTATGTCACAAGTCAGAATTAAAAAAAAGGGAAAAACACGTCTTCTTCTAGGGACGGCCAATAGGGATTGTGGGGGACCGCGACCTTGCCAAGGCACTGCCTCTCCGGTGGCCTCACGCACATGCGGGCACGGCTTGCCGGTGGGTGGCGGGCGACCAGCCTAGGGACAGCTCGCCGGTGAGCGGGGTCGGTCGGCCTGGGGGGGTGTGGGGAGCGGCCTGGGGAGGGCGCACCAGGAAGCATGGTACGGGCATGCCTGAGCTGGCGACAGGAAGAAAAGACGGGAAAGAAAAGAAATGAACCGGTCATTTTCTACCAATCAGTTACAGCGGTGGGTAATTTTCTCTAACTCCAGGAAATTTGATTTAGTGGACCACCAGAGGTGCTCCACCAAATCCATGGATCTTAGAGCAGATTCACCATTTTTATGGAGCAGATTTGTGGTGGAGTTAGCAGCATTTGGCTAAAAAAATTGAGAACAGAGCGGTTTTTTTAAGATGCGTGAAGCTCTACTAAACAAGTCCTTAGACTCATGAAAACTGAATTTTTCTATGATGAATTAGACTGTTGGGCAGAGGGAGTAGTGAGTAGTAGCTTCTTGGAGTTGATAACATTGTTGCTCATAACCACATTAAAAACGACAATATTACGAGTATATGATAACAAATTCTTATTTATACCGTTATACAAACGTGCACCTTAGTTTTAGCCTTCTTGCATGGTCATATTTCAAGGTTGCATGTCTTATCTTAGTGCTTTAGCAAAAACATCCAACTATGAAGGTAAATATCATGAATGGGTGAGAATAATTCATGAAATAGTTTTAAACCTAGCAAAGTGATTCAACCTGTTTCACAAATCGCAAGTGAAGTTAGTGACTAAATGTCACATAATACTTCGTTAAAGGTCACGAGATATGCTAATTTTCTCTGGGTGAAAACTTTGCCTATTCTTACTGAAAACTCTGTGCTCCAAGGGATCGTTTTCCACCAAGCATCCTACTATTCCTTTCTTGTGGACTGAACTGAACTATCAGTATTTAACACATCTTGGATGTTCACAGTCACAAAACAACAGTTAATGCAGCTAGTGTGGATCAGGGTAACTCAACAAAACGAACATAAAATGGAGGTACCATAAAAATGAAATTAGTTCCAAGAACAAGGAGCAGCAACCTCCAATTCGGTAACCAAATTGTACAGTTTTCTATCATCCTTGCCATTAACCGTACCATAATGCCAAAAAATCAAAAGACGATGAGAATGACACACACAAACAGTTCAACAACAAACATTTTGGAAGCAAGACCATCAAGCACAAAAGACAAAAGAGGATATATGAGCATAGCACCTTTAGAAGCATTGCCCTCACCACGCGTAGATGCCATGACCTCACTTGCTGGCAGCTGCAAGCTCCGCATCAATGGCACTGCGTGCAGTGTCAAGATCCTCGTCGAAAAAGATGTCCCAGTGGCCATCCCAACGAATGAAGAACTCTGTGTACTCGAAGTACTTGACCCTGTGCACATCCCCGGCAGGGGTAAAGAGGAAATCTCCATCCACCAGGTCGTAGCTCTCCTTCTTGGTGAGGTTCCAGACCTTCTTCTTGCCCTTGATGACCACCAGGTCGTGGCCAAAGGTGTGGTGATGCGCTGGCTCCACACTGCCAGCCTTGAACCGGACGTAGGCCGAGGTGGGGCTCTCCCGCACGATCCGCATCTCGCCGCCGGGCATAATCCCCACCGGCTCGAACTCCATCCCGTTCCTGAGGCAGCAGATGGCGCAGGCCGAGTCCGGGGCACCCTCCGCCTCAGGGATGGCGGCCATCTCGCCCGGCGCGGTGTCGAAGAACTGCTGGATGTCCTCCGGCCAGGGCGCGTCGCCGGAGGCGGGGCAGGGGGCGCGGAAGGGCGTAGCGAGCCAGGCGTCGGCTATGGCGGCGGCGGCATCGGGCGGCGTGGCGATGCTGGAGAGCGCGAGGACGTTGCAGGCGTTGATGGAGCGGGTGTTAACGGCGTCGGCGGGGGAGGCGCAGTGGGTGGCATAGATGCGCGGGTACTTGTTGGCGAAGATGCAGACGCCGGCGCCGGTGCCGCAGACGACGACGCCACGGATCTCGGGAGCGTCGGGCGCCGAGTCGGAAGAGGAAACATTTCGGGCGACAGCTGCGCCGGCGGCGTAGTATTTGTTGACGCCGAGGTCAACAACCTCGGCGACGGCGGGGTGGGCGCGGAGGTGCGCGACGACAGCGTCCTTGAGTGGCTGGCCGAAGCCATCGGCGGCTGCGAAGATCTTGAAGCGGTGGTCGGCGGCCATGGGTTGGAAGTTGATCTGACCTGACCGGAGACGAGAGGTCAAACGTGTGAAGACTCACAGACATCAATCGTGCGCCCCGGACGGACGGGATTTCTTTTTTTGAAAAAAAGACTGACGGGAAAGTTTTTTTTTGAGCGTTTCATGCCTCGAGTTTTTGTCCATGTTTGTTAAGTTGTTTAACACTAAGGCCATTTTCGACTCTAGCTAAAATTTAGTTAGCTACTCCCTCCTTCTCCAAATAAGTTACTTTCTTTGACTTTTGAACTTCATGTTTAAACGTTCATCTTATTCAAGAATTTTGTATAAATATTATTTATTTTATTATAACTTAGTTTATTATTAAAGATACTTTACTAATAATTTATTTACTTTATTATTTGTATAAATTTTTTGAATAAGACGAATGGTTAAACGTGAAGTCAAAAGGTCAAAAATGTAACTCATTTAGAGACGGAGAGAGTAATTGATAGATCTGAAGTTTAGTCAGTTAAAGATTATTTTAGTTAGGGTGTTTGGATGTTCTAACTAATTGAAAATCTTGACCGTAATACTAATTAGCTAGCTAAACTTTAGTTCTATCAATAAGTTAACTAAATTTTAGTAAAGGTGTATCCAAATCTGTCCTTAGATGATGCATCCAAACATGGCCCAGAGCTCCTAGGTCAATAAACAACCAAAAATTGGCACATGTATAAAAGGAGCAAAGAATGCACCATATCATTATATATCCAAGTATTACACTACATCTGAAACAATAATTAATAAATTATGCTTGCATGTTTGTTTCATGACATCTCCTGACAACTACCAATTTAACCATCCTGGTCATCGAGTAATTATCATCTTATCACATAATTACTATTTTTCTTAAATAGGAAATTAAATGAACTGATAAATCACAAAACATGATTTTGTATGTTGAGGCTAATCTATGAGATCAATTTAATAATTGGGATTTGCTAAAATTCAGGTGTCTAAAATTTAGTATTCTTTCAGGCGACACATATTGCATATGTTTTATATTGAAATTGCAGGTTTCGTTCGTTGCAATTTATGCATGTGCAATCTGTAATTTTTGGTACCGATAATAAAAACTCGCTAGACAAAACTACAAATCTAACAAAATTTGATTTGTGTTGACACAATGACAATTAACAATTATTTCTATAGGAAGACAATGACAATAAATTATTGTATCATGACACAAAGATAAATAAAAAAATCATAAAAGTTACAATGGAAATTTATGATATAAGGGTGTTGCCTGCAATTATCTAAAATTTCAGGCACATGAAATATAGGAAAAGTGTAAATAATTTGATAGTGCTTCAGTAAATACGTGTTACTATTAAATTAATTAGTCTCACAAAATAGCCTTCATCTATGTAATTAGTTTTGTAATTAATCAATATTTAATACTCCTAAAAATATTCAAATTTTTTATATGACACAGACTAAATTTCAATATGTGGAACCAAACACCTACACACGGGGCCACATGTGCACATGGAAAGTGCAGGTCCAGTTAGTGTTCTCCTTGATGCAACAGTTTTCATAGAGAAATACGGCAACATCTAGATTAGATCAAGGCTACGTTCACTTGAGCTTATAAGCAACTTATTTTGCCTTCTCTTCAACTTTAAAATAGTATTTTCTTCTCACAAGAAATCAGCTTTCAGCGAACAGAGCCTTGATGCCTCTCCCATTGTCCCACTTATGATTTTTCACCATGGATCCTTTTATACTTGCCTTTGTGGATTTGATTAGATCACCCAACTAAAATTTAGCCCCTCGTTAGATAATAAGCCAACAAAATGATTTAGTTAGTCCATCCAAACAGGATCTGTAACTAGGATCAACATGGCTTGTGGTTAGAGAACAACAAAGATTATGATTAAGATTATAGAATAACAAAGGTTATGATTAAGGGTTAACGGAGGTTATGATTAGGGGTTTATATATTATGATCATGATTTAGACATTAACTGGTTCTGAATAAGGATCTGAATAAGGAAATAATAGATATTTAAGAGTTAGAGTCTAGGATTGAATTAATATATATAATAAGGTCCGAAGAATGTACTATAGAACACAATGACTGTGGTGTACTCCCTCTGTTCCACTTTATCTGTCGTCAGAAAGATGGACACGGAAAACAAGACAAGTGGTAAAAGAGCTGCAGGCCCCTACGGTTGCAATAATTCACTTTTGCAGTTTTGGACTGATATACACATGTTGGGTGCGTGGGGTGGCCTGAGGCCTCGAGGGTAGAGAAAGGGATGAGGCAGGCGCATAGTACTACAGCATGGTATAGCTACGACCTACAGACCCATGCTGGACGACACTTATTATGGAACTATCGGTGGTTAGATTAGCGAGTGCTACACCGGCTAGTAAACTTAGATTTTGCGGTTGAGATCACGGATGGTGTGCAAGGAGGAACACAGGGTTTATACTGGTTCAAGCAATGAATGCCCTACGTACAGTGTGAGATTGAGTCGTGTTGCCTTGCACTGGTGTGCTTGTAGTAGGGGTTACAAGCTAGTCGAGAGAGGGAGGGGCTCCCAAGTCTCTTGTGAGTGCAAGTGTTTATGGGTGTTCTTGAATTTGTAGGTTGTATGTCTGGAAGTTCTGGTGATGAGTGTGTATCTGTGTGAGGAGCGTGAGTCCAGAAAAAGGTCCTCTGCCCTCCCTTTTATAGTTACAAGGGAAGGGCTAGAGTTACATGTGTTGCCCCGTGGTTACAGTGCTCGGCATGGCGGAGTCGGTGATGACTGGTGGCTATCGTCAGCCACGCCCTCGTCTTGGCGCCTCGGCGGCATGGCCTTAGTCATTCGAATGATCCACCATTGTTCCATTGGTGAGTTCCAAGGTGTCTCACAGTGCTGGACATGGTCAGCTGGTAATACGTCATGCCGTCACGTCCGACCCTACACAGTGCAACGAGTGGATAGGTTGACCTTTGTGTACAGGTTCCCGAGGCTCGGGAGACCTTGGTGCCGTCGGGGGCGCGATGGGACAGAGCGGGAGGAGTGTCCTCCCTTGGTTGCTTCTTTTTCCTTGTGAAGTACATTTCAGGGGGTAGGCGAGCCCGGTCGTAAGGCTCGCCCATTCCCCCGGGTTGGCCGGGCGACTGTCGTTCCCCTTTTCCTGGTATCACACGCGTGACCGGGGTATGGCAGTCACCGTCATAGTTGGCAAATATCCTTGTCAGCCCGGGGAGCCGTACGGTTGATTGTCCCTGTCGCGGTGTGGGAGGAGTAGGACCGTCAGATCGCCTGCCAGAGGAGATGGGGCAGTTGGTACGGTGAACGTGCGCGTTCGGGGCGCCGTTGTGTCAAGGGGCCCACCCGATGGGACGATGCCTGTAAAGTGGTCAGCGATGGTCCCTTGGCCGTCAAGTTTGCCCTGCTGACGTCGGCAGGGCTCGGGCGAGCCCGAGGGATGCACCCGAGGGTGCTTTGTAGTGGGGGGCTCAGGCGAATCGGAAGTCTATCGTCCGAGGTCTGCCTTCCCTAGGCTTGTCGCGGAGGCTCGGGCGAATCTGAAGTCTATCGCCCGAGGGGTCCGCACGCCCGAGGGAGGCGACGTGCTTCTGCACGGCTCTGTTTTTAGGCCGCGCGGGAGGTTCTTGCATGGGCCGTCCCTGCGTGGGCCTCGGCTGGCGCCTTCTTGGGCCGAGCTCCATTCGGGAAGTATGATTTTGCGTTGAAGTTGGGTACCCCATAGTTGGGTACCTGACAGTAGCCCTCGAGCCTGTGGTGGAGTGAAGGCACTCCTCCAGAGGCTCAAGTTGGTTTCTCCTGTCATATTAGTAAAGTTTGTTTATTTTATCCGGTGGGTGCGCACGAGCGCACCCGCCGAGTGTAGCCCCCAAGGCCTTGGAAGGATGATGCATCCCTTCAAGTGCTTGAAATCGAGCTTGTAGAGTCTCGGGTGCTTTTTTGCTTGCTGGCGACTTGTCCCTTCGTAGGCGTTGAAGCTCCCTGTAACAAAACCGACCAATTTATAAGTACAGCGACAGCTGTTTTCCCAGCTATCAAGCCACACTTGAGCCAATATAAACCCGGTAGTCCATGAAATCTCGAAGAATTTCAAACTTTTACACAGTACATACCCCAAGGATCGCAGAAACTCAGCAGTACACATACACATGATACATAGATTCGCACATATTTCAAATACATCAGAGTACAAGATAAACTTTTACATAAAAGTTCAATAGCGGAAACGAAATCGTTTTACATAAGCCTAATTTCATAATACAGTGCCAAGTACCGACCAGTCACAGCAACATAGATGAGACAGATAACATGACCTTGCCCAAGGTCTAATCTTCCTCTCCCGAAGGATAGAAGTAACTCTTTAGTCAACCAAGCATTCCTCCTGCAACATTGGGAATAAAACCCTGAGTACTCAATTGTACTCAGCTAGACTTACCCGACAGGAAGTAAATAAAAAGACTCTCAAGGATATGCAAGGCTTATTTGGTGGAGCTCAGAGGATAGCATCATTTTTGCATAAAAAGCATTACTACAATAGTTCCTCAACTTATAAGTTTTAGATGTGATTCAGCTTCAATTTCAGTTAAGCTATTAAGCTAAGGTTTGCAGCTATACTAAACAATCACTTGATATTATAGCAATCAATAAAACCATATGATTTCCGATATCCACAGATATCAACCTCATCTCACCAATAATCACGTTCAAGTTGTTAACCTCTACCTCACCAGAAGATCAGTTCAGTTTCTCACTAACCAGGAGAGATGGCGATTCGAATCGATTGTACCAGCTGGCAATTATGCCAATCACAAACCCTGTCAGCCGAGCCACTGGCTTCTTGGGTTACCGTTAAATCCTTCTGAGACACAATATGTCGCGAGTTTGGCGGGGACCATATTCTCAGAGACCAACCCACTTCCAGGATGCATCAGGTCCCTGACCTGCCCTTGGTAAAATGGTGTCTCTGCTACTTCCTACCTCCAGAATATGTCTGCCTAGTCGCACCAAAGCTCGGCTCAGAAAGAAATACTCGGCTTCGCGGTCAGAACGACTTATCTGGCCAGCTATGTGACGACGTCCTTCAATCTCAACTGATGTCTGGTGGCCTCAGTCCTAGTCGGCCGCAAGCAGCACCGAAGTCAACATGACCCATGTCATGCAGCTCCCCGCTACCTAGCCTTGATTCTCTCATTATTTCATTGTGGCATGGTGACACATATAGCCAACCATGTGGATCTCGTCAGTCACCACCTACACTCGCGGATGACAGGAAATCACCCGACTTTCTCGCGGATGACAGGAAATCACCCAACTTCTACCGGTCTAAGCAGGGCTAAGCATAAGATCGGTCACCTGTCTAGTAATAGTATCAGGTTCACATATATAGTAGACAAGGTAGATATGCAGCAACGGTTTCAAACCAACTCCTATACTTAAATGCACAAACATACGATTTAATAAAAACCGGTGCATTTATAAAAAGAGATAGGTGGAGGCTTAGGGATGCTCCGGGGCTTGCCTGGGGTTCAACACTAAGTTAGTGTTTGTTAGATGACACTTGTTCGACATCCAAGCACTCGATTAGTCCTTTCACCTTCGTGATTAGTCCACCACACCGTCTTGTGGTTAGTTCCATCATCATGTCCTTCACTCCACGTGTTCATCATCTATCGTACCTAAATGAGATACACAATACACATGTATAAATAAGAGAAAGTAATACAAGACATGTTAATCTAGCATCACTGAACCATGAGCTAACAATGCCACCAAGCAAGGCAACATGAAAGTAATCCTAATCCCACACATGCAGTTTATGGGCAGCAGGACAGCAAGCATAAGATTTAACCATAACTAAAGCTATATACATCCAACCAGGGTGATCTAAGCCTTTCTGAAAAGCTATTGAAATTGTCTACAACTTTGCTATTATCATGTTAAGATGATTCAATACACATAAAGGTCAAGCAACACAAAGAAGGCAGCTCTGTCCAGATTTGGACAGATTCTGTCCTCACGCTTCAAACAATCAAAACTACGGATCTAGACCATAAAAAGGGATGATCCTAGACAATTTGGAAAGACATAGAAATATACTACAACTGATATATTATCACCAAGAAGTGATTCAAAGCATAACTCAGTCAAATAATGCAATCAATCAGATCTAGACAGAAAATTGGCAAAACCTGACAGCAGTCATCCAAAAGCCATAACTCCTAAACTATTAGGCCTATGACCAAGAAATTTTAAGAAAAGCTAGATATAGAAGTTGGCTGCAAATTTTGTATAGAACACATTTACATGCAACATCATATTGATGGGGAAAACATCCCAACAACAGAGACTACACCTGCAGCCATTTCAGCACATAAGCAAAACAACATTAATTTGATTTCTATCAAAGCATACCTATACTTATGAACTATGGACATAGCTCCAACCATCATAGCATGATAAATAACACTCATATCAGATTAATACATGGCAAGAAGTCATAAACAACATGCATGTGTCTATTTACCTCCAATCTCCTTCTAAATATTACATAAAAGTCATTTATTTAATTATTTAAGTTATATGGTAAACATCTCAAATGAGTCCCAAACTTTTATGAGAGATAGGTGATTACAAAACATGACCAAGGTTCAAATCTTACATGCTCAGGTATTATACATTAATTAATACAAAATAAACAAGTTTATAATGCAACAATTCATTGGAGAGTAAGATAAATGTGAAACTCAACATTTTATTCAAACACATGACCATATTATTATTTCTTAGGTTAGCACAACCTTATACAAAGATAGTGGAACACCATTTTCCATTTTTACCACAATATATTATTTATAATGTATTTAAATCTACTTAATATGCACCAAAGAAGATAAATCAACAACTCAGTCATACATGCACCATAAATCATGAAATTTTAACCATACATCACACATCATACAGAGAGTATACAATTAAATTTTCACGCCATTTGGAGTAATATAACTTCAGATACAAAAATAACAAGCAATTCAACCATTTATTTCCTATTTAAAAAGATAAATGTGAAACACCAATAAAATAGTAAACGACCTATATGTTTTATATTTTTATGAGCTAGTGCATGTCATTAGAAGACTAACAAAATTGGAACCATGATTTTTGGACATATATTTCTCAAAATGTGGATCGGGATAATTTAAATGAACTTCTAAACCACATTTCAATAATGAATTTCTACAGCATAAATACAGGCATGCATGACACAACCAACTATACTAACATGCAGAAAACTTTACCACGAATCCAACAAAATAAGCCTCATCATTTTTGGAGCCCCCAAACACTAGATATTGATTTTACAAGTAATAGTACGAAATCTGAAATGAAACCGAATACACATTTAACCCCTGATGTCGCTAGATCCACACGGTCCATGCACCCAGCAAGCTCTCCAGTGAAGATGACACGCGGGACCCGCTGACTGCTGGACCCCACCTGTCATACACAGAGCAAAGGCACACAGGGGATTCCCTTCTTCTTCCTCTGGTTCGAAGAGCAGAGCGGAGGCGGGCGCGCGGGACCTCTGCCGGCTCGGCCAACTCCGGCGAGGAGGCGGCCAACGGCGGCAGCGCGGGGCCGGAGCTAGCCTGACCCCCGGCGCACCTGCCGGTGCCCGTGGCTTGGCACGGCGCGGCCCGTGGCGGCCTGGCCACGGCGCCCGGCGGCCCGGCGAGCAGCAGCAGGCGGTCGCGGCGCTGCGGGGTGCGGCGGAGCCGAGGGAGGAGCGCGGGGAAGGCGGCGCGAAGCTAGGAACGAGGTGCCCCACTCGGTTTGGCCGTAGGGTGACCGGAAGACGAGGAACGACGGCGGCTCGAGCTTCGCCCGGCCGGCAATGGCGGCGGCGCTCTGCTCTGCTCGCGTCCAGGGCGGACGGAGCCGCGAGCAGCAGCTGCGCAGGAGAGAGCAAGCGCGAGAGTGAGCAAATGAGCGAGAGGCGAAGTGGAGTGCTCTGGTGCTCGCCTTTTGCCAGGGAGGAGTAGCAGGGGCGCAGCAAGGCGATTGGCCATGGTGGGCGGCGCCCAGAGCTCGGCGGACACGTGGACATTAAACCGAACAGATGGCGCGCGCAATTGTGCTCGACTTCGGCCGGCCAGAACGGCATATTCTGAGTAGACTCGGTCTGAGTGCTCTTAATCAAAGTTGTTGCCCACATTATGGTCTACAATCTGTATTTAGAGGTCATGGCCAGAACAACTCTGGTTTGAGAGATAATTAGGCTCAAAGTTGATGCTGTCAACAAGCTAATTACGATCAAAGATCGAGTGGCAACTCTTGTCAAACGAAGTCGGATTGACCTCAAATTTGAATATGTTGTGACTCAAAGAGTTTGTAACAACTTTTATTTTTGGTCCAACTCAAGTTACTTAACGAAATTTGGAGAACACGAGAAGGCCATGAAATCAACACCATTTTCAGACTTTGAATTTAATCAAGTCCTGTAATCAGATTTTTCTTCTGTCTTGTGTCCACTTTTCGAGGCAATTAGAGATGGAATCATGACTTGGTCCAAAAATAACATTTGTTCTACCTTAAGAGATCTGTAACTTTTGTTTAAGGTCAAACTTCATATCTTACTCCAAAATAATATTTCCACTTTGGTCAAACTAACATCATTAGAGAGCTCAAAGTAGATGTTTAGGCCAATAAAGGTATTTTCTTGGCATTTGCTCAACATGAGTCCTTCATGACTTTTGTTGTAGAGTTCAAATAGAGTTGTTTGGTCAAGGTTGCAAGGTTTGGTTGGCTTTGCATGCTCATGTTCACGTAGTCCTGCAATCCAATCAAGCAGAGGGCTTGTCATCTCATGTGAATTCTCAATTTAAATCTTCATGCAACTTCTCCAATGATCAGGGTAGATGGAGATGAATATGAAATAGTGATTAGGATTATTGATTGAAATAACTTGATTAGGTCCACACTCGCTGGTTAGCTCGTGACTAACAGCTGGGGTGTTACACCCCCAAGCCTTTGTCGTGGGTGAGCGACCTATCCGGGTGCGTCTTTTGTCCTGCCAAGGAACAGAGAGAGAGAGAGTCCCCGAGCCCCTTTTTCGTATCGGGGGTCGGTCGGGTCCTTTTTGGTTCGACCTTCATGCTCTTCTTTGAGAAGAGGAAGGTTTGGTCATGCTCGACTTCCCACAGTGGGGTCCGAGTCGGCACTTCCGGTGAGTTACAAGCGGGCTAGTCCAAGTGGAGGTCCATGCCCTGTTCGTTGGGGGTCAGCTAGTGGCCTGAGCACACTCCAAAAGTTCCCCAAGGGTTGATTTACGGGTGTCGAGTCCCTTCGACGGGTCCCGAGGGCCTGATGCCTCCCCCAGAGGGGATCCCATATCATCAACTCGCTACTGGGACTTGGACACAGCGTGGGGTGTCCCTTTTTGATGCTCGGGCATTGGGATACTGATCGTTTCGTGATCCACCCACTTGCTGTCCCTCGCTCGGTATCCCTGGGTGACTGTTCGAGCCACGGAGAGCCAGTCTTCGATCCCCTGGGAACGTAACGGGCGCCCGAGCCCAAGGTTCCTTCGTCGGGAAGGAGAGCGATCGTCAGAATCGAGGGGGTTAGTGTAATGATTCGACGCACCTTTTGAGGAGGGAAGCCAGACGGACGCGATGGTTCAGGGCAGACAGGACGTTTGCGTGCGCGAAGGCGGCGGTGAACGCAGAGAGTCGTGATGGCGCCCGTGCAGTTAATGCGGCGGATTCACCGCATCCGCTTCGTCATCGTGGCCTAAGTATATAAGGAAGCCACCGTTTCCTTTTCTTTCTACCCTAGCCATTTGCCTTCGCTTACCTCGGCCTCTTCGCCTTTGTCTTCCAGAGCCCTTCGGAAGCTCCTTGTCCTCACCGCTGGCATCCTTTCCTTCCTCTTGCGTCCTTTTCCCCCGCAATGGCTGACCCAGCGCCTACCGACGCCGCCGCCGCTGCCGCCGCCTCGCTCTAGGTGGAGCCTTGGCTCCCCTCTTCGGTGACGGAGGCGCAGCTTCAGGAGCTCGTGCGGTTGGGGCTCCTCCGCCGCCGCACCAACCTGCAGCGTCCAGAGTGGGTCGCGCCACTGCGTGACCACCTGGAGCCGCGGCCCTTCGAGGGGTACGTGGTGAGCTTCGTTGCCTTCCACGAGCGGGGGCTCGGGTCGCCGCCGAGCCGGTTTTGCCGTGCGCTCCTCTTCAACAACGAGCTGGAGCTGCACAACCTCACTCCCAACTCTGCCTCGCAGGCGGCGATCTTCACCGCCGTCTGCGAGGGCTATCTTGGGGTGATGCCGCACTGGGACCTCTGGCGGTTCCTCTTCCGCGTCGACGCATACACGAAGTCGTTCGGCGCGGGGAACCTGTGGAAGGCTGTCAGCGCCGGGGGCTGCAACTTCGCGGTCCGCACTACCGAGTACATCCCCTGCAAGGCCCAGTCGTTGAGCAAGGGGTGGCACGACGGCTGGTTCTACCTGCGGAACTACGACGGCGCCTTCCCCGAGTATACGGGAAAGGTGATCTTCGCCCCCATTCCGTGATGGAAGTGGGGATGCCCAGCGCGGGACGCCAGGCATCTGAGCCCTTACATCGCCACGTTGCAGACGTTGCGAGACAAGGGCTTGACGGCAGCCGGGGTGGTGGCGCATTTTCATGCGCGGACCGTGCTGCCCCTGATGGAGCGCCGCCTCGCCCTGTATGAGATGGAGGGAGTGTCGAGGGTGGGGACCTCGATGCTGACCCAGAACCTCAGCTCCGAGGGGATCATGCGCCGTGTAAGGTACACGGTGAGTGGTCACCCCATCCTCGTCGAGCTGAAGAAGGTGGCGATGCGCCCACGCCCGGGGTACATCTCGCTGGTGAGTACCTCTTTCGTCTTTTTTCGTTCATTCATCTTTCTTCCCCTTCTGATCCTTCTTCCCCTTCCAGCATAGGGCCTCTCAAAGGAAGGAAGGCCTTCTCTGCCCCCGTCCTAGAGGATGCCCTCCTTCGGGCCCATAACCACCTCCGGGGCGAGCGGCAGAGGGCGGAGAAGGAGAAGAAGACCTTGAAGAGGAGGAAGCAAGCTCGGGAGGCCCAAGAGCTCGCCCAGCGTCGTCGCCGCCAGCGGGAGGCCGGGGAGCCGGAGGAGTCGTCCCCATCTTGGGACGACCTAGACGACGACGATGCGGATGCTGAGGCCACCCAGCATATGGTGGCCAGAAAGGCCCCGGTGGGTGCCGACGAGCCGGGGAAGGCTCCCATGTCGGCGCTTGCCGGCGGAAGCGCCGGGGGCCGTGTTCCGAGCCCCCGAGCTAAGTTAATGGAGGCCGCACCTGGAGGCACGGCGTTGGTTGGTGAGGCCGTCGGGGCCGAGGATCCACCGAACAGCGGTTGTGAGGACTCGACGGAGGGGCCGGGAGCGGGCTCAGGCCTGGCGCCCGAGACGGTCGAGACCGTGCCCGGAACGGCTGAGACCGCGGCTAGTGATGGGGCCCAGGGGCCGTTATTCTAGCGGTCCCTTCCTCTGGATGCGTCACTGGTCGCCGCGACGGCCGAGGCCAGAGGGAGCGAGGAGAGGACGCCGCCCGCGACGGAGTTGGGTGACGCCGGGATGCCAGACCTCGAGCTGGGGTCCGCCCAGACCAGGGCGTCCCCGCCGAAGGATGGTGGTGCCGAGGTGACCCCCGGTGGTCAGGCGGATCCCCCGCCGCTAGGGGCATCTGCCGGCGGCGATGACTCTGACATCGAGGTGCTGCCCACCCCTCCATCGGTGACGCAGCCCACACCGTCCGCCGAACTTGCCGCTCCGCCAAGCACCGGGGCGGCGAAGAAGACGGTGATCCCCAAGACCAAGTAAGTAATTCTTTGAATCATTGTCTTACCAATTTTCGTCCCTGCGTTGCGAATGCTGATGTCCTCCCTGTCTTGCTTCAGAAAGCGCCCGGGGTCGGCCCTTCAGGTCTCGCACCGGAAGGTCCTGAAGGTGTAGGCCCGGAGCACTGCCGGGGAGGAGGGTTGGCTGTTGGCCGAGAAGGCTCCCTCGACGGAGGCTCATCCAACCGAGGGCTCGGTGGCGCCGGGGGCGGCGTCCTCTGCGGTTGTTGTAGCTGCAGCCACCATCGAGGAGGCGGCTCCGGCTCCGTCTTCCGAGGCGTCCGCGGTCGTAGTGCTCGGGGAGGCTTCGGTGGAGACGACGGCTGCTCCTATGCTGGAGGCGGCTAATACTGGTGCTGCAGCCATGGATGTAGATGCTCCGCCGTCGTCCGAGGCTACAGCACTGCCACCCACGAGCTCCACGGCGCTGGTCATCCGTGGGGCCCCTCCCCGGGTGCTGACGGGTTCCCGCATTGAGTGGACTAGCCGAGCGAACCGCAATGCCCCGCTGGTCTTCTCGCTGCGGAAAGACGTTGAGGCCGCTCGGTGGGACGCCCTCCAGGACTTCAAGTCCCAGTGTTCGGAGAGCCTGCGTCTCCTCGCAGACTCCCTTGACACGGAGTTCCAGGAGCGACTCCAGGTGAGTGTATTCGTCTTACCTTTGTCGCCTTGGAGTTTCTGGCTCGGCATTGTCGTTCGACTCATTGGCTTGCTTTTGCTCATTTCCCCTCAGGAGCTCATGACGACCTCCCGGGAGAAGTCCTGCTTCCTCCGGCAGGGCCTTGGCCTCTGGAAGCAGCTGGAGCTGAAGAGCCGGGCCCTTGCCCGCTCCTAGGAAGAGCTCGCTGGCGCGACGGCTCGACTGGGCGACGTGTCTCTCGACCGCGACATTCTGAAGGTCGAGGTCGTGGAGGCTTGGGGCCGAGTCGCTCCCTTAGAGGAGCGGGTCCAGCAGCCAGAGGCCGCCCTGGCGGAGGCGGCTCGGGAGAGGGACGCCGCGCGGACGCTCGCCGCCGAGAAGGAGGCCGCCGTCAAGGTCCTGTCGTTGGACTTGGCCACCTCCCGGGAGGCCTTGAGCCTGGTGGTGGGCGAGGTCGACGCCGTCCGGGAGGAGGCGAGGAAGGCTCGGGAGGAAGTCGAAGGTAAGTTTACCTTTTTTACCTTTTGTTTTGATTGCCTATGGTTCTTTCGCTGTAGCTTGACAGCCCTGCTGCTGAAGTCTTGAAGGTGGAGGCCGTCAGCGCCCAAGGGACCATCGACGTCCTCAACGCCGCGCACGACGCCAAGGTCGCCGAGCACCGGGACCTGCAGAGGGTGGCACGCGCGCTATGTGACACCCTCAGCACCGGTGATGGTGAGCCCTCGGGAACCTCGCTCAGGAGCCGCCTGAAAGCCCTCCATGGAAGGATGGGCGCCCATCTCAAGGAAGCGCTCTTGACAGGCATCCAGAAGACGCTGGCGGCTGCGAAGTCTCACTATGAGAACTTTGACACCGATGCCGTCAGCGAGGGTTTTGTCGAGGCTTCTGACGAGGAGCTCCTGGCGCTGATCAGCTCCATGGGGTCCCCGGGGCAATGCTGGCGGCGCTCTTCGAAGAAGCGTGAAGCTCCCTCCCTTGAACCTATAAATTAGGATAGGAAGGCCGGGCCATCGTGCCCAAAGAGATTTTGTAAGAAACAAACATGCGGCCCTTCGAGGCCTTGAATATTCATGTAAATATTTGATGCACGTTCGTTTTTTACTTCATGTATTTGTTTAGTGTTCTTCCTTAAGCATTTTTCTCGCCAATCCTGAGCCCGGGCCATCGAGCCTTGGGAGACCTTTTCGGGCATCATAGCTTTAGGGGTGTAGACTTGGCTGTGGTCTTAGGGATTTCAGTAAGGTGAGAGCTTTAGAAAAAAGGTTCTTTCGATATCACCCGAGCCTTCTCCCCTTACGAACGCTACCCTTATAAGTTCTTTTCTGAGCGCTAGTTGCCTTTAGGCTAAGAGTGGCGAGTGGAGGTGCTGTATTCCGGAGGCGTAGGCGGTCTCGTGGCTCGGTCGGCTCTGCCCTCTGGGACCCGTTTTGCTCGTCTAAGATTTATAAGTTTTGCGTTTGGTTTGGATGAGAAGCGAGCTCGGGAGAAAAAATTTCAACGATTTTTAAAATTTTTTGAGTTTTTGAATTCGGTTAGTCTCGGAGGAGTCCGGGGGTTCCCCCCTCCTTGCTCCCGAGGGAGGGTTGGCCCTATTGGAGATAGGGACGAGCCCTGCTTTTGATTGCACGGTCCACCCGTTCCCGAGGGTGGGCTCGGGTGGAGATCTTAAAATCAAACGAGGAAAAGAAGTCAGATCTTTATTGATTTCAAGATGCAATGTACAATGCTCGGAATTTTAGGGATAGAAGCGACGTAACTATTCGATATTCCAAGCGTTGTTGTAGACTTCACCCTTTTCGTTCGCCAGCTTGTACGTTCTGGGGCGCAGCACCTCGGCGATGATGAATGGCCCTTCCCATGGTGGCGTCAGCTTGTGACGTCCTCGGTTCTCCTGCCTGAGCCGCAGCACCAGGTCGCCTACGCTGAAGGCTCGGCCTCGAATGTGCCGAGCGTGGTACCTGCGCAGGGTCTGTTGGTACTTGGCCGAGTGCAGCAAGGCCATATCTCGGGCCTCATCGACTTGGTCCAGCGCGTCTTCCCGAGAGACCTGGTTGCCTTGCTCGTCGTAGGCTCGGACTCTCGGGGCGCCGTACTCCAAGTCGGTGGGGAGCATAGCCTCGGTGCCGTAGACCAGGAAGAAGGGCGTGAAGCCCATGGCTCGGCTCGGCGTAGTTCTTAGGCTCCATATCACCGCGGCGAGCTCGGTCAGCCACCTCTTGCCGAACTTGTTCAACTTGTTGAAAATTCTCGGCTTGAGGCCTTGGAGAATCATGCCATTGGTACGCTCCACTTGGCTGTTCGTCCTCGGGTGAGCTACCACCGCTCAATCCACTCGTATGTGGTGGTCGTCACAGAATACCAGGAATTTTCTTTCCGGTGAACTGCGTTCTGTTGTCGGTGATGTTGGAGTTCAGGACGCCGAACCGATGAACGATGTCGGTGAAGAACAACACTGCTTGGGTCGAACTGATCTGAGCGATCGGCCGAGCCTCGATCCCCTTCGAGAACTTGTCGATGGCTTCAAGAAGGTGGGTGAAGCCCCCGGGCGCCTTCTGGAGGGGCCCGACAAGGTCCAGTCCCCACATGGCGAAAGGCCACGTAATAGGGATCGTCTGGAGAGCTTGGGCCGGAAGGTAAGTCTGCCGAGCGTAGTACTGGCACCCTTCGCAGGAGCGTACTACCTCGGTAGCGTTGGCCACGGCGGTTGGCCAATAAAAGCCTTGTCCAAAGGCGTTGCCAAGGAGCGTCCTCGGCATGACGTGGTGACTGCAGGCCCCGGCGTGTATCTCTTCAACCAGGCGCTTGCCCTGGCTGAAAGGGATGCAGCGCTGAAGGACCCTGGACGGGCTGCGCCGGTAGAGTTCGCCGTCGATCATCGCGAAGGACTTGGCTCTTCGTGCCAGCCGCCGAGCCTTGGTTTTGTCTGAGGGTAAAATCCCTCAGATGAGCCAACTGACCAGTGGCTCGTGCTAATCTGGCTTGTCGTCTAGTTCGGCTTCAATCTCCATCGCCTCGGCTTCGTCATCGGCTTCAGCCATGGTCTCGGGTGACTCCCCTTTGTCGGAGGGGTCGGCAGCCCCCCGAGGGGCTTTCACCGCTTGAAAACGCTCCGAGTACTCCCAGGGGCTCGGGGGTCTCCTTCCCCTTGCATCCTGAGGGATCAATGCTGACCGAGGGCGTGTGGAGATCGTTGGCAAATATGCCAGTCAGGACCGAAGCCCTTTCAGACGCGATTTTTGCCAATTCGTCGGCCTCCTCGTTGTACCTGCGCGTGACGCGGTTGAGCTCGAGGCTGTTGAATTTCTCCTCGAGCAGCCACACCAGCTTGCAGTAGGCAGCCATCTTAGGGTTCTGGCACGTCGACTCCTTCATAACCTGGTCCACGACGAGCTGGGAGTCCCCTCGAACCTCGAGGCGCCTGATCCCGAGTTCGATGGCGATGCGGAGCCCGTTGACGAGAGCTTCGTACTCGGCCACGTTGTTGGAAGACGTGAAGTGCAACCACAGTAGGTACTTGAGTCGGACCCCGAGGGGTGAGACGAAGACGATGCCTGCGCCGGCACCGATCTTCATCATCGACCCGTCGAAGTACATGACCCAATACTCCTCTCGGGTCAGGAGTGATGGTAGCTATGTCTCGGTCCACTCTGCCACGAAGTCCACTAGCACCTGGGACTTGATGGCCTTGCGTGGCGCGTAGGTGATGCCGTCACCCATGAGCTCGATAGCCTACTTAGCGATCCTCCCAGACGTTTCCCGGTTCTGGATCACCTCCCCGAGGAGGAAGGATGATACCATGGTCATGGGATGGGATTCGAAGTAGTGCCGCAACTTGCCCCGAGCAAGGATGATTGCGTACACCAGCTTCTGGATCTGAGGGTAGCGTGTCTTGGTCTCGGACAAGACTTCGCTGATGAAGTAGACCGGCCGCTGAACGGGCAGCGCGTGTCCTTCTTTCCATCGCTCCACAACGATCGCTGCACTCACAACTTGGTTAGTAGCAGCGACATACAACAGGAGGTCCTCCCCTTCGGTGGAGGGCACGAGTACCGAAGCTTCCGAAAGCAGAGCTTTGAGCCTTTCGAGGGCTTCCTGGGCCTCGGGGGTCCAGGTAAAGTGCTTGGTTTTCTTTAGCAACCGATAGAGAGGCGAGCCTTTTTCACCGAGCCGTGAGACTAATCGACTTAGGGCTGCTAGACACCCCATCAGCTTTTGCATGCCTTTGAGGTTGCGGATCGGCCCCATCCGAGTGATGGTCGATAGCTTTTCCGGGTTGGCCTCGATGCCACGCTCGGAAACGATAAATCCGAGCAACATGCCTCGGGGGACTCCGAAGACACATTTCTCGGGGTTGGGCTTTATGCTCTTCTTTTTTGAGGCACTCGGACGCCTCTTCTCTGTCGGCCACCAAGTCGTCTGCCTTCCTAGTTTTTATCACAATAACATCTACGTAAGCCTCAACGGTTCGCCCGATGAGGTCCCCAAAAACCTTGAGCATGCAACGCTGATAGGTTGCGCCCGCGTTTTTGAGGCCAAATAGCATGGTTACATAGCAATATGTGCCGAAGGGGGTGCTGAAAGAAGTCGCTAGTTCGTCAGACTCTTTCATACGAATCTGATGGTAGCCAGAATATGCATCAAGGAAACTAAGTCGTTCACAACCAGCAGTGGAGTCAACTATTTGATCAATGCGTGGTAGTGAAAATGGATACTTTGGACATGCTTTATTTAAACTAGTATAATCAACACACATCCTCCATTTTCCATTCTTTTTCTTAGCTATGACAGGGTTGGCTAACCACTCTGGATGGAAGACTTCCTTGATGAATCCGGCTACCAAAAGCTTCTGCACCTCCTCCCCGATGGCCCGGCGCTTCTCCTCGTAGAATCGGCGCAGGCGCTGCTTTACCGGCTTGGACTCGGCCCGGATGTCCAAGGAGTGCTCGAAGACCTCCCTCGGGATGTCTGGCATGCCCGAGGTACTCCAAGCAAACACGTCGGTATGCTTTTGGAGGAAGTCGACGAGCACCACTTCCTATTTCTGGTCGAGGGTGGCGCTGATCTTCAGTACCTTGCCATCGGGAGTGCCGGGGTTGAGGGGCACCTCCTTCACCCCCTCAACAGGCTCGAAAGTGCCCGTGGCCTTCTTGGGGTCGGGGACTTCCTTGGCCAGCTCCTTGAGGTCAGCGATGAGGGCCTCGGACTCCACCAGCGCGTTGGCGTACTCACAGCACTCAACATCGCACTGGTAGGCATGCTGGTATGAGGCGCCGATGGTGATGACCCCCTTGGGCCCTGGCATCTTGAGCTT
Source organism: Eremochloa ophiuroides (assembly GCA_038502445.1). Lineage (NCBI taxonomy): Eukaryota > Viridiplantae > Streptophyta > Magnoliopsida > Poales > Poaceae > Eremochloa > Eremochloa ophiuroides. The sequence continues at coordinate 45,358,816 of JAHLJS010000006.1, forward strand.
GAGGTAGGTGTAGTTCGGGACGGCCATGAACTTGGCGTAGCATGGCCTCCCGAGGATGGCGTGGTAGGTGCCGCGGAAGCCTACTACCTCGAAGGTGAGGGTCTCCTTCCTAAAGTTGTCAGGAGTCCCGAAGTAGACGGGCAGGTCGATCTGCCCGAGGGGTTGTACGCTCTTCCCCGGGACTATCCCGTGAAATGGGGACGTCACCGGCCGGAGAAGAGAACGACTGATTCCCATCGAGTCGTGGGTCTCAGCGTACAAAATGTTGAGGCCGCTGCCTCCGTCCATAAAGACCTTGGTAAGCCACGTGTTGCCGACGATAGGGTCGACAACAAGCGGGTAACGCCCCGGCGATGGGACGTGGCCCGGGTGATCGTCCCGGCTGAAGGTGATGGCGTCGAGGGACCAGTCGAGGAAGCATGGTGTCGCTGGTCCGACGGTGTAGACCTCCCAACGCTAGCGTTTTCGTTGACGCGCCGTGGGAGTGGTTCCAGGTCCGCCAAAGATCATGAGGAACTTGTCGATGGGGGGGAACTCATCGTCCTTCCCTCCCTGGTCCTCCTTGTCCTCAGCGGGCTTCTTGCCGGCGGCGTCCCGGAACGCTTGCCGGCCGTAATACTTCTTGAGAATTACACACGCTCCGAGTGTGTGATTTACCGGACCCTGGTGATAAGGGCACGGCTTGGAGAGCAGCTCGTCGAAGCGGCCATGGGGCGGCTGTTTTGCCCTAGGCTCGGCAGCCGCGACGAGGGGCTCGTTGCGGATGGGGGTCTTCTCCTTCCCCTTCTTCTTCTTGTTGTTGTGGGCTCGGGAAGAGGAGCCCTTGGGGGCATCCTCCTTCCGCTTCCCTTTGGGGTCGGAGAAGAGGGCTCCCACTGCCTGATCACCCAAGGCGAAGCTGGTAGCTGTCCTCATGAGCTCAGCGACGCTAGTGGGGGTTTGACGCCCCAGCTCATGAACAAGCTTTTTGCAGGTCGTCCCTGCAGCAAAGGCTCCGAAGACGTCGGAGTCGGCGACCTGGGGCAGCTCATTGTACTGCTTGGAGAATCGCCGGATGTAGTCCCTGAGGGACTCGCTCGACTTCTGCATGCAGCTGCGGAGATCCCAGGAGTTGCCAGGGCACACGTACGTGCCCTAGAAGTTCCCCACAAAGATCTTGACCAGATCACTCCAGTCGAAGATCAAGTGCGGGGGGAGATGCTCCAGCCAGGCTCGTGCTGAGTCGGCTAAGAATAAGGGTAAGTTACGGATGATGATGAGGTCATCCTGCGCGCCGCCAAGCTGGCACGTAAGACGATAATCCAGAAGCCAAAGCTCGGGGTTGGTCTCCCTCGAGTACTTGGCGTTGTTTGCCGGTTGTCAAAACCGGGGAGGGAACGTGGCCCTCCGGATAGCCTCGCTGAAGACGCGAGGACCCGGTGGCTCGGGCGAGGACGCACGGTCCTCGTCGGAGTCGTAGCGTCCTCCCCGGTGGACATTGTAGCCTCGTGCAGCCCTGTCGGTCTTTCATCGACCATGGGCTTGGAGAATGGCTCGGAAATCGATGTCCTTGCCAAGCCGCTAGTGGACTGAGGGGGCCCTCGGTGCTTTGAGCTACACCGAGGCCTCTCATTCATGGTGCGTCAGGGCGCCACGGTGGCGTTCCTCGACACCACAGTGCCGGGATGCCGAGCTTTCTACCTGGAGGACAGTGGCGTCTTCCAGGAGACCTTTGAGCTGGTCCCTGAGCTGCCAGGCCTCAGTACTGGAAGGCTCAGGCATGCTCCGGAGGAGCATCGCAGCCTTCGCGAGCTTTTGGCTCGCCCGTGGTTCCAGCACAGGTGTGCTGGCCCCGTCATCAGCGATGATGCGGGCCTGGACATCGCGGGCTCAGCGTCGCGCTGCCCTGCCATCTCCCCGCTCCTCCTCATGCTCCAGGGCAGCTCGGAGTTGGGCGAGTCGCAAGCGGTCCTCGTCCATCCAGGCCTCCAGCCCCCGGGTCCTTAGAAGGCGTGGGACCAGGGGCTGGTGGAGGTGGTGTGTGCGGCTGTGCCTGCTCCACCGGTGCATCTTCCTCCTCCCCCAAGTGGACGTCGTTCAACGCAGCTTCCTCCGGGTGCACTAGGTGATTGCACTCCCGGGAAGGGTCGATGATGCTGCCATCAGAGGAGTAGACGCTGAGGGTGTTATCCCTCGCGTCGTCGGAGAAGAGGGAAGCTTGGGGGTCGTAGACGTCAAAGTCCACGTTCGCCCAGAAGTAGTCGTCATCGTCGTTGTCGCTGCTAAGATCTCACTGCGACGGCGAGACGCGACCATAGCGGTCCCATCCCTCTGAGTACTCCGGAGGGGTGGAGCTGCTGCTGGAGTTTAACTCCCCGCCGCTGCATGCTCTAGGAGAGCTTGCAGGAGAGGACGGTGGAGAGTCGTCAGGGTCGCCTAGGCCCTCCAAGCGATGGACAGATGCCATTACTTGGTCGTACCCATAGGCACGAACGGCACGGACACGGGCGTCCACAGCAGTGTGGAGCCCAGAGGGAAATGGAGAGGGCGTCGCCTGCCTTCCCCAGCGAGGTCGAAGGAAAATGGCAGGCAATGCCGTGGCCCCTCCCACATCACTCCGGGGAGTAGTGGGGGAGCGTGGCATCTCCACCGCCCGTGGTGTCGAGCTGGTGGTGAGCGTGGGGCTGGTGTCCCGCTCGGGGGGCACCGGGATGGCCGCATCACCCGTGGCGCGGCCCGGGTTGACACGGTTGTGCCTTCCCCTCCTAGCTCGGTGGGAGTGGTGTTTGGCGTTCCCTCCGCCCTCCAAAACAAGTGGAGGTGTCGCCGGGGTCCTTTCCCCAGCCGCCTGCTGGGCTGGGATCAGGACGGAGACGATGTGGGGCCCAGTCGGGCGAAGGTTCATCTCGAGGTCGTGGCCAGTGGCCACGAACTCGAGGCTCCTGAACCGGAGCACCACGCCAGCAGGAAGTGCAGGAACATTGGCTGCCATCTGCAACCTGGATCAACACGCAAAAGCTCCGTACCTGGTGCGCCAACTGTTGGTGGTTAGATTAGCTAGTGCTACACTGGCTAGTAAACTTAGATTTTGAGGTTGAGATCACGGATGGTGTGCAAGGAGGAACACAGGGTTTATACTGGTTCAGGCAATGAATGCCCTACGTCCAGTGTGAGATCAAGTCGTGTTGCCTTGCACCGGTGTGCTTGTAGTAGGGGTTACAAGCTAGTCGAGAGAGGGAGGGGCTCCCAAGTCTCTTGTGAGTGCGAGTGTTTGTGGACCGGTGTTCTTGAATTTGTAGGTTGTATGTCTGGAAGTTTTGGTGATGAGTGTGTATCTGTGTGAGGAGCGTGAGTCCAGAAAAAGGTCCTCTGCCCTCCCTTTTATAGTTACAAGGGAAGGGCTAGAGTTACATGTGTTGCCCCGTGATTACAGTGCTCGGCATGGCGGAGTCAGTGATGACTGGTGGCTATCGTCAGCCACGCCCTCGTCTTGGCGCCTCGGCGGCATGGCCTTAGTCATTCGGCTGATCCACCATTGTTCCATTGGTGAGTTCCAAGGTGTCTCATAGTGCTGGACATGGTCGGCTGGTAATACGTCACGCCGTCACGTCCGACCCTACACAGTGCAACGAGTGGATAGGTTGACCTTTGTGTACGGGTTCCCGAGGCTCGGGAGACCTTGGTGCCGTCGGGGGCGCGATGGGACAGAGCGGGAGGAGTGTCCTCCCTCGGGTGCTTCTTTTTCCTTGTGAAGTACATTTCAGGGGGTAGGCGAGCCCGGTCGTAAGGCTTGCCCATTCCCCCGGGTTGGCCGGGCAACTATCGTTCCCCTTTTCCTGGTATCACACGCGTGATCGGGGTATGGCAGTCACCGTCGTAGTTGGCGAATCTCCTTGTCAGCCCGGGGAGCCGTACGGTTGACTATCCCTATAGTGGCGTGGGAGGAGTAGGACCGTCAGATCGCCTGCCAGAGGAGATAGGGCAGTTGGTACGGTGAACGTGCGCGTTCGGGGCGCCATTGTGTCAAGGGGCCCACCCGATGGGACCATGCCTGTAAAGTGGTCAGGGAAGGTCCCTTGGCCGTCAAGTTTGCCCTGCTGACGTCGGCAGGGCTCGGGCGAGCCCGAGGGTGCTTTGTAGGGGGGACTCGGGCGAATCGGAAGTCTATAGCCCGAGGTCTGCCTTCCCAAGGCTTGTCGCGGAGGCTCGGGCGAATCGGAAGTCTATCGCCTGAGGGGTCCGCACGCCCGAGGGAGGAGACGTGCTTCTGCACGGCTTTATTTTTAGGCCACGTGGGAGGTTCTTGCATGGGCTGTCCTTGCGTGGGCCTCGGCTAGCGCCTTCTTGGGCCAAGCTCCATTCGGGAAGTATGATTTTGCGTTGAAGTTGGGTACCCGATAGGAACACGCGACTATAGCTTCGACGACAGATAAAGTGGAACAGAGGGAGTACATGAGAAAAAGTAACTTAGAAAAAACTAACAATTTTTTGATAACATGAAGGACTAACATTAACAAAGGTATATGCGTGTTACAATGGGAATGTATTACTATGCGATCATTTGAGGTTAGCTATCTTTATTAGGTTTATAAATTAAGCGACTTCATTCAAATAAATAAACAATGCGCATCATTAATGCGGGTGCAATAAGTGTTGGGAGAAACACCGGATATACTCGCGCAGCATCTCCCCATTCTTCTCCTTGCAGTTCTTAGGCTATCCGCACTCATCATACTCTAAATTCATCCTCTAAAAGGAATATTCTGCTTTGGTCATCGAGATTCTCTACTCTATACTACTTTCTCCCGCACCTATCCATCCTCTATATCCCCCTCTAAACACTGTGAGACCCACACCTCACATTTTTTCACCTTTTTTTCCTCCCTCCCCACTTGCTTTCCCTCCGCGTTCGCTCGAGCGAGCGTGAGGACGAGGGCGGTCCCCTCCAGCGCCAGCGAGCTGACCTCCTCCGGCGAGCCCCAGGCCGGCCTCCCCCTCCCCACGCAGATTCGGCGACGGTGAGCCCCAGGCCTGCCTCTCCCTCCCCGCGCTCTCTCTCTGCTCAACCCCCGCGCGGCGCTCCCCACCCGCTCACCGCTTCCGCTGCTCCCCCACCGGCGGCTCCCTCTCCCTCTCTCCGGCGGCGCGCTCGGCGACTGGCGCTCCGTCCTCTTTGGTCTCCCTCTCCGCGACGGCAAGCTACTGCGGCTCCTCCTCCCTCTCCGGCGCGGTGGGCCCTCTCCTCCGGCGGCCCTGCCTCCCTCTCCGGCGCGGCGGGCCTCGCCCTCTCTCCCTCTCCCACGCGGCGGTGGAGGCCGGCAGTGGTAGCCACGTGCCCCGGCGGCCTCACCTCCATCGGGCTGGGCCCTGGTGGTCGTCGCAGCGCCGTATCCGGCCTTGGGCTCGCCGGCAGGCAGGTGGCGGTGGAGAGGAGGCACCGCCTTCTCCCTCTCCCATCCCCGGCGAGCGGCACGAGGCGCGAGGTCGCGCGGGGGTCCCCGCACGCGCATAGCGGTCTTCCTCTACGACGACAAACTTTGAGTAGGCCGCGCTCGTAGTGTACGTGGTAGCGTACCCGCTGCGGGGTGATTTCCGCTACCGTCCTCCTCCAGTACGCACATAACGTACCCGATGCAGTCAGCCTTAAGATCTCAGGAGTTCCCGGGAAGCACATGCGTGCCCTAGAAATTCCCGATGAAGGCTTCCTTCAGGTCGAACTAGTTCCGATCTTGCCTTTGGTTAGGTGTTCCAGCCAGTTACGGTGGTATCAGAGAGGTAGAGTGGTAGATGTCGGATGATGTTCTCGTCCACGGCGCCCCCGGCCTAGAAGGCAACGTGATAGTCCTCCAACCAGAGACTCCAGACCCGGGTTAGTTAGCCCGTTGTACTTCTGGACGTCGGGGGACGAAAATGAGATGGGACGCACGTAGCGTGTATGCGCGAGGCGAAGCAGCACAGTCCCGTCGGTTCGGGGCTAGTATCCTGGTCCTCATTCGAGTCGTAGCGTCCTCCACGACGTGGGTGGTGCCCTCGATGGCATCTTTCGTCGTCGTCTTCATCGCGCTGACTGCGTCATCATTCATTGTCGCTGCGTCGCACCTCCCTGCCTTCCTTAGGCTGGGACCAAGCCGGTGTTACAGCCGCTTCACAAGCAGGTCTCATTCGTTGATGGACCGAAAGTTCATGAGGTGGTGTTTCCTGATGGCTCGTCATGGCTCCTCCCCGACGTTGGGCTGAGCTCTCCACCTGCTGAACGGCGGCGTGATCGAGCAGGGCTCGCAGCTCTTCGTGAAATCTTTTCCCCTCCGGCGTCGAAGCCTCAGGGAACTGACGCATGAGCATCGCGGCAGCGGTGATGTTTTGTTGTGCCCTCTCAAAAACCGGTGTGCGATGGCCATCGTCCATGATGCGACGTTGCACGTCCCTTGCCCGCACACGCGCTGCTCCCCTAGGCGGGTGTTGTCCGAGTGCCTGGTCGAGGCGCGCCTGCTCGGAGTTGATCTGTCACTGGGCGTCGTCGAGCTCTTCTTGCCAGGCTCATAAGGCGTCAAGGTTGATGTGGGGTGGAGTGCAGTTTTCGCTGCCTTCATGGTCAACGGTCCTTATTGCACATTTTTACCGTCAACTTTTATATGAAAAGTCCTGAAATAATACTTAAAACATAGACATAGGTCTTTATTCAACCAAGTTCCATGAGTGTTGGTATTTTAGTGCCTTGCAGGAATATTCAGGTTTTCACCATAACAGTACCTAAAACGAAGATTTGGAGTGCACCATTGCGAAGAGCTCGTCGGGCAAATCAAAATGGACGTATTATTCGCAATATTTGGAGCTCCAAGCAAAGAGATAATCAATTTCACAAATATGTTAATAATAAAAGGAGGAACCCACATACCAGTGGCCCCACCCCACCAAACAGAGCATCCACTAGTCAGCTGGACAAGCCAGCCTAGCAGCGCAGCAAGACGGCCAGGCCGGCCCAGCAGGGATGCAGGCCCGGCGGACGGCTAGGCAGCCATGCGGCCCACAGGGCAGCCAGCAGGTTGGGCGGGGAAGCCGGACCGGGCGGGCGCTATGGCCTGGGCAGGGCTTGCAACTGCCACCCCACCGCAGCGGCCCATGTGCAGGGAGACCTCGCACGTGCGCACAGGAGGCAGCTGGCGACCCAGCGGATCGGACATGGCCCAGGTGGGCGAGCCGACCCACGCGGCTAGGGCAACGCGCGGCCCACGCGCACAGCAGGGTAGGCCGCCGGCCCACGCACGGCCAGAGGAGGTGGGGGCGTGAGCGCAAGAGGCGGCCCAGGAACGCACAACAAGCAGCCCAAATGACAAGAAAGCTCCCAACTCAGTCCAAAGGGAATATTCTTAGAATAAACTTCTCTCATCCTCCTATAAATAGAGGGCCTCTCCCCCTCTCTCACAACACCACAAGGAGCCCTTCACACCACACAAGAGAGCCAAGAGCAACTCCCTCTAGGAGTAGAGCACCACTCCAAAGGGCTATACCCTAGTAGCTATTAGAGAGGAGAGTGAGATGTGAGGGAGAAGTGTCAGACTTGTCGGCGACTCCCTGAGCTTGTACCTCTACGGATATGAACTTAGCACCCTCACGGGACCTTGGCTAAATAAGTGTTCGCGTTTCTTATAGTTTTATTGTCTTTTGTTTAGTTGACATGTATCTATACTTTGTTTGCGGGTTCATCATCCGTCCCCGTGGCGGATGCTCTAAAAGAGGGCTCCTGATAAAGAAGGGATACCCCTGCGTGACTCTAGAGTAGTAGTCGATAGCGTAGACATGGAGTCAAGGCTAGAGGCTACCTTCGTTTGCCTCATATCCCACGTTTAAGGGGTAGACACCAGGTGTTGACAGCCATGTTTGTCCTTACTTCCCCACGCCCGAGTACGGTGTAGAGCTACAGGTCGGTATCGCCTGGCAGACAAGGTGCGCTCCGGTGCCCAAAGTAAGCAAGTAGAAGTAGAGTCCATCTATCTAGAAGACCCTAGAGCTGTAGAAATCCATCTATACCCTGCTTTCCATCTCTATCCTTGTGTTGTCCTTGGACGAGCTAGCTAGAAGAAGTACTTCCATTCCTCGAGAGATACAATACCCTGAATACTCTGAGTGAAGTGCTATAACAGTAATTCCGTGCGCTTGCAGACTTTTCTGCTTACACTAAGAAATACCAACAAGCATTTTGGTGCCGTTGCCGAGGAACGGTTGCTATTTTCTTTGAAGTTCGTCCTCGTATTTGATTCTTATTTTATATAATTAAAAATAGTTATTTCTTCTTCTTTTTCTATCACCAAGCCAAATTCAAATTAAAAAACGTTTCCATTTCAAAAGGGGGAATGAGCCACCATCATTTTTTTAAAAAATCATCCGGATATGAACTCCACTCTAGATTTAAAAAAATCATCAACCACCACCTTTCCTTTTTTTCTTTTTACCACAAAAAAAGAAAAAACTCACCACCACCATCACATCACCTTCACCACATGAATTCCACTCCTATTTTTTTCTTTTTCAAATTCAAGGATCCTTAGCAAAACCTTGAACATTTCTTGGTGAGAGAAAATTACTTTTCTTCTTATGGAAGCTTCTTGAAACGTAGAACCATCAAAAGAATGGTTGAGGGAAGTGAAACGTTCTTCTAAAGCAATTCAGATTTTTTCACCTTCCTCAATCATTAATTAATTGTTAAAGGGAATTTCCATAGAAGCCCTACACAACCTCAAGATCAGGACTAATTTCATGTCACATCTCCTTGCAAAAACCCTTCTGGGTAATACACCACTAGTACAAACTTTTCAAAAGTTCGTCAGAGATCATTCTTGAGTGTTGTGGGAGCACTAGGGCCCTAGCCATTCATTCTTAACTAAATCGGGGTTCGCTTAGACTTACACATCCTTGCCATCCTTGAGTTCGACATTCTTTTAAGCTACCCATTTGAAAAAATTGCCAAGAAAAACCTTCCCATAGGAGCCTTAATGAAAAGTTGGGAGAATCTACGTTGGCCACTCCTATCTCCTATTCAGGAAATCCAGTGCCAGAGCATCTTCCCAACCATTACCCATTCGAGGAGGCAAAATTTATGTCGTCGTTCGTTTCACTTGAACATTCTTCTGAAACGTTATATGTATTACCCTCGCTCGAATGAAAGCCCTGTCCCTCTGGCCATTCAAATGTTGTTCTCGATAATGGTCAAGATTCAACATCAACCTTGATAATATATCTTTAGAGATTGAAAATTCTAGTGCCGCGGACATGGCCAAAGCAACAACTCTAGAGACCAAGAAATACCCTGCAAATGAGCATGAATTCTTATCTTTCAAAATTCCTCAAAATCCATGCTCACTTTTGGTGTCTCCAGAGTTCGTTTTGCTTCTTACCACATATTTCTACAAGTATCACAACCGTTCTTTAGTTCTCATTTGCAAACTTTATAAAAGGACGGTTGTGGATGCATATGTATATCATAAGCATTACAAATCCCCGTAGTTGCGCTGTGGTACCTGTGCAGCTTGAGCGAATTTGCCAAATGCTTGGTGGTGAAGCTGGGAACTACACCACCTTTGATAGCTACAAAATGAATTCCCGCAGTCAAGCTTAAGACTATAACTTAAGCACTGCTGGGAGGTACCCCGCATTATCATATATATTTTCTTATCAAAATAACTCTCCTTTCCAATAAAAACAAGGACATGTTTTCAAATTAGTATGCACCTTCGGGTATTCTTGTTGCTAACCATTTCAGATAGAGACTAAGAAGAACAAAGGAGCACACGTCGCTTGAAGACATGGAAGCTACATCAACTACAAAACCTGACTCTACACTACTTGTACACAGAAGTCCAAGTGCGGAGGAGGATGATGAGAACTTTGAGTTCCATACACACCAGAGGTCATTAAAAAAATGGTGATGTCAGCTCCACCTTGCTAAAAAAAGGAGAAAAAATAGGGGCACATGAAGGTCCCAAAGAAAAGAAAAAAGAGGAGAAAAAAGAAAAAAATAAGGAAAATAAAAAATTAGGGACACATGAAGGTCCCAAAGAAAGAAAAAAATATGAAAGAGAGACAAGAGAAAAGGAGGATCCTCCTTCTCCCTAAGGCCCATGCCCATATACACTAATTGTGTCTATGGTCTAGCCTTGTGGCCCACATGAGTTGAAGTTCAAGCCACTGCAACAACCTCAATGATTCATCATGTGTTGCAGGTAAGTACACTCAGGTATGCAAATAAATGTTCACCGACCTCTTTACTCATACTTGTCTTCACGAGATCATACAATTCCACTCTTCTTTTGTTTATGCCTTCTGCTCTAATTTAGGTATATTTGCATGTGCACATGTGATATACCTATAGGCTCTTTTAAATTAAACATGGTGCTTAGGTTAAAATAGCCTTCTTTAATCAAATTTTGACTAAAGAAATTGAGTATTTGAAATAGTCAAATGGAAGTAATTTTATGATGGAGATAAAACCATAATAGATTTATTTCTTGCAAACTTTATCCTAACCTTGTTTGAGTTAAAAAGTTAGGCGAACAAGTCGATTTATAATATTAAAATAAAATTTAAAAAATAGGGAACAAAAAAATATGAACTTTTATTTTTCTAACAAAAATGATAATTGATAATGACTTGTAAATTGTGTTGCCGTGAAATCTGGCTCGCACTCAGCACACCAGCAGCCGAAACTATCTATGGAGCAGGGTCAGTAGACCCAGCTAGCTTCAACAATCGGGTTCCAAGCGTGCCAGTCAATTTGACCTGCAATTGACAAGGGAGAAAAGGGGTTGATCAGTAATACAATGCGGAACCATAGGTGTTGCCCCAGAAGGTTCTAAATATCCGGCCCAATGGGCCTCGCCTCAGGCTACCGGCTAGGAAGCCGATATCCGATCGCATGAATCGATCGTACAACTGTAGCAAAGATATCCGATTTCTATTTAACCGATTCAGGAATACACGAATGATAGCAAGTCATATTAAACAAATCTTAATTATATATCATCTTATACGTCGATACATATTTCAATCTATCACAATCGTTAATTAGGATCGACCGGATCGTTACAGCTAATAACGCACGTGAATCAATCTTAACATGACCGAAGCATAGGACAACATACAAAGAAGATCGGAAAAATATCACATGCAACAGGCAAGCGTAGGCAGATTCGGCTAAAAAACCGATCTGGTTACAATACAGGTAACATACAAGCCTATAAAGTAAACGATGCCTTGACCCTTTGACTAGTCAACCCAATCCGTCGCTCACGTCAAGAGGATCGACCAGATCGTTACAGCCCATGACGTAATCTAATGATTGGATCTACTAACCAAAGACTCTCAACACAATTCACTTTATTACTTGAGTGCAACCTGTATACAATCCAGATTTGAACTAACCGGCTAATGATAAACAGATCTACTCGCTTAAACATGATGTTCAATTAATGTTCATTTAAACAAGACAGATGCACAAGCTTTAAGTCGACAAGAAACAGATCAAGATTGAGCATTGATGATGCTTAAAATAAATAAACATAAGCAGCATCGGTAACTTAATGAATCTAACTAAACGTGCCAATTTTAGTTAGAGCCGATAACTAATCCTTTAATCTAATCTAAGCAGTGGGGTGTAAGGCAAAATTACACAGGCCATACTCAAATTAAATAAGGATTGATAACTAGTCAAATCTATCTAGTAGTGGGGTACGAGGCAGAATAGTACAGGCTGTACATGATAAACACGAGCGTGACGGTACTTACAACAAGCTTGCGTCCACCGAATGACACCAAATGTTGACGATGGATAACTTCAACTTTTATTAGAACTTTAGACATGAAATGACACCTGAATACACACTAGTCTAGGGTTTTAACTGACAATTTCCATGAGTTTTGCATGTTCTGTATTTTCCAGGGGCTATTCCAGAAAAGCGTAAAAGAGGGGTTAAAGAGCATAAAAGACATGAAACTTAACCGCCAAAGAAACATCATCACGAAGACCCTGGAAGGATCTAGAAGACACCTGAGCAACCGGGGCCCCGGATCCCACAAAGTGGGGCTGGCCGGCCCTAGGGTGGGGCTGGCCGGTGCCCCTGCTGAGTCTGGGCCCCGCCTTCTGGAATGTTCCTCCCACGCTTCCTTGGCACCCAAGTAAAGTATCCCTCCATCGATCTAAAGTCGGTTTGATCGAATGATGCACGTAACATGAGACGCGGATCGATGACGTGGCGGTTCCTTGCCCCCTACTCCACCTCGGCCTATATAAGGACGCCCCAGGACCCCTCCAGAAGGCATTCTACACCCCGGTGCTTCATATTCTCTACATAAATTAGGGTTAGGGTCCCTCTAGTTGATCTAGTTCTAGTTTATCTAGTTCTAGTTCATCTAGTTGTAGCAGTTAGGAGAGACTAGTTCATCTAGATCTAGTCTTGTTAAGAGATTAGAGAGATAGAGTAGGAGAGTAGAGATTCTAGAGGAGTTCCGGCCTATCGGTGCTTTTTCATGGCTGTATTCTTCTGGATTCAGCTTCCTCACCTGAAGCTGCGTTCTGAGGTACTTTTGTATTCAACTTCTAATTCAAGTAAGCATTTGTTCTTATTCATTCTTAAGTTTGCAACTCATATTGAGTGCTTTGATCTTGGTCATTACTTGATTGAAGTAGTATTTCGTAGTGTAGGTGTGGTGCCTATGCTAGGTTTACTTGTGAATGTCCCCTGATTGGCCAGATAGTGGTAGATCGCGTAGGTGACAGCTGCGTTGAGTCCTCTGTAGTCCACTTCCCATTGATAGGATCGATAGGTGTATAAGTGTCTGGTAGGAGGGAACTCTGATTTTGCCTCTTATTCATGGCACTGCCCAGTTAGAACAATATTATTCAAAGTTTACCGGTAGTTGGAACTAGATAATCATTAGCTATTTCCTCTTTCTTGATATTATCTAGCCTAATTGTAGGGTTAAGTTCATCGGCTTGGTCATTATCACCTACTGTTCCTTGCGGATACGATATTTAAAACCTCTGGGTGAAATGTGACAGCGGTACTATATTTGTGCGCTTGCGGATAATCTGAATACAATCTTATTTAAGTAGAGTGCAGTTAATTTATACCAACAAGCATTTCTGGCGCCGTTGCCGGGGAACGGTTTGTTGATTTTGACTGAGTTTAGCTTAACATTGTATTATACTTTGTTGGCACAAAATGTGGTTCCTTGCGCTTCAACACACCAGTGAAGCCGGATATGATCTCAGGAACGTCGGAGCTTCCGAGATCCAGCTAGCTTCAAACCCGGTGAGAGAGTACCGATAACCATCAGGCGTGCCAGTCAATTTGACCAACAATTGACAAGGAAAAGATAATAATCAGTAATCACAGGGCGGAACTAACCGGTGTATCTAGGTAGTTCCAACTATGTGGCTCTGAGAGCCGATTTAATTGGAAATCGACTAAAGAGTCGATTCCGGCACGTATGCATGTTTTGCTACAGAAACAGTTACTAAACTGATACATAATCGATTGATATGTGTAATCAAATGGAACAATCTACATTAAACAAGCCTATGCAGATAGTTGTAACAGATTAAAGCATAATTGATTGTTGTTAACAAGTCAAATCATTCAGTTCAGACTGTCTGAATGTCAAACAGACAGAAATCGGCTATTTAGCCGATTTGGCAGGGCACGATTGGTTAATTGGTTTTTCTCGTGAAAGCACAACTGCATCGGCTAATTAGCCGATCCAGGGTCCGTGAAGCAGAACACTTGACGGTGATTAGTTCCGGTATAAACCTGATACTGGTACGAAGCTGGTCTAGAAGGCCTGCGGCTTTGCACCAATTTAGATTTATTCCCAAAAATAATCACAAGCAGATCTAGAAGGAATACAAAGCTGATCTAGAAGGCCGGCGGCTCTGTATTCATTCAGATTGGCTCTTGCCAAGCCCTCTCACCACGTGCGAACAAGACTGCGATAGTACTGACCGAATCAAGCGAATATCATAACAAAGCATAAACATGAGCGAAACATAATGAACCTTTTTCATGTAGATCTAAGGCCAATACTATGCAATCTTGATCGGACAGAGAGATGTTATATTGATAAAAAACAATAAATGTCAGATAACATCTTGATAACTTAATGAATCTAACTAAGATGACAAATTAGTTAGAGCCGATAACTAATCCATGCATATAATCAAGTTTAACTTAAGCCCTCGTCCACCGGATGACGCTAAACATAGATTAAATAAGAAAACAAACATGAATCGATAACTAATCCTTATTTGATCCAAGCCCACGTCCACCGCGTCCACCGGATGACGCTAAATATATATCAAACAAGAATCAACCCCGATCTACGATGCTCCCATGTCCACCGGATGACATTAAAGAGACAAAGCTTAGCGAGGCATGACGGTACTTACAAGCAAGCCTGCGTCCACCGGATAACACTCAGCCCAATTGAAGAACTCGCTGAGATCTACGTTACTCCTACTCCTAAGGTTTGGCCGGAGCCGAAAGATGTGTTGTATTGATGTGTATGTGTGTATTACAATGGCTGGGGGTTTATATTTATACCCTGGGCTCGACAAGATAGAGTCCTAGTCGAATTACAACTGGAAATAGACATGGAAACTAACAAACTTTCCTAATCTAAAGGTAACTTGGAGTTCAATCTTCCCTTTCTAAAAACGGACTCCGAAAGTGACCGCTCCTCGACGCTGGAGATTCGTGCTGACGTCATCAATCGACTCTTATCTTCAGCCGCGCCGTCTTCTTTTCAGCTCAACAATCGATTCAGGACCCGATCGGCTATTCTCAAATCTTTGCACAGAAGGCTCTGCTTCCCGAAAATCGACTGTCTCTGCTCTCGGTATCGGCTATATATACTCAGCCCAAATTTTGGTGTAAACACATGCCCCCAATTTTGGGATAAACTTGCTTTGTTCCAAAATTAGCACTGAGTCTTAATCGATCTCCGTCCTCAAAACGCAGCCGAACCGCAGTCTCCTGCTCAGCACTTCAAAGCTTCGCACTGTTGGCATTTCTTAACGTCGTTACAAAAGATAGACTAAAAGTCCATTCCCGGCAACGGCGCCAGAAATGCGTGTTGGCGTTTCTTAGCATCACTACTAAAGATAGACTATAAGTCCGTCCTTAATAATAATACTAGAAACGTAAGTTGACATTCCCAACCACCATTACTTCAGAAAGGTAACCCTTGACCCTTAATGGCGCCGGCCTACGTAATGCAGTCTGGTAATAGCAGCTAGAAGTGCCGGATTGGCCTTCCTAACCGTCATTACTTACGATATGCAAAACTGTGACACGGCGCCGTGGGGTGCACAAGAATTACAATCCTTAAGTAATGGTAGTTAGGTATGCCAATCATGATAGCTCAGTATAGATAAATCCGCAAGCGCACGAAACTATCATTGTAGCATTTCAACCCGTGAGTATTTAGGGGTGTCGTATTTATAATTTCCCGTAGGAGGGCAGGACGAATGCATCTAGCTTTGGCATAAACATGATCACTTATTGAATGCATAGGTAGACATAGCATAGGCAGGGGTAAATCATAGTTCAAAGATAGTGGACACACATCTGAGCCGACCTCAAGGATAAAAGAGAAATAAAGAATAAAAGAATATATCTAATTGAGCAGGCATGGGTCATATATAACTATGCAAAGAACTGTTAGTAAACATCTAACTAGCATGTCTAGTATCAGTGACTAGGTCTGGGATGAGAGGGAGATCCCCACAGCTGGTCTGCCAGCCGATAGAGACTTTACGAACTCCTACCCAATATCCGAACGTGGGGGAGTGCTAGGGATGGACAGGGCTGTCACCACCTGCCCACCTACCCCTCTGCCCGTGGGATACTGGCATATTCGCCGATCTCCGCATACCCGAGCACCATGCTCGCGTACTTGGAAACAACTCCTAGCCCCCTAGGACCCCACCCCTTCGGAGTGGGAGGCTAGGCTAAGAGCAACCGAGAAGGCACGACGAACCATCACCTCATCCCTAGTTCTTCCTCTATTCATACTAAGTCGATGAACGATGAAGAACAACGATGAACATATCGAGAACATAACACATAAACTATAGCTAGTTCATATATCATGATCATAACATGTCCAAGACTATACTCTAGTTCATATGCATTGCTATATAAATAAGATAAGAACTTGAACTTGGAAGAGAACTGCATTGTATTCATACCGAGGTGTTCCTTCTTCTCCCAAGGATACAAACTCTTCTTTCTAGCTCTTGCCTTGCTCTAATACTAAAACTAATCTAAAGAATACAAGTGAGAGGTGAGGTAAATGGCCCCAAATGATGGTGTGTGTTGGAGGGGAGCTCTCCCTCTCTTTTATAGTCCAACTAGGGCGGTTTGGGCATTCTAAGTATGGAAGGAGGTGAAACCGCCTTTGCCAAACCGCCATGAGCACCGCCTGAGGAGGATGGGCCCAGGAGGCCCCACCAGGGGGCGGCCGCCCCTGGGGACGGTCAGTCCCTGGGGAGCGCCATCTGGCCACTGCCTTCGGGTGGTCGGTTGCTCCCTGGGCCTGGGCCTCCCCCGCGGTTACGGATGGATCCAGTTTAGTGTTTGATGTGGGCTTTCTTATTTGCTTGGATTGCGCCTTCTCTGAATACGTTTCCTGGATGTGCGCTTTCTTTATGGTTTTTGTGCATTTCCACATGTCACACCTGCAAGTCAAGTACACACCAAAACTTGTGGAAATGTTAGTTTAAAGCCCTACCTACTATTTATTTTAGTTACATGTTGGTGGTAAGAAATAGGCTTTTAAGGACCGCCAACACGCACCAAGACGAAACCCTAACCAAGAAGGTACCCGTCACATTTCTCTTCAAGCTTCAATCCGCCGTCTTTAATCAGCTCAAGCAAATGGCGACTCCTTCTGAAATACCCAAGGTATGGATCCCGTCCATCTGCTTTCCATCCACGAATCTTTGTTCTATTGGTCACATATATTACCCGTCTCCAGATTCTTTAGAATGAGATTTTGATTCCGCTGTCGGATGCGTCGACCGCCTTGTTCCTCGGCCCAATGGTCGATTCTGACCCTACGGAACTCATCAGCATCGAGACCAACCAAATCCCCTTCCGGGCTTCTCCAGTGAATGTATCTTCATGGACAAAGAATTCCTTCCGGAACTGGCCTAACATACCCACAGGGTGGAGGAACTGGTTCCGTCGCGTTTCTGAGAAGAAACGAGCAGACTGGGAGTTGCGAAGCCTGAGCCAATGCCTTGATTTATCTCTCTGCGAAATGAAGAAGAATGAACCACTCCTCATCGCCGCCAGCTATTTCTGGTCAAACTCCCTGAATGGCTTCATATTCAGAGACGGGCCGATGACCATCACCCTTGGTGACATCCACATGCTCACCGGCCTCCAAATTACTGGAACTTACCAGTATTGGAATTTACTGTCCACGGGTGAGAAGAGGTTCCCCAAACTGACTGAGTACAAAGGCTGGATAGACTATATTGATACCCACCAGATGACAACCTCCAGCATCAACGAAAGGGAATATATAGCATTCTTGATCCTGTGGCTAGAGAGGTTCATCTTCTGTGGCTCTTCTCTTGGACCAGCCTACCCTTTCAAATTTCTTGTAGAGCAACTAACCCAAGGTCAATCAATCCCTTTGGGAAAACTTCTGCTGGGCTCTGCTTACAGATTAATGAGCCGAGTAGCCGGCTATTTGCTCAAGGGTAAAGAGGTTCAGTGTACAACAGGGCCCTGATGGCTGATTCAATTATGGCTAAATCTTCACTTGCACAAGATGGAATATGCAGAAGATCAACATAAGGTCATCCGAGGTTGCCAGAGCTTTGGCGAGGCTACTTCAGCCATAAACATCAATGCCAGTCGAGGCCAGCTGCTTAAAACACTTTACAGAGGCCTGGGACTAGAAATTCTGACTTGGTTTCCCTACACAGAAGATGAGGAATTCCCAATGCCTTATAGCTTCAAATTCAGCATAGGGTGTTCTGACGCAGGAGCAACTGAGATCCTTAATGTAATGATAAAACCCTGCATATTACCAGCTGATTTCAAGCATCTCCAAAGCTCCAGCAAAACTGAACCCAGCTGGCCCTCATATGAATTTTACCATCCTAACGTAGCAGCCAGACAACTGGGCTTTGGCCAACTGCCCCCCAAGCTTCCATTCCTACATCTCCTGAGACCTAGAGATGAGCTCACTTCAAACTTAGAAGCCGACAGAGTTTTAAACTTGGGGACAGATCTGCCACATTATTTCATGGAGCAATGGAATCAAATATCAATGACTCATGAGAGCTTTGATCAATGGTGGCAACAATGGCATGCTCATCTATTCTGTTAGAAAATTCATGACAAATGCTAAGCCTTGGACCCAAGTTTCAACTCTGCAACAACAGTAAGCACTGGTAACCGATTTCATTGCAACCGGCTGTTATATATATTCTAACTCCCTGTCAATGCAGGACCCAGAGGTTGAACCACCAGTGCAGATCGATTACTATCCTCCTTGCCCAATTGCCAGGCTGGGCTCCCAGGCTCCATCAGTGAAGCAAATAATGCAGGCCCCTGTTAGCATGACAACTGCTCCAGCTCAAAAGAGAAAAGCTTCATCGAGTCTCCAGAAGACGGCCACCAAGAAAAAGAGATCCAAGAGAAAGCCTGCCCAGGTACCTGTATGTCCTGAAATATTCTCTATATTATTCACTCAGCTTACCTGACTGAATCGGCTATATAATGGGTGAGCATTCAGCCGATTCAGGCACCCTATGAAAGTATTCAGGCCGAAATCCTCCCAGAAACTACAGGCCACCAAAATACTGCTGAAGACTTTTTGGGAATGGATGAAACCATTGCCATCCAGCAAGAAGGAGCAGGAACTCAGGTATCAACCAAATTTGTAAGTACACAATCCCACCTTGCTGAATATTTTCTGATCCTTTCTAAAAATGCAGCCGAATAGCCCTCCTTCGTGGAACCAACTTGAAGACGAGAAAACACCATCTCCTGAACATCCAGGTAAGGCTCTTCGGCTGTTAACACCATCGTGCTTGCTCTATTTCTTACTCATTCTTATTACTGTATAGCTCCAATTAACCACGGAAACACATGCTGAGGCTATCCCTACTGCCGGAAAAGAGACTGCCATGACAGATCAACCAGGCACTTCATCAGCTCCAGTTCCTTCAGCCTTTATTCATGTGAAGCACACATCCTTTAACTGATCATACTATTTATGCCATCACCTCCTAATATCTGAATGCAGGTGCTGCAGCCTTCAACTCCCAGCTACTCCTTCGACCTAGAGGAATGTTGTGATAAAGGTGAACTGAGCTCCAAATCTATGACGCTGCCAGAGCCATATTTTAAGAATCGGCTAAATGAGCTCCTGCCTCAGCTGGAAGTAGATCTTTTTGATCTATCTCGGCAACCTGAAACAATTGATCAAGTAATTGAGCTGATTCAACAGCATACACGCCCGGCAACTCTCAACCTCCTGAAGCAGCTTCTCAAGCTCAAAAGTGCCACTCCTAGAATCAACACTGCCCATATAAACTTGGCCGAGCTTGAAAAGTTGGAGAATAACAAGTTGATCAACAAACAAGAGGCCCATGAGTTGGCGGGTCAAGTCAAACTGCTGAAAAACACCATCACCTCGGCTGAATCAGAGTTGGATATTTTGAAAACTAGGCGCAAGCAGCTGATGAAGGAACTTGAGGAAGTAAACTTGGCCATTACTCAGCATGAAATTTCTGTATCAACAAATACTGTTGATATGACCGAGAAGAGAAAGCAAGTTAGCGCCAGGGTCATCGAAGGCAGACAGATCAACCAGCGCCTGAACATCCTCAACTCAACAGCTGATGAAGACCAAGAATCTGTGCAGACCAGCCATGCTCTTGATGTTGAATGTATTTCTTCCATTCGGTCTTTGTTGGGCTTGTAACTGACACTTAACTCTCCATTGAGAATCATGTAAAGTACATTGGCCAGGCTGAAATCGGCCTTCTTCTTACTCTGTCTTTGAATCGGCTATTCAACCTGATCCTTAGTATTTGTCGCAGTTCGCAGAAATCGGCTATTTAGTTGATCCAAGTAACTGACCTACTTAGCCGATCCCAGGCAAACGGCCTGATTAATCGATTCTAGGCAACCGACGAAAATAGCCGATCAAGATGGTCCACCTCCCACGCGCGGCATCGGTTCCGGATTCAAAAAACATGGGTACACTCCAGTATAAAATCCGCCATGTCGTCTCATCTCCCGAGGGGGAAACCGCCTTGGTGCCTCCGTCTTTATAAATAGACGCCCGGCCTGAGCGAGCAACCGCAAACACCATAGCCTTTGCTCACCCGGCCTTTGCTCTTCACCTCTTTTCCTCAAACAGAGAAAAACAAATCTCCAAAACCAATCCCATGGCCGGCGACGGAGACCATGGCAAGCGGCCGGTTTCAGATTCCGCTGAAGGCGACAACTTTAGCTGGAGCCTGTGGGCCGTGGGTGAACAGAGGCACCGTCTGCGAGCCTGGCTAGGGTAAGGCTACTGTTCACTTCTTGATACATCCATACGATCTAATCCGACCATCGACGTCTTGCGCAGCGATGCGGATACCACCGGTGCCGGAGGTTCGGGAACCGCTACTGGGCCATCTCAGGCCACCCCTGCAGCCATTGGAGCCACCCCTGGTACGGATGCTGCTGGAGCCGCCCCTGGTGCGGGTGCTACCGCAGGCCCGTCTCGCGGTCGTCATCGCTGGGTGACGCCCTGGCAGTTGGCCATTTATAGCAGGTAAACCAGTCTGCATCCATGGCATTGATCTCTTTCGTCTCTGATACATCTGCTTCTTTGCCAACCTTCAGTCAGGCCCGCCTGATTCCTTTCCCTCTGGGTGCGCCGATTGGTCTGGACACCCGGTTTCGCTGAACTGCGCCTCCTCAAGACTCTCCTCAAGATCGGGCCCCGAGCGCTGGATCCGATTCGGGGCCCTCTGCGGACTCTGATGGGTCCTACACCGCCGCTGACGGTTGCCGCTTCCACCACCAGATGGTGGAGTACTGTAACCTCTATTCAGAGGCTACGAAGGAGAACGGCCGGCTGCAGGGCGTCAATGAAGCCCAAGTCGCTGCCCTTGCCGCCACCGAAACCGAGGTGGCCAGGGTGCAAGCCCAACTCGCCGAATCGGACGCCACGGTGGCAGGTGATGCCTTGAAGTCTTTATTGTAATGAGCTGATGATCATCTTGATGCTGACTCTTCTTTCTCCTTGTAGCCCTGACCGCGCAGCTGGAAGAGTTGCGCGTAGCCGCCGAGACCGCCGCCAATGCTGTCAATGCTCGCGGCAACACGCAGGCGGAGCGGCTCCTGGATGTTCACCACCACGTCCTTCAGGTAGCCATGACTGGCATTCGTCACGGCGCCACTGGGGCTCTCACGGCCGCACGACTCCACTCCGACATAGCCCTGGAGGCCGTCGAGCCCGGGTTCCCGGAGGGCCAGGACATGGAGGAGGCCAGCGTCCAACTGGCAAACTTCTTCCACCACGCCGACAGGGTCGCGGCTGTCACCGACGCCCAGGACATCATAGATAGAGCCACCCATAATCCGAATTAGAATGTAATAGGGCTCCTGTAAACGTGATCAGAAATAAAAACTTTGTTTATAATCACCAATCTGATTTCTATGTGTCCGGATATAGATACATTTTTTATATTTTTGGACTAAAGGCGATGTAATCGCATCAGTTGTTACACTCCATCGTGGGTGTTTCATTTTTTTGCTAAGGCAATCCGTTAGAACAAAATCGGTTGTTACAGACTCTTATTTTTGTTTTGAAGGCGATCCTCCACATAGAATCGGCTATATGAGCCAGATCTTGCATCAATCGGCTATATCCCCCAACTGGGATACTAGGATGGTATTTCTTCAGATATTTTTCGTTGATCGCCCTGGCAAATCTTCTTCCTTCCATATCTTCGAGTATATAGGCATTACCGGGTGCGCATTCAACAACTCGATACCTGCCTTCCCTACTTGGCGACCACTTGCCAAATCAGCTATCTTCGGGTCCGATAGGTAGGATAGTCTTCCATACCAGCTCTGATTCGGCAAAGCTCTTCCCTCTTACTTTAGTGTTGTAATACTTAGCCACCCGTATCTTATTAGCTTCGATATACTCCAGGGCCTTGAGCCGATGGCAATGTAAATCTTCAAGACTGTCCATCATGATATCCATGTACTCACCGGCTGTAAGCTCGTTTTGTAACTTGACGCGCCGTGTCTCAGACTGAATTTCCCAAGGAAGGACAGCAGCGTGCCCATAGACCAACTCATACGGCATAGCTTTAGTCGATCCATTCTGAGCCATCCGGTATGCCCATAGAGCCTCACTTAGCGTCAGGTATCACCTCCTGGGAGTCTGCTCAATCTTCTTCTTGATAATCTTGATTAAAATTTGATTTGACGCTTCAGCCTGACCATTGGCTTGGGCATAATAGGGTGATGAATTATACACTTTAATGCCCATGTCATCAGCAAAGGTCAAAAACTCATCTGAAGTGAACATAGTCCCTTGATCTATCATGATAGTCTGTGGTATACCAAATCTGTAAATGATATGTTCCTTTATAAACTCGATTATATCTCCAGATGCAGTGTTCTTCAAAGGAACAGCTTCTATCCACTTAGTAAAGTAGTCTATTGCCACCAAAATCCATTTGTGACCTTTACTGGACGGTGGATAGATTTGGCCGATCAGATCGATTCCCCAACTTCTGAACGGCCATGGCTTGATGATAGGATTCATCGCTGAGGCAGGAGACTTCTGCACATTCCTGAATCTCTGACACTCTTGGTAACCCTTGTAATACCTGAAACAATCTTTGAGCATTGTTGGCCAATAATAACAGTCCTTCTGATAATCCATCTCATCTTACGAGCCAATTGGTGAGCACCGCAGACTCCTTCATGAACCTCGCTCATCAGCTTCACCGATTCTTCTGCCCCGAGGCATCTCAGCAGCACCCCTTCGACAGTCTTATAATACAACTGACTATCCAGCAGCACGTACTTGATAGCTTTGTACCTCAGCTTTCTACTAACTTTCTGTGAAGGATTTGTAAGGTATCTTGCTATCTCGCCCAGCCAGTCATCAGCGGATTGCTCAGTGTTGAGGATTTCTTGCATCGATCTGTAACCCGAAGCGCTTTGCGCTAGCCGGTTAGCCTCTTGATTCTGGGCTCTGGGAATATGACATAGTGAAACTACTAAGAACCCTCTGATCAAAGCTTGGCACTGATCATAATAACCTCTGAGTATGTCATCTTTACATTCAAATAGGCCGAGCAATTGGTTGATGACTAGTTGTGAATCTCCAAAAACTTCAACTACGTCGGCCTTTGCTTCATGCAGAAGCTGAAATCCCTTCCAAATCGCCTCATATTCAGCCTGGTAGTTTATAACTGTTGGCCTGATCTGGAAAACGTACTCAAATCGTTGACCACGAGGTGATATTAGTATTACCCCAGCACCTCTGCCTTGCTTGCAAGATGATCCATCAAAGAACATAGTCCACGGCGCCACGTCAACTGTACTGACGGTGCCCTCATGATGCTTGGTGATGAAATTGGCTATTGCCTAACCTTTGACTGCCTTAGCCGATTCGAACCTTAAGTCAAACTCAGAGAGAGCCAAGATCCACTTTCCGATCCGTTCGTTCAGGATAGGCATTGACAACATATGCTTGGTCACATCGGCCTTGGAAACTACCACACACTTGGCCGATAGCAAATAGTGCCTTAACTTGGTGCAAGAGTAGAATAAGCATAGGCACAGCTTCTCAGTTGGCGTGTATCTTGTCTCGGGATCCAAGAGCCTTTTGCTCAGATAGAAAACTGCCCTCTCTTTTCCTTCAAATTCCTGAAAAAGGGCCGATCCAATTGTATGGTCTTCGATTGTCACTTACAGCTTGAATGGCTTGCCTGCCTATGGCGGTACTAGAATAGGCGGAGACTTTATATATTCCTTGATTTCATCGAAAGCCTTTTGCTGTACGTCACCCCATTTAAACTCCTGAGTGTCCTTCAGCTTCAACAGTGGTGAGAATGGCAGCACCTTCTCTGATAGATTGGCAATAAATCTTCTGATGAAATTAATCTTGCCAAGTAAGGACTGCAATTCCTTCTTTTTAGTCGGCGGCACAAGCTGATCGATGGCCTCCCTGCTCTTGCTACCAACCTCGATTCCCTTGCGAGGTACCATGAAACCTAGAAACTCACCAGCTGACACCCCGAAAGCACATTTATTAGGATTCATCTTCAAGCCATGCTTCCGAGTGCATTCCATGGTGGCCTTCAAATCGGCTAAGTGCTCCTTGTGGCTTTTGAACTTCACAACTACATCATCGATGTAAATTTCTACAATCTTGCTGTTGGCATTTCTTAACATCGTTACAAAAGATAGACTAAAAGTCCATCCCAGGCAACGGTGCTAGAAATGCTTGTTGGCATCCCCAACCACCATTAATTTAGAAAGTTCACCCTTGGCCCTTGAAGGCGTCGACCTAGGTAGTGCAGTCTGGTAATAGCAGTTAGAAGTGCCGGATTGGCCTTCCTAACCATCATTACCTACGATATGCAAAACTGTGACACGACGCCGTGGGGTGCACAAGAATTACAATCCTTAAGTAATGGTACTTAGGTACGCCAATCGATAGCTTAGTAAGAAATAAGATAACTTTGCAAGCGCACAGAACTATCATTGTAGCATTTCAACCCATGAGTAGGGTGTCGTATTTATAATTTCCCGTAGGAGGGCAATATGCATCAAGCGTGGTGTAAACATGATCACTTATTGAGTGCAATGGTAGGCATAGAGTAAACAGGAATAAGACATGATGTCAAGATAGTGGACACACATATGGATCAACCTCAAGGATAAAAGGAAAATAAAGAATAAAAGAATATATCTAACTGAGCAGGCATTGGTCATATACAATTATGCAAAGAACTGTTAGCAGATCATCTAATTAGTAATTCTAGTATCAGGACTAAGTCTGGGGTGATAGGAAGATCCCCGCAGCTGGTCTGCCAGCCGATAGAGACTTTACGAACTCCTACTCAATATCCGAACGTGGGGGAATGCTAGGGATCGACAGGGCTGTCACCACCTATCCACCTACCCCTCTGCTCGTGGGATACCGACATATTCGCCGATCTCCGCATACCCAAGCTCCATGCTTGCATACTTGGAGACAACTCCTAACCCCCGCGGACCCCAACCCTTCGGATTGACAGGCTAGGTTAAGAGCAGCCATGACAGCACGACGAATCATCACCTCATTCCTAGTTCTTCCTCTATTCATACTAATTCGATGAACAATGAAGAACGATGATGAACAAGTCAAGAACATGATACATAAACTATATTCTAGCTCATATACTATGCTCATAACAAGATCATAACTAGACTCCAGTTCATATGCATAATCATATAAGTATGATAAGAACTTGCTCATGGAAGAAGACCGAATTGTATTCATACCAAGATGATCCTTTTCTTCCAAGGAGACAAGCTCTCCTTGATAGCTCTTGCCTTGCTCACAAACTACTACAACTACTCTAAAGATACAAGTGAGAGGTGTGAGGTAGATGACTCCAAATGATGTGTGTCTTGAAGGGGATGGAGCACCATCTATTCATAGTGAAACTATGAAGGTTTGTCGCATCTAAACTTGGAAGGAGGTGAAACTGCCATGGCCAAACCGCCATCAGTACCGCCTCTGAAGCTGGGCCCGGGAGGCTCCACCTGGGGGGCGGCCGCCCCCGGGGGTAGTCGGTCCCTGGGGAGCACCATCTGGTCACCGCCTTTGGGTGGTCGGTTGCTCCCTGGGCCTGGGCCTCGCCCATGGTTGCGAATGGATCCAGTTATGCTTTGAAGGTGGGCTTCTTTAGTATTCTTTGTTTGCGCATTTGTTGGATTCGTCATTTGACTTTGCGCTTTCTTCATGTTGATGCGTATTTCCACTTGTTATGCCATAAAACCTGTAAAACATGAATGGTAGGGGTACAAGTGGAACTTGTTAGTAGTAAAGGCATATGTGCTAGAATATGATTGTTAATCCTCTTTTTTAGTCTAAGTTGGTGGTATAAAATTTATCCATAAGGACCACCAACAAGACCCCCAAGGTTAACCTTTGCTCGTCCCGAGCAAATAGCTAAGTATGGTTGTTCATCAGGAGTTGCTACAATGCCGATATAATTCATAAGTGTCACACTTATAACATAGCATTCATTCGTAATTTAAATAAGTTGGCATTCTATCAATTCTTTACCTTGATTTCTTATGGGCCTTGTAGTTTCTCCAATTTCTTGGGTGGTTGCAAGATAGAATGATTATAATAGACTCACCAATCATTCATTCTTTGATAGACCTTTGATCCGGAGGTTTTGTGATTTTTTGCAAAATAAACCAAGTTCCTCAAATGATTCTCTCAATCGCTCAATGTGTATGGTTTACCTTACCAAAGGCATTGTAGTGTTGCCTTTTCATCCTACTACTAAGGCTGAGAGTGGAGTTTTGGGTAGGTATGAAGGTGGGCATACTTACATTACTTATATTGCTGAGTTAAAGACTGGACCATAAGGAGATACAAGTCATATACCTTGATTGAGATGTGCAAGTGTGTGGAATATGAGTATGGTAAAAACCTATCTCTAAACTTTTTGGCACTCCATGCATCATGACTCTCTTTTATTGGATGGAACAAAACTCTTTGGAGGAGTATGGGCTATAGAAATATCATCATTTTTTTTGAACGGGTATTTGTATTTTCTTTCCCGTTTGTTTTCTCATGCCCTTTGGCTCTCTTTTTTTTTAACATAGCCCATATTTTGATTTGACATATGAAAACTTTTGGATGGAGAGACGTCATGATGGCGAACAAGGAGTGAAAACTTTTTGTATGCTCGGCTCTCAAAGTGAGGGTCGGTATTTTTATTTGGTGGATGAAAAGGTGCATGTTGTGCGCAACTCTCAGGATGAGAGTCGGCTTTATTTAGTGGGTGTACGTGAATCTCAATCATGGGTGTATGACCATAATCTCACTAGGTCTCAGCATTTTGACTCAACTCAAAGTTCCGTAAGTAGCATATGACTAAGTTTTTTGTAAAAGTAGAACATGTCATATGGCCTTGGTAGGTATTTCATAATCATTGGGAAACTTTTGATTTTTGAATTTTTGAAAAGAAATCTCCGGATGTCAAGTTTCTCTTAGAACAAAGTCATAGCAAAGTCTATTTCTACCATCTCATTTCTTGTAACAACTTAGAAAAGGATCATGCAATTGCAACCCACAAGATTTTAAGTTCTCACAATGAGATATTTTTAGCCAACAAACTTAAATCTTGAGGAATACTAAATTATAACTTAGACATGGACGAATTATAGATAGAGCAACTATTCATCATTTCAACGGAAGAGAAACTAACATATGTTAGCACATATGGGAGTGGAATACTTATTATTTTTAACAAGGAAATAAAATTGCAGAGTTTAAAAGTGCGAGAATTAAAGTGCAAGAAATTGAAAGATACATGTTACCTCTTGTGGATCTCCTCCCCCAAGCTAGTTCAAGGCCTAGGTCCCGGGAATTGTCCCTTGGACCGAAGGTAGGCCATCTGTGCCTCATGCGCCGCCGCTGGTACTGCTCATGCCATTGGGTAGAAGTCTGGAAGTGAGCATTGAGCGTACCTTGGATTTGTCTGTTTTGCAATTCTAGTCCTCCCATGCGTGTGTTGAGCATCTCTAGTGTGACCGGCTGTGGGTGTATCAGAGGTGGCATGCCTTCAGAATCTGGAGAATGGTCGTGCTCGGGCTGCCTTGATCCCCCTGCCTCCTGCGAGTGTTGCCACCCTGAGCCTCTAGCCGAATAAGGATGATGAACATGTCCCATACCATATCCATACCTAGGGGTGAACCAAAGTGTAGATATGACCGGGGACCATTCCATCCTTGGTATCGTGGTAGGCATGGCCGGGTGTGGTGTAGGCTACACAGACTGCGCAAGCTCTTCCTCCTGTACTTCTCTCCTCTGTGATCTCCTGCGAGAAACAGAACTCCTGCGTGCTTCTTCCTTTTCGACAAGGTCGAAGGTGAGAGATGGGGATTTATATAAAGCGAGATCCGGGTTAGGTAACGGAATCTCGTTTATATATCCCGGATAATAAAATACCAGGTTTGTTCCCGAGTCATCACGTTTTATAGTATGAGCTTGAGTAAAATAATACTCATTGATCATAATGCGCGGAATGGAGAGATAAACAATAGTGCTAGCACCATGAGGATCAACACTAGCAGCAAGACGTGTGATGAGTGAAGTGCACATAACTGGTGTGGAAGTTTTAAAAGAGTTTAACCAGTGCTTAACAATGTCATAGATAGGAGCAACTTTAATCTTTTTAGGCACGGCATAAAGCAACTTCAACTCAATATCATAAGCATGGCGAGTGTCCTCTCTAGGAAAGAAAGAATTAGCAATCCATTTATACATAAGCCTTAGAGAAGGATGGTGGATGGTGTTGATGTTGGGTTGGAATTTTCCAGTCACATTTTGTCTGGTTATCAAGTGCCAAAAAGCATGACGCTGATAACCCGAAAGAGTGAAACCCAAATCAATAGAACATCGCTCATGAAAACCCAAGTGTGTAGCAAAATCTTTCCAGTAAAGACTATGTTCTTTCCCAAAGCAGCGAAAAGTAATACCATAATCGACAATTTGTAAAGTGCCCAAGATTTGGATGGTCAAGAAACGAGATCCAAGTTCGTGCATGGGGGCGACTTGGCTCCAACCAACATTTTTGAAAATGGTATTAAATTCGACATTCATACCTGTCTGCTGGAGAAGGTGTGGGTCGAAGGCCGGTGTATGCAGGAATTCGCGTCCCTTGAGGAGGTTGTATGCTTGCATTTCCCGCTCGCTCTCCAAGTCGATGAAGGGAGCGTCGGCCTCGTCGATGGCATGGCCTCTTGGCACCTCCTCTTCTTCATGCAGCGGGCTCTCCTCACGTGTGGGGGTACTTTGACTAGACTCCCCATGAGAGCGATGGCCTTTTCGGAACATGCCGAAAATCCGATCTCCAATCCCACTCATGGTGAGCTAGGCACAAGAACTTGACTTGTGATGGGAGTGGAAGAGGTTTATGCAGGATTTCCTTGCACTTGAAATTTGTGGAAAATTGCTTGGAGAATGGTGGAGCAAGAGAGTGATGGAGGGAGTGAAAAATGTGAGAATGAGAGGGGTGAGGAGCTCCACCCGAATGCTCTGGTATTTATAGAGCTGATCGCAGGCGGGACAGTGCTCCTTGCAACGGCTAGTGACCGTTGGCAAAAGGCTGTGCCGCAGAGCCGTTGGCCAGGGGGCGGTCGCCCCTGGGACCGGCCGGTCCCCTGACTGGGCCGGCTTAGTCCAACTTTTTTCAGCCCCCTCTAACGGCTATTTCTAATGTGTAGCCGGTTACGAATGACTCCCATTTAAAAGTTTGCTCTAGTTTTTGATTTTCCACAAGTTTTATTTGATTTTTTTTATTTTCAAAAATTATTTAAAAATAATATTTAGACTCAACAAAATTTATTCTTTCTGAAAATTATTTTTATAGAATTTTTTTTGGAGAAGAATTTATTTTGAAATAAATTTTTATAAATCTAGGCAGAGGAAATAATTTCTTTTGATGCAAGAAAATAATTTTATGAAATATATATAAAAATTAGATATTTAGTATTATTATTATTTTCAAATGGTTAAGGTACAATACCTGAATGAGGACACCTCCCCCAAGCTTCAATGAAGGTGCGGGCCCTTTCAGATATTTATTTGTTTCTTTATATGTATTTATTTTTAGATAACTACCGATGTCCTTCGGCAAGGGCTCAACTTTTATAGTCTGTTGGCGAGACTCTTCTTCCTTTATTGATCTGTAGCTGCATGAGTAAACTTGGGAGAAGTCTTGGGTTGCCCCAGGATTTTTCCCGTGTTGTTGACAGGAATAGAAGCAGCTATTTGTGCCATTTGTGTTTCTATCATTTTATTAAAACTTGCTTGATTTTGAATAGAAGAAGACAAAGTTTCAAGCTTGGCATTTATGTTTTCAAACATTTTATCGTTGAAGGATAGCTTTTTGGTCAAATTTTCATTGATTTTAGCTTGTCCTAGAATGAGATCTTTTAAGGAAGGTTGGTTTGAATTGTAATTTGAATTGAAATTATTACCTTGCGGGCGGTGTTGGTTGTTCCACCCGTTATTACCTTGCTGTGGTTGGCGAAACCCGTTGTTGACATATGAAGCTTCTTCTTGGGTTTCGGGGCAG
This sequence comes from Eremochloa ophiuroides, assembly GCA_038502445.1. Classification (NCBI taxonomy): domain Eukaryota; kingdom Viridiplantae; phylum Streptophyta; class Magnoliopsida; order Poales; family Poaceae; genus Eremochloa; species Eremochloa ophiuroides. The sequence continues at coordinate 45,389,204 of JAHLJS010000006.1, forward strand.
TCATGTGTGAATCCATGGCTTGGACGGTACTCATGGAAGGGTTGGTAGCGCGATCGTCCAGCTTTTGCATCAGCAAGTCTAATTTTGCGGCAAGCAAGTCCGTCTCCTTCACGGTATGCGAGCCTATTTGTGTTTTTCTTCCTTCTCCCCAAATCTGATTGGCCACCATCTTCTCAAGAAGTGCAGTTGCATCCGTGATGGTGAGGGAAAGGAATGCACCTCCAGCTGCGGCATCTACGTGTCCCTTTGACATGGCCGTGAGGCCTTCATAAAAGTTTTGGAGCACTAGCCAATCTTCCATTCCATGATGAGGGCAGGCTCGGATGTACTCTTGAAGCCTTTCCCATGCTTCGGGGATAGATTCAAGGGAAGATTGCTGGAAGTTTGAGATCATTCCCCTTAGAGCGCTGGTCTTGCTCATGGGGAATAACTTGGCGAGGAATGCTGCGGAACACTTGTCCCACGTGTTGACGGCTTCCTTATTTTGATAGAACCATTGTTTCGCTTTCCCCGTGAGGGAGAAAGGAAACAAGCGAAGCCTGATACTGTCTTGTATGGATCTCAAAATTTCCATTTCTGATGTTGACACCGGGCCCAACGGGCACGTTGGCAACAGCAGGGATGGAGTAGTGACAGAGTGTCTTGGCCATGACGGTAGTAGCGGATGGTGCGGGAACGAACGATTCGTCTGCCGATGGAGTAGCAGAAGAAGAAATGGTACGAGACCTTTTCTTCCTTAGGAGTGCTTCTGGATTGCTGATGAAATTGTTCGGCAGAGCAAAACCGCTCATACACTATCCTGTTTTCATTCCAATAAAAAGAGGAAGAAAACAGCAAAGTTAACCTGCTTAAACTATGGCTACCAATGCTTATTTTGTAATCGATGTTTATGCCAGCTTAGATGTTTTTGCCCTCCCCGACATCGGCGCCAGAAATGCTTGTTGGCATTTCTTAACGTCGTTACAAAAGATAGACTAAAAGTCCATCCCAGGCAACGGTGCTAGAAATGCTTGTTGGCATTCCCAACCACAATTAATTTAGAAAGGTAACCCTTGGCCCTTGAAGGCGCCAACCAAGGTAGTGTAGTGTGGTAATAGCAGTTAGAAGTGCCGGATTGGCCTTCCTAACCGTCATTACTTACAATATGCAAAACTGTGACACGGCGTCGTGGGGTGCACAAGAATTACAATCCTTAAGTAATGGTACTTAGATACGCCAATCGATAGCTCAGTAAGAAATAAGATAACTTTGCAAGCGCACAGTACTATCATTGTAGCATTTCAACCCGTGAGTAGGGTGTCGTATTTATAATTTCCCATAGGAGGGCAATATGCATCAAGCGTGGTGTAAACACGATCACTTATTGAGTGCAATGGTAGGCATAGAGTAAATAGGAATAAGACATGATTTGAAGATAGTGGACACACATATGGATCAACCTCAAGGATAAAAGGAAAATAAAGAATAAAAGAATATATCTAACTGAGCAGGCATTGGTTATATACAATTATGCAAAGAACTGTTAGCAGATCATCTAATTAGAAATTCTAGTATCAGGACTAAGTCTGGGGTGATAGGGATTCGTCATTTGACTTTGCGCTTTCTTCATGTTGATGCGTATTTCCACTTGTTATGCCATAAAACCTGTAAAACATGAATGCTAGGGGTACAAGTGGAACTTGTTAGTAGTAAAGGCATAAGTGCTAGAATATGATTGTTAATCCTCTTTTTTAGTCTAAGTTGGTGGTATAAAATTTATCCATAAGGACAACCAACACTTGCCAATCAACTTATGAAAAATATAATTCATAGCCCTCTGATAAGTTGCACCGGTATTTTTCAAACCGAACATCATTACAACCCACTCGAACAAACCGATAGCACCAGGATATCTGAAAGTAGTTTTAGGAATATCTTCATCAGCCATAAAAATTTGATTGTAGCCAGCATTACCATCCATGAAGCTGATGACCTGGTGCCCCACAGCCGAATCAACTAACATATCGGCTATCGGCATTGGGTAGCCGTCCATCGGGGTAGCTCTGTTCAGATCCCTGAAATCGATGCAGACCCGCAACTTGCCATTCTTCTTGTATACAGGGACAATATTCGATACCCACTCGGCGTATCGGCAAGGTCGAATGAACTTGGCTTCTAGCAACCTCTCAATCTCGGCCTTGATGTTAGGTAATGAATCCTGCTTGAATCGTCGTGGCGGCTGCTTGAATGGCCGAAATCTAGGTTTGATAGGCAATCTGTGCTCGACAATCGATTTGTCCAATCCAGGCATCTCGTAGTACCCCCAGGCGAAGCAATCTTTGTATTCTTTCAATAAGTCAATCAGCTCCCGCATGAACTCGGGGTCAAGACTGGCGGCAATATACGTCGGCCTTGGTCTGTCACCAGATCTGATATCCACTTCTTCAAGTTTATCGGCCAACGTAAAGCCCTGTCCAAGCTTACCCTCGGTGCCATCGATCGGATTGTCCATTAATAAAAAGACTCAGAGCCAATTGCCCTGACCGGCTGTTGACTCTCATCGCTGACCTTGATGGAGCCTTCTTCCCAAGTCTTGCCAGAGAAACAGTCGTGATCCCTAGCTTCCCAGTAGGCAGCATCTGCTGCGGCTATACTCACCGAGTCATCAGCTGGGACCACCTCAACCTCTTCACCATGCCACTGCATCACACATTGGTGCATGGTTGATGGCACGCAGCAGTTAGCATGAATCCAATCACGCCAAAGTAGCAGACTGTAGGAACCCTTGCTATCAATCACGAAGAAAGTGGTGAGCAGCGTTTTTTCCCGACTGTTAGCTTGACATTGATTGCCCCCCGGGTATTTGAAGAGTTGCCCCCGAAATCTTTGAGCATCATGTCGGTCTCGATCAAATCATCAGGGCCCTTGCCCAGCTTGCGAAAGGTGGTGTAGGGCATGAGATTGATAGTGGCACCACCATCGACTAGCATCTTGGCCATGGGCATCCCATCGACATATCCCTTGAGATATTGGGCCTTCAGGTGCCGGTGCTTGGGCAGCTTGTCAAAGGCAGCTTGCTGCGTGAAAACCAGTTTGGTGGTGGCTTGCTCAGACTCTGACTCATCAGAATTAGAGAGAACTTCAATCTTCTTGGCTCGGGACGCCCTAAACTCAGCCGGAAGCATAAACACCATCTGCGCATCGGCTGTTGCCTTCCCTTTGTCCTAAGGAAGCTTCTCCCGCCAGATTTGCTTCGGACGGCCTTCTGCTTTGAGCTCCCTGTTCCTGAGGCACTGCGTGCGGCATCTCTGGCTCTTGGTTAAGTTCCCAGGGCACCACTGATTCTCCTACCAGACCGGCTCTTGGTGATCAACTGTTGCTTCATTGAGCCGATCGCGCAGGTCCCTTTTTTCGCACCGATCCTGCATGTCGTGTGGGCGTCCGAGCCTCTCATGCACAGATTGGTAGTTGGTCTGAGAGTGCCTGTACTCTCAGTATTGATCGCTGCACTCTGGGCAATTGCGCAGAGTCGGCAATCTCAGACCTTCATTCCAGCAATGCCTAAAGAATGGGCAATGCCAGTGGCTTTCTTCTTCCTCCCGGTGGCGAGCCAGCTCTTCCTAGTAGCGGGCCTCTTCTTCATCACGAGCCCATCTTCGGTACTCTTCCTTTTCGAGCTGCTTCCGGTGGGCCTTCTCCTTCTCCCGACGCCATTTGTTCAGCAGATCGCGGGAAGTAGGCCTGGTCTTCTTGGTGCCGCTGGACTCTCCCTTTTCATATTGGCTCTGGTTCTGCTCCCGCCTTCTCTTGATCAACGCCAGCTCTTCAGCCAATATTTGCATATCAGGATCGACTGACGCATTCCTTCTAGCTTGGTTGGACGTCAGAACTTTCACCTTGCCTGTAGGAGCCGACACCTCGACCATATTCTGGCTCTTCGGGAACGGGAATTTATCAATCTTCATTTTCCCCTTAGCAGGACTGTCAAACTTCAATATGCCGCGGGAGATAGTGCTCTGTATCTGAGTTTTGAATGCACGGCATCCGTTGGTGTCGTGTGAGGTGAGGCCGTGGTACTGGCAGAACGTCTTCCCCTTCATGTCTTCAGGAGAGGGTCTCACATAATCGGCAGGGAAGGTAATCTGCCCAGCACTGACCAGTAGATCGAATAATTTATCCAGCTTATTTGTATCGAAATCATACTGATCCTCCGCGCTCCAATTCTTGGGCACAGCCATGGGCTTCTTGCCCCACCTCAGCTCGACAACGGCGATTTCATCTTCATCTTCATCCTCCGAGTCTGAATCACTAATGAACGCTGTCTGTTTATACTTCCCCTCCTTGCAGAAGGTCTGAGCTTGCAGCTCCAGGGCCATCACTCTCTGCAACACCTGGCTGACGCTATCGAAGTCAATGCCCACCAGCTTCTCTTGAATGTGCGGGAGCATTCCACCAATGACCAAGTGAGCGAGCTGCTTGTCAGATAGGTGCAGTGAATAACACATGTTCCTCATCTCTCTGAAGCGCTTGATGAAGGTCGATCCGGTCTCGCTAGTCTTCTGGCGCATGCTGGTCAAATCAATAAGGTTTTCTCCCTAGTGCTAGAGAAGAAATAACTATGAAATTTGCCTTCCAGATCTGTCCAGTTTTGAATTGACCCGGGCTCCAGAGTGGTGAACCAACTGAAAGCCGGCACTGTCAATGATAGTGAGAAGAAACGGATCCTATGAGCATCTTCATACGATGCCTCACCGAGTTGAGTTAGGTAACGACTGATGTGCTCTATGGTGGATACGTCATCTAGACCGCTGAACTTGGTGAAATCTGGCATGCGATACCTTGGTGGTAGTGCCACGCGATCAAACCATTCAGGGTAGGGGCGCCTGTATCTGATCGACACCCCCGCCTTCGGCTGCAAGCCGAATTGGTCCCTGAGCATAGCACTCATCTTGTCTACTAGCTCATCTTGAGGCGACTGAACATAACCGGGATGCAGCGCCGACGTGAGCTCATCATAAGTGTGCCGGATGTGAAAGTTTGGAGTTGTTGAAGGCACTTTCCCAGTCGGCACGTTCCCGGTCGGCGCGTTCCCAGTTGTACGCATATAAGCAGCAATCTGCTCAAGAGAGTAGTCTCTGTATAGCTTAGGTTGCGGAGCTATTTTTGGAGCCGAATCTGTCGTCGTATTGGGATGTTGAACAGACGACTTTGACGGTTTCGGCTGTTGCGGCGGAGAATCAGATGTTTCGGCTGCTGCATTTGAGTCGGAATCTTCTAGGGGTATATTGAAGTACGTTGGGCCCAATGATTCCCAATCCTACTTCTTGATTACGGTCTTCATGATGTTGTAGAATGTTTGCAGGAAAACGTTATGATGATGCCCGACTGCCTGATGCCAAGCGTTCCAGATGGCGCTCTAGACGAATTCCTTGAACTCTTGCTCCTCCTTGTCAGTGTGGCCAGGGATGACCCACCTTGGGTAGGGGTTCTTCTTGAACACGCGGCCATCGCGATGTTTAGCAAACGACAGCAGACAGGCATTAGTGAACTCTTCAATGATCTGCTCTAGCACCACAGCATCCTCGGGATCGATCTCCTCACGCTTCACTCTGATGACGCCGTCGTCCCTAGGAGCCACGGTTTCCAGAGCCTTTCCCTTAGTCATGAGTGAAACCGTCCCACCGGGCGTGCCAAAAATTGTGTTGGCACAAAATGTGGTTCCTTGCGCTTCAACACACCAGCGAAGCCGGATATGATCTCAGGAACGTCGGAGCTTCCGAGATCTAGCTAGCTTCAAACCCGGTTAGAGAGTACCAATAACCCTCAGGCGTGCCAGTTAATTTGACTTGCAATTGACAAGGAAAAGATAATAATCAGTAATTACAGGGCGGAACTAACCGGTGTGTCCAGGTAGTTCCAACTATGTGGCTCTGAGAGCCGATTTAATTGGAAATTGACTAAAGAGTCGATTCCGGCATGTATGCATGTTTTGCCACAGAAACAGTTACTGAACTGATACAGAATCGATTGATATGTGTAATCAAATGGAACAATCTACATTAAACAAGCCTATGCAGATAGTTGTAACAGATTAAAGCATAATCGATTGTTGTTAGCAAGTCAAATCATTCAGTTCAGACTGTCTGAATGTCAAACAAACAGAAATCGGCTATTTAGCCGATTTGGCAGGGCACGATCGGTTAACTGGTTTTTCTCGTGAAAGCACAACTGCATCGGCTAATTAGCCGATCCAGGGTCCGTGAAGCAGAACACTTGACGGTGATTAGTTCCGGGTATAAACCTGATACTGGTACGAAGCTGGTCTAGAAGGCCTGCGGCTTTGCACCAGTTTAGATTTATTCCCAAAAATAATCACAAGCAGATCTAGAAGGAATACAAAGCTGGTCTAGAAGGCCGACGGCTCTGTATTCATTCAAATCGGCTCTTGCCAAGCCCTCTCACCACGTGCGAACAAGACTGCGATAGTACTGACCGAATCAAGCGAATATCATAACAAAGCATAAACATGAACGAAACATAATGAACCTTTTTCATGTAGATCTAAGGCCAATACTATGCAATCTTGATTGGGCAGAGAGATGTTATATTGATAAATAAACAATAAATGTCAGATAACATCTTGATAACTTAATGAATCTAACTAAGATGCCAAATTAGTTAGAGCTGATAACTAATCCATGCATGTAATCAAGCTTAACCTAAACCCTCGTCCACCGGATGACGCTAAACATAGATTAAACAAGAAAACAAACATGAATCGATAAAATCCTTATTTGATCCAAGTCCACATCCACCGGATGACGCTAAACTTATATCAAATAAGAATCAACCCCGATCTATGATGCTCCCATATCCACCGGATGACATTAAAGAGACAAAGCTTAGCGAGGCATGACGGTACTTACAAGCAAGCCTGCGTCCACCAGATGACACTCAGCCCGATTGAAGAACTCACCGAGATCTACGTTACTCCTACTCCTAAGGTTTGGCCGGAGCCGAAAGATGTGTTGTATTGATGTGTATGTGTGTATTACAATGGCCGGAGGTTTATATTTATACCCTGGGCTCAACAAGATAGAGTCCTAGTCGAATTACAACTCGAAATAGACATGGAAACTAACAAACTTTCCTAATCTAAAGGTAACTTTGAGTCCAATCTTCCCTTTCTAAAAATGGACTCCGAACGTGACCGCTCCTCGGCGCTGGAGATTCGTGCTGACATCATCAATCGACTCTTATCTTCAGCCGCGCCGTCTTCTCTTCAGCTCAACAATCGATTCAGGACCCGATCTGCTATTCTCAAATCTTCGCGTAGAAGGCTCTGCCTCCCGAAAATCGACTGTCTCTGCTCTCGGTATCGGCTATATATACTCAGCCCAAATTTCGGTGTAAACATACTTTTATCTTTTCTATTTTATCTCTACCTTTTCATCATTTTATATTCATTCTTATGGATGCTTTAAATTCCACGCCTATCTATCTATTTGGCATGCGCAAAAGCTTCGGGCCACCAAAAACTGTAGAGCCTATCATAACACCTGGCTATGAGCTGCGCCCATGTCTAATTAATATGATTCGGGATAAACCCTTCTCGGGAGAAGGTAACAAATACCCATACTTACACCTACGAGAGTTTGAGTAGACCTGTGCATGCTTGCACATTGCTGGCATGTCTGATAAAACTTTAAGGTGGAAGCTTTTTCCGTTCTCTTTGATCGGAAGAGCTAAACGTTGGTATAATCGAGCCGTAGGAAGTATGCAAGGGGATTTGGAAACTTTATGCTCTGAATTTTGTTTATATTTCTTTCCCATCCATAGAGTAGTTAACCTTTGAAAAGAGGTTCTAACTTTTAGGCAACTAGAACAAGAATCTCATAGTAAATCATGGGATCATTTTAATGAACTTGTTACATCTGGCCCTGACCTTGGTTTTCCGGACCCCGTACTTATTCAACATTTTTATTTGGGTCTTACCAAGAACTCTAGGGAATGCCTTGATTTATCCTCTGGAAGAGCCTTTCCTTATTTGCCTATAAGTAAAGCAAGAGCAATGATTAACAAGGTTGCTCTAGCTAATTCCGAGCTCCCCGAGGAAGAGAAGAAATCATACCCCGAACAAGCAGAGGAAGTTTTGGTAGCTAAAACACAACCACACCAATCCCAAGATTTAGATGTCAATCCTAAACCATCGAAACCCCACTTTGATGATTTAGACTTCCAACTAGCTAAGATGCTTATCAATCAATGTACGTCAGATCTTCTTAGAAGAGCATCTTGGAAAAAATGTTGTCAACTTCCTTTCCCCCCTGAAAGACATTGGGAAGAATGTAAGGATGGCATGTCTAGTGATGCCATAGAAGGAGAGCCAAGCCACATAGGAATCAATTCTATCTTCTCCCCTTCTATGCTCACATTAAATGTCTCATCTGAACCCATCTCTAAACCCATCCTTGACCCTAATGATCCTTCTTATGCTCTCTCTCCTAAATCTCATAATGACCCTAGGATCCCATTAAGACATCCTAAGAATAGGAGTCATGAAGAGTTTTGGAATGACCAAGAAGAGCTACGACAATGGCAGGAATGCATAGAATATACTAGAAACACATACGCTATTGTCAAAGAATGGATGGAAGAGGACGAAGCCTTAGTACTAGCATCTAAACTTGGTCTAGATTTAAATGGTGAGCTTAAATCAATTTTTGTAGTAAACATAACTCATCCAAGTTTAGAGAAAGCCTTAGACGACACCAAACTTAGAGACACCAATCCATGGGAAATCCTAGAAAATAAAATATCCAATGAATATCATAGGCATGAAATAATAGAGACAAATTTGTTGCCTATAAACATCCATGAAGAAACACCCTTGGAGTTTGAAAAGGGAGATCACATCAATGAGCATGGGAATTATTTCATTAACACCTCATTGAATCCATGCTCATATGAGAAATCTCCTGGATCAATTGGTCTCTCTAATATTATCACACACGAGATCCTCAACCCCCTCATTCTACCTATTCATAAATTTATTGAAAGGGTGGTTGTAGATGCCTATGTTTATCATAAATATTGTAGATCTCGTTGTAATCTTGATATAAGTGCACAAAGACTGGTGTTCTAGAGGAAACCACCCCATGAACTTAAAGTACAATAATTAGAAGGTTTCCCAAGAACGACTTTGTGTCCTAAAATAACCACTCTTGAAAACTAAATTGAGCTTGCATCTTTAATTTTACTATAATGCCCTTTTGAATTGAGCATAGAATTATAATTATAAAAATATTCTCTCCGGTATTTTTGTCACTAAGCATTTCAGGTTTGAAGTAGAAGAGTAACAACACAAGGTATGTCCAACCAATCATCGTGCAATATGGTTAGATGCGTGGGGCAGAGGGCTCGTAGTACCCCCCTTTTCTTGATCCAGCCTTTTCTTCGCTTTGGTAGTTAATCACCTAAAATCCAAGGGGGTCTGGCCTGCGCGCCATACATGAATTATATCCATCCAAGTTTAACTTTACTTTGCAAAATTCCATCTTGGCGGAATGGGCTTAATTAGAAAATCTTATGTTGCCAATATTGGTTGTCTCTACCTTTCTAATCCATGTTCAATTGTTCGCCTTTTCGTCTCTAAATGAATAAATCTCTATAAGTGCTTTTATGTTACCTTTGTTTGCCATAGTGAGATTTGGTTTGGAAGTACTGCAAATACTTCCATTGGCATTTAAATTGAGCGTGGTGCTCAGGTTAAAAACGCCTTCTTTAATTAAAACTAGACATGGAGTTTGGTTTGGTTATTGAACTAGAAATTGCTGTAGTAGACATTGGATATTTTGTTGGACTAACCCCTGCAGGAAACTTTCATAATTAATCTAGGTAAGTCATGAGGTGAATTCGAATCAGAGATGAGACAGGGCACATGCTGAACTTCAATAACTTTGCAGAGGAAGACACAGCTCATTCATCATGAATGGAAGAACTGTGACTATTAATGATTCATTCACTTTATCTTCTACTGCAAGTTACTTGAACTCAAGCCATGCTGGCATAATAATGAATGGAGTGACAAGGTGTCATAAAATCAAAGAAGCAAAAGACGGCAAAGGGGATAAGCAATAAAGAGACAAGATGCTCATGAACAACTCAAGATGCAAGAGAAGGAAAGGACCACCAGTCATCTACCCTTCATTACTTAGTGCCATCAAGCTCTTATAATGAAGGTAATATTTTAAGGTAAGTGGTCACTATTCTTCTCTTGATCTTGGTATGCAAATAAATAAAGACACAAACATGTTAGAGTTACAACTTTAATTGATTAACCTAATTAACTCAACATGTTTTGTCCTTTGAGATTGTTCATGGCGCCATTCTTTTGACCTCAGTCTTAACCAAATGTGCTAAAACATTGTATTCTGTCTTTGGAAGATGATAGTCACACTCATGTGAAAATTTATATATTATGTAGAGATAGACAACCCTTCAATTGGTTAAGCAATTTAAATCTTTTTTACCATATGAACTTAAATGCAACATAAATGCTTAGTCTTCTAATCTTACCACTCATGTCATAAGTAAACAAATTATGCAACACCAATTTCGTCTTGTTCAATGTGCCTAAGGATAGAGAAAATAAAGAGATAGATTTGGTTTTGTTGGTGTTTTTCCACCAACAGAGCCCATGCATTTGATCTCTACCTTGGTTTTGCAAACAGGATAATACTTCGAGCAAAGTTTGTTAATTCCCAAAATTCCACAAGTGGAAGTTCTGTGAACATGCACACTGAGCAAGATGCTGCTAGATCCAACTATTAATGCTCTACTCCAACCTGCTGGCCAAACAAAGGATAAAAGTGACATCGTCATCACAAGGGGTGTAACCATCAAGACCTCCATCTCTAAGACAAAGAGATACACAAGAGTGGAAGAAAAAGTTCTGTCGGTAGACTTTAAATCCCGCACCTTTGCCATAAGGTAATATAGTAGTTATCTAATTAATTAGTATTCATAATTTACATTAGTAATTTTACTTTAGCATATTCATCTTTATGCATATCAAAAGAAAAAGAAAAATCTTTATTGTCTTATTTACTGCATCACAAAATATTAAAGCCCCACGTGAATAAACTTATGGCAACCCTGTAGGAATATTTACTGTGGTGGCATAAAAAAATGATAATAGCATCTGTATTTACTTTCTTGCCCATGAGAATAAATATTCTCCGTGGTGGCATAAAAATAAAATATATATCATGCATACATGTTTACTTTTCTGCATAAGAAAATCAGAAAATCCTAAAAAGAATCCTGCTAGAATCTGTCAATTGAAATCAACTCAAAAGAATAATCAATTACTTATTGGTTGACCGCTAACCCCTTATCACATTCGAGCCTCGAGTTTTGGTTTTCTTGTGGGAGTATAATTATGCAGGATAACACTATATGTGAGGAGTGGGTTCATCAGTGGAGCCCACTAGGACTAGGACTACTGCTGACAAGCTAGCTCTAAAGACTATCAACACCAAGTATTGCAAACATCTAGCTTGGGGGAGGAGCATCCCCTAGTTATCAGGTAACTATACCTATGTGATTATCGATTCTGTTTTATAAAGTCATAAAATACCAAAAAAATATGTGAGCACATGAAGGTTCACAATAGTATCATAAGAATATCTAAAAATACCAAAAATATGTGGGCACATGAAGGTCCACACTTTTTAGAAAAAACTAAAAATATGTGGGCACATGAAGGTCCACACTCTTAGAGAAGTTTCCTAATTGGGTAAAGAAGCTTAAACTTCTGCTGGAAATATAAAATCAATCACTTATCATGAAGTGGTACTAAACCTAACCCTTTTTCATGAGATTTGGTATTTTTGTTGGCAATTGAGTTTCACAGGGAAAATACAAGATCAAAGAGCTAGTCAACCTGACGCCCTTACACTGCCGATACACCTGCTCCCAGAAGGATCACTAAATTTGCAATATCAAAGACCCTGTCAAACGTCAAGCTTGGGGGAGGACACCCTCCATTTAAAATTTAGCTAAGTATAAGTTTCCCACCTTATTATTATTGTACCATATCGTTTTTTCGTATGAGTTAGCTAGTAAGATAAAATTTGAAAACCAAATAAATATTTAGCTATATATTAGAGTGGTCTTAGAGTGTGTCTATAGTCAGTCTAGGTTAGAGTTAAATAAAAACTGGAGAACATTAAAATTTTATCTTAGAGATGATGAATAGTGTTGGCATTTCTTAACGTCGTTACAAAAGATAAACTAAAAGTCCATCCCGGCAACGGCGCCAGAAATGCTTGTTGGCATTTCTTAACGTCGTTACAAAAGATAAACTAAATGTCCATCCCCGGCAACGGCACCAGAAATGCTTGTTGGCATTTGTTAGCATCACTAGTAAAGATAGACTATAAGTCCGTCCTTAATAATAATACTAGAAACGTAAGTTGACGTTCCCAACCACTATTACTTGAGAAAGGTAACCCTTGGCCCTTAATGGCGCCGGCCTAGGTAATGCAGTATGGTAATAGCAGTTAGAAGTGCTGGATTGCCCTTCCTAACCGTCATTACTTACGATATGCAAAACTGTGATATGGCGCCGTGGGATGCACAAGATTTACAATCCTTAAGTAATGGTACTTAGGTGCGCCAATCAATAGCTCAGTAAGAAATAAGATTACTCTGCAAGCGCACAGAACTATCATTATAGCATTTCAACCCGTGAGTAGGGTGTCGTATTTATAATTTCCCGTAGGAGGGCAATATGCATCAAGCGTGGCGTAAACATGATCACTTATTGAGTGCAATGGTAGGCATAGAGTAAACAGGAATAAAACATGATTTCAAGATAGTGGACACACATATGGATCAACCTCGAGGATAAAAAGAAAATAAAGAATAAAAGAATATATCTAAATGAGCAGGCATTGGTCATATATAATTATGCAAAGAACTGTTAGCAAATCATCTAATTAGTAGTTCTAGTATCAGGACTAAGCCTGGGGTGATAGGGAGATCCCTGCAGCTGGTCTGCCAGCCGATAGAGACTTTACGAACTCCTACTCAATATCCGAATGTAGGGGAATGCTAGGGATGGACAGGGCTGTCACCACCTGTGCACCTACCCCTCTGCCCGTGGGATACCGACATATTCACCGATCTCTGCATACCTGAGCACCATGCTCACGTACTTGGAAACAACACCTAACCCCCGCGGACCCCAACCCTTCGGATTGACAGGCTAGGTTAAGAGCAACCATGACAGCACGACGAACCATCACCTCATTCCTAGTTCTTCCTCTATTCATACTAATTTGATGAACAATGAAGAACGATGATGAACAAGTCAAGAACATGATACATAAACAATGTTCTAGCTCATATACTATGCTCATAACAAGATCATAACTAGACTCTAGTTCATATGCATAATCATATAAGTATGATAAGAACTTGCTCATGGAAGAAGACCAAATTGTATTCATACCAAGATGATCTTTTTCTTCCAAGGAGACAAGCTCTCCTTGATAGCTCTTGCCTTGCTTACAAACTACTAATACTACTCTAAAGATACAAGTGAGAGGTGTGAGGTAGATGACTCCAAAATGATGTGTGTGTTGAAGGGGATGGAGCACCATCTATTTATAGTGGTACTATGATGGTTTGGCGCATCTAAACATGGAAGGAGGTGAAACCGTCATCAGCAAACCTCCATCAGCACCGCCTCCGAAGATGGGCCCGGGAGGCTCCACCAGGGGGGCGGTCGCCCCTGGGGGCGGTCGGTCCCTGGGATGCACCAACTGGCAACCGCCTTCAGGTGGTCGGTTACTTTCTGGGCCTGGGCCTCCCCCGTGGTTACGGATGGATCCAATTACGCTTTGAAGATGGGCTTCTTTAGTATTCTTTGTTTTCGCATTTGTCAGATTCGTCATTTGATTTTGTGCTTTCCTCATGTTGATGCGTATTTCCACTTGTTATGCCATAAAACCTGTAAAATATGAATGCTAGGGGTACAAGTGGAGCTTGTTAGTAGTAAAGGCATATGTGCTAGAATATGATTGTTAATCCTCTTTTTAGTCTAAGTTGGTGGTATAAAATTTATCCATAAGGACCACCAACAAATAGTTGCTCTGCCGTAATTCCTTTCAAGTGTCTAGTTTTCAACCTTAAATTCTCCCGAGTTTTGGATACTACTATTTTGGCTTAAGAATTTACTCTGAACCTGAAACTTGTGGAGGCATATGCTTGAGCTAAGTCTAGGTGATTGATTGATATGATACATGAAGGTTGAGTTGCTATTTATCTTATTCCTAGCAATACTAAGTTCTGGAGATTTATTTTAAATTTAAAATCTTACATGATGAGCTCTTGTATGACAAAGTGTAAATTCCTACTAAAGCCATATATGATACATTTAGAGATAGAAAAACATTTTCACATTTATGCTGCTTACTTTGCATTGAGTTTAGTCAACCTTTGTTATATACCTTATGAGAGTCTTGTCATGCTTTTAAAATCAAGATCACTTACACACTCCACCCACATATGCATTATTCCTACTCTAGGAGTAAGCGCAATCATTTTCCACTTTCAACCAGATCCACCTTAAAAATGTTTTTCTCCTACACTGGGAGTAAACACCCAAAAATATACCCTATACGACAACCCCTGTTTAATTGCTCTAAGTTATTATCATTATCTCTCCAATTATTTATATTCAGAGGACGCATGTGGCTATGCAAAAGTATTGAAAAAAAAGAGAAAAGGGAGTAAAAGATAGACAAGTGTCCCAACAATTAAAACAATGGGTACTTAGATGCCCGTCTCCCTATGAAAAAAAGAAAAAAAAGGAGAGAGAAAGAAAAGAAGAAAAAGAGAATAAAAGATAGCCCATGTTTCCTACGAAAGTTCTAAGTTCCAAAAAGGAGAGTAAATCATTTTCAAAAGAGCAAAGTAGAATTAGGATTAGCCACCGTATTCCATACACATGCACATCTTGGTTTGATTGTATGACTTGACTCTCTGTGGATCCATTGTTTGACTTTACAATATATGAACTGCAAGTATGCTCATCCTTGTTATTGCCACTCCTATAAGCTCCACTGTAATCCTTAGTTATAGGAAGGCATAACATCATTAATGCCTCAGTGAGATCCATAAATACCATATATACTAAGAGACTTGAGGGTGTCATACAATTAAGCTATGAGTTTTATTTTTAAAACTTACAAAACTCCAGAATATTGGTACTGTGAAGAATTTGAGACATAGTGCTTGACTTGATTGTTCTATCTTTCGATTGCTCAAGACTTATGCAAAAGCTGAGAAGCTCCATAGTTGTAAAATGGGTAAGTTTGAAAGTTAGAGCAGTTTTGTCTAATCCGGAGGAGAATTTCTGTTTGAAAGCATGTGTACTTGGAAGGCATAAAGCATTGTAGCAACTCCTGATCCAAGTTTATTAGCAATTAGGCTTACTTTGTTTGCCAAGGGACTGGCAAACAAGTAAGCTTGGGGGTGCTGTTGATGGTGGATAACGTCAACTTTTATTAGAACTTTAGACATGAAAGGACACCTAAATACACACTAGTCTAGGGTTTTAACTGACAATTTTCATGAGTTTTGCATATTCTGTATTTTCCAGTGGCTATTCCAGAAAAGCGTAAAAGAGGGGTTAAAGAGCATAAAAGACACGAAACTTAACCGCCAAGAAAACATCATCACGAAGACCCTGGAAGGATCTAGAAGACACCCGAGCAACCGGGGCCCCGGATCCCACAAAGTGGGGCCGGTCGGCCCTAGGGTGGGGCCGGCCGGCGCCTCTGCTGAGTCTGGGCCCCGCCTTCTGGAATGTTCCTCCCACACTTCCTTGGCACCCAAATAAAACATCCCTCCGTCGATCTAAAGTCGGTTTGATCCAACGATGGACGTAACATGAGATGCGGATCGATGACGTGGCGGTTCCTTGCCCCCTACTGCACCTCGGCCTATATAAGGATGCCCCAGGCCCCCTCCAGAAGGCATTCTATACCCCGGTGCTTCATATTCTCTACATAAATTAGGGTTATGGTCCCTCTACTTGATCTAGTTCTAATTCATCTAGTTCTAGCAGTTAGGAGAGACTAGTTCATCTAGATCTAGTCTTGTTTAGGGATTAGAGAGATAGAGTAGGAGAGTAGAGATTCTGGAGGAGTTCCAGCCTGTCGGTGCTTCTTCGTGGTTGTATTCTTCTGGATTCATCTTCCTCGCCCGGAGCTGCGTTCTGAGATACTTTTGTATTCAACTTCTAATTCAAGTAAGCATTTATTCTTATTCGTTCTTAAGTTTGCAACTCATATTGAGTGCTTTGATCTTAGGCATTACTTGATTGAAGTAGTATTTCGTAATGTAGGCGTGGTGCCTAGGCTAGGTTTACTTGTGAATATCCCCTGATTGGCCGGATAGTGGTAGATCGCGTAGGTGACAGCTGCGTTGAGTCCTCTGTAGTCCACTTCCCATTGATAGGATCGATAGGTGTATAAGTGTCTGGTAGGAGGGAACTCTGATTTTGCCTCTTATTCATGTCACTGCCCAGTTAGAACAATATTATTCAAAGTTTACCGGTAGTTGGAACTAGATAATCATTAGCTATTTCCTCTTTCTTGATATTATCTAGCCTAATTGTAGGGTTAAGTTCATCGGCTTGGTCATTATCACCTTCTGTTCCTTGTGGATACGATATTTAAAACCTCTGGGTGAAATGTGACAGTGGTATTATATCTGTGCGCTTGCGGATAATCTGAATACAATCTTATTTAAGTAGAGTGCAGTTAATTTATACCAACACCCAACTTGTCAAAGAATTCACCGGATCTACTTTACTCCTACTCCTAGGTTTTGGCTGGAGGCCGAAAGAAAGAACGGTTATATTGATGTGTGCGTGTCCTTGTTACAATGCGCTTTGGCTTATATTTATACCCAGCAACTAGAGAGAATCTCAACCGAACGAAAACCCTAGCTAAAAATAAGGAAATAATAAAACTTCCTAATTTTAAGATAAATCGGAAACCATCCTTTCCTTTCTTGTGGTCCCTCCCCGTGATCGCCACGTCACGACTGCTGCAGAAGCGTATCCCTGCCTGATTCGATTTACAACCACAACACGTCTTGCTCGCATCACTAAACATCCGATCCAAGTTTCCGATCGGCTATTCTTTTCTTGCAGCAACCGACTGTATCCATCTGAAATTCGGTGTAAATACATGCCCCCAATTTTGGGATGAAATTGATTTTATTCCAAAATTAGCTTCAAATCCCAAATGGTCTTCTTGACGTCTCCGACCGGATTCTAAAATAGCACCTCTATATAACCTCCACGACGGCGCCTTTGCTTCTTCACTTCTAAACCGCTTCCGCAATTGCTGTACCAAATCGAAACCCTATCCATAGTCGCTCGCTTGAGTTCAATAGCTCCACCATATCTCATGGCGACTCCAACTGAGATTCCTAAGGTACGCGACTTCATCTTCATCCTTCCCCTTTTTCTAGTTTCCTGTTTAATCCAAAGTACTCTTTGAATACCTAGGAAATGAAGAACGAAATTCTCATCCAATTGGCCAATGTCCCCTTTGCTTATTATCTCGGGCCTACGGGAAGCCCCGATTCAACCGATTTTGTCTCTAAAGAGATCAATCAGCTTCCATTCAAATCTTCTTTGATCAGTGCATCATCTTGGACCAAGCAAACATTTCGGAACTAGCCCAACATACCAGCTGGCTGGAGAGACTGGCACCATAGGATTTTGGCGAAGAACCGACTGGGAGATGTACAACCTGAGTCAGTGTCTCGACCTTTTCCTTTCTCAATTGAAGAAGAATGAATCCCTTCTCAGCACATCTTGCTATTTTTGGTCCAATTCCATTAATGCTTTCGCATTTGGTCACGGCTTGATGTGAATCACCCTGTGAGACATTCATATGCTTACTAGCCTTAAGGTTACAGGTTCTAATCAACTCTGGGACCTTTGATCTAAAGGCGAACAGAAGCTCTCAAAGGTTTCAGACAATAGTGGTTGGACCAGTTATATCATTACCAACCAGGGTTCTGGCTCCAACATCAGCAACAAAGAATATATAGCTTTTCTGATCATGTGGCTAGAAAAGTTTATCTTCTGTGGCTCCTCCCTTGGGCCAGCGTACCCTCATAGAGCACTGGCAGAGGAACTGGTTGCTGGTAAATTAGTGCCTCTAGGAAAACTGCTTCTTGGGACCGCTTATAACTTGATGAATCAAGTGGCCTCCTATTTGCTGAAGAACGAGCCGGTTCCCTGCTACTCATGCACTTGGTGGTTGATTCAGCTCTGGTTAAATCTGTACATGCACAAGTTAGTAAAACCTGACTTGACCAATCTCAGCTTTCCATCATCAAGTTACACAGAAGGAGAGAATGAAGTTAGCAGAGGCTGCCAATCTTATGGTGAAGCTGCATTGGCCATCACAATCAACATTAGCCGAGGGCGCATCTTTAAACAATTCTACAGAGGCCTTGACCCAGACAGTCTCATATGGTTTCCTTATGAAGAGAATGCCGAGCGGACTTTCCCTTTTAGCTTCAGATTGAGTCAGGATGCACAGATCAACAGGCAATTGAAATCTTCAATAGTATTATCAAACCTTGTGCACTACCTGTTGACTTTAAGCATCTCTGTAGCAACAATGTTCAGCAACCTATCTAGCCTACATATGAATTTTATAATCCAAATTTCGTAGCTAGATAGTTTGGGTTAGGTCAACTTGCCCCCAGGCTCTTCTTTGCCGATATTCTAAAGCCTAGAGAGAGTATTAAGGATGCACTGACTAGCACCAGAATATTTCAGCTGGGATCAGATCTTCCGACATATGCACCCCCCAAACTGGTCAACAGTGCTCTTTACTCATGCATCCTTCAACACTTGGTGGCAACAATGGCATCCCCATCTGTTAGGCAAGAGAACTCATGACAAGTGCTCCTCACTAGATGAAGATTTCTCCTCTGACACTGAGGTAAATCACTCATTCATTTGCCGATTCTTGTCGTTCATCAGCATTTAACAAATTGCCTTTTGTAGAACCCCGAAATAATCCCACCCACAGTCATCGAGTATTTCCCTCCATGCCCGATGATGAAGATGGGTTCTGTGGCACCTTCTATGAATCAAATGATGAAAAGCCCGACTTTTACCCTTGTAACACCTGAGTTTAAAAGAAAAGCCACTGTTTCCAAGAAAACAGTCACCAAGAAGCCGAGGACGGAAAGAACTCACGCCCGGGTAAGATACTCATCACAATGTATTCCTATCCTCCCTGTATCGTCATCTTGATCAAACATTCGCTTGCCACTCCTAGGTACAGATAGAACAACCTTCGTCCAATACAATAGAGCAAAGTCCTCCCTTAGAAAAAGACTCGAGACCTCAGACTGAAACATTAATTCAGGACACCGTCTCTGAACTGGCTGTCCAGCCGATTATTATTGGAACTCCTGACCCTACCCAGGTATGACGCTCTCGTGCAACGTCTTGAAACCTTTACTTGTGACATCTTACGCTTGAGCTTCTAAAAATGCAGCCAAGTAGTCCAGTGTCTGAAGGTGACAAAGACCTGGATCCTCCCCCGTCTCCTGATAGGCTGCGTTGGCTGTTAATGCTGCTGTGCTTTTTTTGCATCATTCTGACTATTCTCATTTACAGATACCCGATCAATCATGCAAAGACAGAACCCAAAGCTCTATTGGTATAAGATAACTCAAACAAATAAACACTAGGATTATCTGCAAGCGGACAGATACCGATGTAGCACTTCACCCGGGAGTATTCTAGGTATCGTTATTTATATTTTACCAAAGGGAAAACAGGATAACTAGAATCTAAACTTAATCCCTGAGCTGCTACCAAGACGGAGAAAATAGGTGATATAGGAGATTGCTAAGGCTTCTAGTTCTAATCCTCACAAGATATGATATGATTGTTCTTAAAGGGTTATTACTATAGGAATACACCAACAAAGGGTAAATTCCTTAGTAATGGAAACCTACGGTCCTACTGACGGGAGATGGACCGTGTAAGACTCAACAAGGCTAGGCCACCCTCGTGATCTACCACCGATCTGGACAGTATAGGGCATTTACGAGTAAATATAATCTAAGCAGCACGTTTAAACTATAAATAACTACTTCAATCAAGGAACCACCAAGACTAAAACACTCAGAAGAATCATAAACCTCAAGAACAATAATAGCAACGTTACTCACTTGGATTAGAAGTTGAACTCCAAAGAAATCTTCAGAAACAAGTCTCAAAAAAGGACTTGAATCCGCGGGTACAAGTCGTAGAGCAGTCACCGATAGGCCGGTAACTCCTCCAACTATCTCCAGCTCTACTACCACACCACTTCTAGAACAAGAATAGCCCTAATCTGGAGAGACTACAAGGCTAATCTTCTACTTGATGCTTGGCTCTAGATCCTATCTTGGGTTTCTACTCTATTAGAGATATGTCGGTGGAATTCTGAAACCCTGGATTGATTTCTCTATGGATCATATGAAACCCAAGGGGGTCTAGGGGTCCTTATATAGGCCGGTGGGATGAACCGTAGCCCTTGAATCAAAACGACTTCGGCGGACGGTGTAGATTGTGTGAAATTTTGAGATGTGGGCCCACGTCGAAGCGGAGGCGAGATGGCCTCTCTGACAGGTCGGCCGACCTAGTCAGAGGGTCGGCCGACCCTCCCTCTCTGACTTGCGGGCCCCACTTCAGCAAGCGTGTCTCTGGTGTTCTCTAGAATATTCTTGATCTCCTGCCACGGCGTAATTCGGTATTTTTCACTGCGGTGTAGGTCCTCTTTGGTTCTTTTCCTGTATAGTCCCTGGAAAACATAGATTCACCAAAACTCATGGAATTCTGTCAGTTTAAACCCTATTCTAGGTGTTGGCTCTGATTTATATCTTTTTTCATGATTGGTTGACGGGTAAAACCATACAATAACTACCGTCAACAAGCTCCAAATTGGTTCGTCATCAGCGGCACTCATTGTTGGTTCTGAGAAGGTAAAAATAACTAACTGCTCGTTACTACATCAATCAGATATAGTTTTCTCACTTCTTGAATTCAGGCACAACGCTCCTCTTCCTTGAGATATTCATTTGACGTAAACCAATTCCTTGACGAAGAGGTGATCAGCTCTTGCCAGTACATGCTCCCGGAGGACATCGTTCAGAATCGGCTATCGGAATTATTGACCATTTTTTAGAAAGGCACAGCCAATTTGGTCCAGAATGCAGCCTCGATCAAAGAGATTCTGTCACTTCTTCAAGACCGAGTGAAACCTGACGCTCTAAATATCCTCTTAAAGGTGGCTGACTTCAGAGACCGTGCCCCCAAAATCTTATCGGCGTATATCAATCAAGCCGAACTTAGTACGACACAATCTCAAAAGGATACCAATAAGCAAGAAGCTCATGCTTTGGCAAAATAGGTCAGCAACATGACTTCTTCTGCTGCCACCGCTCATCTTGAGCTGGAGAAACTGATGATCTGGCACCAAGAACTAGAAAAGGAACTCCAAATGGTGAATTTGGCCATTTCTCGTCACGAGAAAACTTTGGCCGGTTCATCTGACACCATTGCCCAATTGAAGAAGAATGTGGGCACCAAAATTAATGAGGGTAAACTCATCCGCAATCACCTCAGCCGCCTTCTTGGTACCAGAGATGCAGACTGTCAGGCTATTCATGCTGGTGAAACCCTCCATGCTGAAATTGTGGCTGCTCTTCGCACCATGCTGAACTTGTAATCTTGTGATGTGTTGTACTAACACTTATTCATGATGGTGACTACAGCCTTACCCTGTTATATGCTGAAATCGGTTGTCGATATATGTACTTCACCTGATCTTGTTTTTTCGATATGATCCTTTTAACTGATCCGGAACGGCTTCCGATATAGTCGATCGATTAACTTTCCACGTGGGCCAACCGTCTCATTTTCCAAGAAATCTACCCTGACTATAAATCCGCACTGAAACCACACAGCGATCCACACGGCACTGACACTTCACTCTCCTCCCGCTGGCCTGTCAGTTTTGCTCTCCTCCCTTCATTCCGCCTGAGAAAACCCTAATGGTCGGTGGCGACAGCAACCACAACAAGCGCCTTGCTGATGGACCCACCAACGGAGACGTCATGCTAGGCCGGGTGATCCGATGCCTGATGCACTCCAACATCGGCTGAACGTGGTCACTGGGTATGCTCAAGAAAACCCTTTCTTGATTTTGTTCTGTGCCTTGATTTCTCTGCTTCCCATTCCAGTCTGGGCGGTGATGCATGCACTTGCAGCCACGCCGTCGGGTCTTCTAGTGCCAATCTGGTGACCATTGAGTCGTCATCTGACTCAGCGGACTCGTACACGACGGAGGATGGCCGGCGCTTCCACTTGCAGATGCGGGAGTACCGCAACCTGTATTCGGAGGTGACGAAGGAGAACGGCTGTCTCGAGAACCTCATGGAGGCTCAGACGGTCGCCCTCACTACGACCGACACAGAGCTTGCAGTAATGCAGGCTTGTCTCAGGGAGGCTGATACCATGGTAGCAGGTAACCTACACCTGTTCGTCTTTTGATCGTCATGGCACCCGCCAATATGTCTTCTTTGTCTAGCCATGAAGGCGCAGATGGAGAACCTGCGTCTGATCGCCAATGCCACCGCCGACGTAGTCAACGCGCACGGCGAAACGGCGGAGTTCCGCCTCCAGGACGTCCACCACCATGTCCGTCAAGTTGTAATGAACGGGGTTCGCCATGGCGCTTCCGTCGCACTTGCTGCTGCCCAACTCCGCTCTAGCCAGGACCTTCTGACCATTGAGCCTGGCTTCTCGGAGGAGGTGGTAGAGCCTGAAGGCCTGGTGGCGGCCTTTGAGGAGCACGCTGATGCTGTAGCTCTTGCAACTTCCACCAAGGACATCATAAAGACGATGTTTCTCGGTGATTAGCTTGTAATTAGGTGCAAACCTTATGAACAGAACTTCTGCGTGTAAATATTCTTTTATTTTTTTTGCTCTAAAGGCGATGCGTATCGCATCGGCTGTTACACCATACCCCATCGTGGGTTTACATTTTTTTATTTTTGTTCTAAAGGCGATCCCCTACTGGAATTGTCTATTACACTCTGCCAAGAGTCGTATTTTAATGGTAAAGGTGATCCTGATATAGAACAGGCTGTTCCAGGCCAATCCCCTTGATCGGCTCTGTCTTTTGTCTTGAAAGTTTAGAATAAAGTCTCACAGTCGATTGCCTGGATCGGCTGTTGGTCGTCAGTGGTGACCTTGATGACGCCTCCTTCCCATGTTTTGCCTGAGAAACAATCAATGTCTGCCAGCTCCTAGTAAGCAGCATCTGCGGTGGCTATGCTCATAGAGTCATCGGCAGGAACGGTCTCAACTTCACCCCCATGCCATTGAATGATGCACTGATGCATTTTAGATGGAATGCAACAGTTGACGTGGATCCAGTCGCGGCTGAGGAGCAGACTATATGAACCTTTACTATCAATGACGAAGAAGGTAGTGAGCAGAGTCTTTTTCCCAATCTTCAATTCAACGTTGATTGCCCCCTGAGTCGGAGACGAGTTGCCACCAAAGTTTTGGAGCATCAGATCTGTCTCAATCAAGTCATTTGGCCCTTTGCCGAGCTTTCGGAACGTGGTGTAGGGCATCAGGTTGACGGACGCGCAACCGTCCACTAATATCTTGGTCATCGGCACTCCGTCGACGTACCCTTTCAAGTATAGTGCCTTAAGGTGCCGATGCTTGGTCGATCTGTCAAAGGTAGCCTGCTGCGCTCTCACCAGCCTAACCACCAATTCTTCCAATTCATCCTTCTCAAATTCTGGTGGAGTCCCTGATCCTTGCGCTGTTGGTGCCTTGAACTCTGCGGGCAATATGACCACCATCTGGACATCAGCCGGCGCCTTGCCTTTGTCATCAGTCTGTTTCCTGTGCCAGACTCGTCTAGTACGGGCTTGCCTTTGTCATCAGTCTGTTTGCTCCAATTCCCAATTCCTTAGACGCTGGACGCACCTTTTCTAACTCCATGTCAAACCGCTGGGGCACCACTGTCCTTCACGCCAAATCGGCTCGTCGCGGTGGTAACCCCTGTACTCGTGTTCTTCATATGCATTTCTTTTTTCGCGCAGATCGGTACTCTGGCATGGGTACCTTATGCGATCATGTACGGATCGGCGGTTGGTCTGATGTCGCCTATAGTCCCGGTATTGATCATTGCATTTGGGACAATTGTCAATAGTTAGCAACTTCAGACCTTCGTTCCAGCAATGCATGAAGAAAGGACAATTCCAGTGTTCTACTGCTCTCTCCTGATAATAGGCCTCTTCTTCATCTCTGGCCCATCTCTGGTAGTCCTATTCTTCAAGCCATCTTTGGTAATCCTTCACCTTGCGTCACTGCCACTTGTTCAGCAATATCTGGGACGACACCCTTGGCTTGTTGGACCTCCCCTTGGGCGCATGTAACAACCCGGGTTTTCCGGCAACCAAAAATTTGAGCTTTTTAAAAATTTTCTTGCAAATGTCAGCAGAATGTAGTTTGTCAGTTTAAACACGACTAACACGCTAACAACCATTGCATGCATATAGAGTTGCTTGTAGGATTTTGTCGGAGTTCTTTATTCGGTGTACAGTTTTGTGTCGGAGAGCACAAATCCCTAGCGAATTCCTCGTAAATCCATTTCTAATCTTCTTGAATTAATTCCGATTCCTCATCGAATCTCTCACAAGATTCATCTCAATTTTCCTCTCAAATCTCACCTCAAAATCCTTGCAACATAAATGGGAAAATTCCCTTCCTTTCTCCTGGGCCGAAACCCCCTCTACCATTCCTTCCTCTCCTACTTCTTGGACCAAAACACCAGCTGCGCAGCCAAGCCCACTCCCTCGTCCCATCTCGCAGCATGCAGCCCGCCTGCTCGTCATGGCCTAGCTCGCCCTCCCCTTCCCTTGGCCCGCTCGCGCTTGCACGGTCCACGCGGCCCAAGCCGCCGCGCCCCTGCTCCCCATGCCCGCGCAGCCCAGCTGGCCCAGTAGCCGCGCCCACGCGAAACCCTAGCAGAGGCACCTCACAGCCGCCGCCGCCGCTCGGGCGCGTGCCACGCACGTCCGCGCCCAAGGCAGCACAGCGCCCGCCTGATGCCCGCCACGCGCCCCTCTCTTGGCACGAACGCCGATGATCGACGCCGTACCCACGAACCCTAGCTCGCGCCCTCTAAAAATCCCATAGCCGACCTCCTGTTCTTCTTCTTCCCTGGGACGTCACCATCCTCCTCGCCACTCTCTGCACTTCGCCTCCGCCTCACAGCCACGGACGCCGTAGCCGTTGCCGCCAAGCCACGGCCTCGGCCAAGCACAGCAAGCCACGGCCGCGCGCACGGAAGCTGCGGCCACCCAAAATGGCCGCTACGACAACCGTTCGCGATTGCTGCCCGGCCACCTCTGCTCCGCGCCTCCTCGTCACCACGATGGCCCGAGCCACGACGTCGAGCCGCCGTGCACTCCACCGAAGCTGCACCATCCCGCCGCGATGACGCCGGCCAGACTTCGACACCGTCATGGCCGCGCGTCTCCTCCTCGACATCCCGGACGCGCTCTGCTTCACGCTGCCAGAGTGCTCGACGTCGACCACGGCCGCGGACAGAACGTCCCTCACCGACGCCGTGCAGCCGTAGCAGGCCGCCATCAAGCCCGACCACACCGCTGCTCGACTGGAGTCACCACCACCGAGCACACTACTGCGCGGTGCCTTGACGAACGGTGCCCACCCCTGCGTCAGCACCTCCGCCTCCGGAGTGCCATGTACGTCGGCTCCAACCATGCTGCCTCGTCCTCCACCACGTGAACCCACACCATGCCACGACCGGGAACCCTAGCGCCACGCCATGCCACACAGCTGGCCGCCGATGCCAAACCGTGTGTTTGGCCTCGCCTCTTCCTCGTCGAAGTTTGTCCTCTGTCGGTGAGCATTGTGGAACAGAGGCACTGCCTTTTTCCCCCTCCTTGCTATGATGTTGCTGAAATCGGCCTTCGCGCCGTCTAGTGCACTGCAGGGAACGGAAGGAGGTGCAACGCCATTTGATGATCCCGACAGCCACCCCTTCTTCGCTGCCTCGGACCACGGCAGCGTCCTGATCACCGTCCTCGCCGGCCGATCATCTCGCCGCAACCTCTACATCCACCTACGTCGAGCCCCGAACTGAACCTCGTCTCGCGGCCACGACCACGTGGCAGCACTCTACCGGCAACGAGCCCTACCCGCGTCAAGTGACCTGCCATCCGTAAGCCCTTGGTGAGCTGACCAAAGACCAAACCTATCCAACCGCTGCTGCCGGCGAGATGCCGATGAAACTTCTGCCTTTACCCCTACCCACCTGCTGCAGGCCCAAGGCCGATGATCCCTCCATGTGTCCGGCCTTCGAGCCGTGTTTTCTGCAGGGACCTCATCGACCGTGTGGAGCTCACGTTAGTAGACACGATGCACGCACACACACTTGTCGTGTCCTTTTGTGGCACTCACGCACATCGGACTAAACCCGGCCCACCGGATGATAGACCATAAAAGCTTAGAACAGTCATGACGGGCATCGCCGTCTCGTGCACCCGGGGCGCCGACGTCTCCACGGCGTTCTCGCGTGTTGTAGATACCCAACCACGACGGGCACCGCCATCGCGTACGCCTTGCCATTTGACATCGGCCTTCGTGCTATGTTTCCATGCCTTGCAGGGAACCTAGCCATGCTCCGCCGCCTCCCGGCCATCTGACGCCACCCCCAGCCAGCCTCCGGCCAGCCACAGCCTGGTTCGGCCAACCATAGCCCCACCCGGTCAGCCGTGGCCAGCAAGCAGCAGGCCACGGCTAGCTGTAGCCAGCCCACAGCAAGCCGCAGCCGGCCAGAAGCTACTAACAGCTGGCCGAGAGGAGCTAGAACATGTAGCAACAAGCCTCACCACTTTATTTTGACACCGACCCGGCCCGGCCTTCATGTCATAGCCCCGTTGCCAGATCTTGAGATCCCATAGATGATGCTAGATTGTTAGAGAGCCCAAGTGATAGACGATGCTGGATTATTAGAGAAGCCTAATTGATAGATGATGTTGGACTGTTGGAAAGCCAAATTGATTTATGACACCGGACTACTGGAGAGCCCCTTCTCTTACACCTGTTCATCATAATGAACCCTAACATTATGATCCATCCGTCCATATATCTATTGTACCATAACTGTTGTACCCTATCCCTATGATCTGTCTACACACGTATCTGTTGTACCCTATCTTTACACTCTGTCTGTACATGTATCTGTGATACAGGATCCATCCATCTTCGAGCTATGGTATTGTGCTACTCCTCTGTCTTGCCAAATTATTTTGTCTTTTGGGTTGAGTCATTGGTTCTTACTATGGTTGTTGTGTTGTCTGTGTGCCGTGCCTTCGAGCCGGCTGAGGGATCGTACCTCGTTCAGACGTTGCGATCGTGAGATCCACCCTGCCATGGCCGTAACGCCGGGTGTAACTGGACCTCTCGTTGGTGTAGCTTGTGGCCGTGAGCATGCCTCGCCATGACCATGGAGCTATACCCCATGTGCCGTTCATTGATTCTTCGTGCTCAAGCCCTCGTATGCTTGTACCCTGTGCGACTGCTGCATTTCTTTGATTCTGCGGTGACAACCGCACCGCTACAAATCTGAGAGATGACTTAGTGCCAGTGCACCCAGGTCGTCGTACCCTACGAGTGGTTTGCGTAGTTGCGTCTGTTACATGTCACTCTCTTCTGGCGCCCCGTCTATGCCATGGCGTGTGTGTTAGAAGAAGTAGACCACTGCTTTATTTTGTTTCTCGCTCATTGTTCCCGTATAGCCCGCTCTATTCGATCCCGTCTTATCCATGGCGATTGGATCAAAGATCGGACTAACTCCTTTTTAGTTAGCGAAGCTATGGTCTATATCAAGATCGCGGACCAATGCGAGTCGACCCGATCGACTACTTACAACCATCTTCACGAAAGATGTGTCCGGGAATATGATATGGATATGCCTAGCTAGCTCCTCCCTCTCCCCTCGCTCTCTCTTGAATTCTTGGTGTTTAAGCACTTGTATGATTGCGCCCGTTTGAATCACAGCCTTGGTGCCCTACAAGTGGATTAAACACTTGCACTATTTTGTGCAACATTTATTGTTGGTAATTCCATGTTCTTCCCTTCTGATCGGCCGTCCTCGGATCCCCGTCTTCTCCATGGCGTTTGGATCGGAAGATTGTGAGCCGTGGTGTTTGCTATGGATCAGCTCTAGCCTAAACCATTTATTATAAAGCCATATTGGCTTGGCCGTGACATAAGCTTGTGCATAGCAAACCCCACTATTAATTTTTCTTTGGCCCGATGAAATTGGACATACACCGAGAGGGCCAAGTCGTGTACCTTTTATTACTTCTCTAGTATTTATGGATCTTTCCACGTCCCGTCGACTTTTGGTGTATTGGGTGTTCTCTTGCCTTGTATTGCTTTGCGGAGTAGCCGTTTCCGGATTAGCGACGATCGGGTTGAGACCTGCTGGAGGAGGAGAACATGGACTACGACAGGAACCGTGGAGGAAAGTCACCCTGGAGGAGGTGACCCAGCGGAACGACTATACTAACTGAGGAGTGCTCATACCACCACTTCCCCGACAACGCAGGTGTCATGGCAGCACCTTCTTTTAGAGAATCCTATTAGACATTGCATATCTAGAATTGCTAGCGCTTTATCTTTACTCCTTTTGCTAGTATATGATGCATGCAACTACCTAAGCCATTATTACACTGTTTGCAAACCACTCTACTATGCTACTCAGCTTCGCGCTCACGCTCTTTTATATATTTCTATCTACCTGCTTGCTTGCATGTTACATCACCATATGTATTAACTCCACTCGCATTGTATCTATGATGTGATGCTGGTGGTGAACCTCTGGGAATGGTTTGGTTTGGGATGCCAGATTGGTGGACTATGAGCGTGCTGTGTGTGTCTTGGGTGTATGGTGAGGGTCGAGTCGACCAAGTGGGATATACAACGAGCTGTGTAAGCAAGTCTTGCCGGGAGTTGCATCTGGGCATTCCCACGAGAGATACCTGTGGTGGGAAATGGTTTATGAGGAGGTTCTGGGATGGATAGTCTGCGTGGTTTGAAACCCGTGAAGGAAGGTGCCGTGATGGCACGGGGAGAGTATCCCCTAAGAGAAGATGCCTGCTTGGTCAAACCTAGGAAGGACTAGCACCAGGTTCATGGGAATCCTTTACTGCTCACTCGTCTTCGATGGGCGAGGAACGGCTAGACTAATTGGTAGGGCAGTACCACTACTGCTAGGTTGTAAGGTGATAGGGTGGGCGGTGACGGATGCAGGAAGTTCCTGCACCATTCTAGATGCACAGTACCACTGATTGGGCCCGGTACTGCGTCTCCCAGTCTCAGCGTTTCGGTTCATGCCCGAAGTTACCCAGGGCTGAGTGGTAGAGTGGCATCGGCCTAGGCAAGCAAGCACCCAGAATTCTACCTAGATAATTGTACAGCATCGATGAAGGCTAATCTTGTGAGTGGTAAAACCTCTGCAGAGTGTATGGTTGATCGATCGATACATATGCCGATTCGTCGGCAATGGACCTTTCCTGTGAAGCTCTGACTAGTGTAGAGAGCAATATTCTTTTCTCCCCCTGGTTGATGATTGTCCGGCAGTGTGCCTGGTGTGGCAGTGTGCCGTTGAGACAGGACCCGAGAGGGAGTTGGGCCTGTCGACTGAGCGTGAGGTGTGTGTGTGAGGTGGTGTATGGGCGGAATGGTGGATTTGGGATAGACTGATGGGAATTGATGATATGGGTTAAAACTTGACAAACTATTATGATATTATTACTTGATACTACTTTGCATGCGCTTAGGATGCAAACCACAGCCAAATGTTAGGATTGCCAGATCCTTTGTTTTCTCTTTTCCACTAAAGCTCATCGGTGCTGACCATGGCTTGCACATATCTGGCGGTGTGCAGATTACCTGACTAACAGAGATATTGAGATAAGAAGTATTAGAAGGTCTCGTGCCTACTCTCTAGTTTGGTTCAAGGGATGAAGACTATGCTGCGCCAAGATTGACTCTGATAATACCCGTGAAGGAGGAGCCTCCACCCGACAACATATTCTGCAAACTCTGATGACAACTAGATACGCTTCTGCTAGATTAACCCTGTAATAGGTGTATCCTCAATTGAGGTAAAACTTGTAAAGCTTGTAATCATACACTGTATGACTATGATTTCAACTGATATATGATAATGTGATGGAATCAAACTTTGATTTAATCGCATTATAACTCATTCTGTGGAATTTCCCTTCGTGAAAAATCGAGGATGTTTCAGTTGGTATCAGAGCCATACTTGACCTTAGGACGAGACCATTAGGACCGGTTACTAGTATATGAGCCAACACCTCTGTCTGAAAACTATTTGTGAAAACACTTTTCCCCTCCACCTTGAGTTTTGATGCTAACACTTGATTCCTCTTCCTCGCCTTGAAATCTCCCGCTAACTAATCTTACCTATTCTTAAAGTTGACCTATAGGAAGTGGACTTCCCTTTCGATTGCCCACGATAGACCGATAGATGTGTAAGACTATAAAGGCATAGGAGTCGCCTTAAGTCAACACTATGCATATAGGAGTTGTAATGCTGCCTGATTGCCCGGATCTTTTCGCTTCTTATGCATCTTATGATTCTTGCGCTTATATTGTCTGAGTGTAGGCTACGGAATTATTTTATATACGTGAGACTCCGGGAACCGCCCATAACCCACAGGTCCCAGGATCAAAACCTGGCTAGCTGAAAACCGAGATCGCTATATACTCAAATGAGCGACCCTGACCACCAGTTGGAAGTACAGGACTAAAGTAGCATATCTTTACCACTCCATTTCAAAATTAATTTCAGATTTTCAACTCCTCGCATCTTCAAAATAGCCTCCCCACTTGGGATTGAAAAGATTCCTTTTCTCTAAATTAAAAAGCAACTCCATTTCAAATGAAAAATGATTTCAAGACCTTCTGAACTTCCAAAAGAAAATGTTTTCGGCTCTTCTGCTCTACATACCATATATTTAAAAGCTCCTTGCAAATGATTTGAAAACCCACTGTTTTCCAAATGGTGTTACAAAAATTTCTTTCAAAAGGCAAAAGTTCTACTCTTTAACAAAATAATTTCAAAATAGGAAAATCATCGGCCCAGATTTTGCTTAAAAAGCTTTTGATTTCTCCCAAACCTCCAATTTATATACAAATAAACTCTATTTTCAAAATAGACGGCAATTTGAATTTTTAAACAAATGCTTGCGAAGAGGGTATTCCCAACTCTTGTGAAAAGAATTTAGCAAAACCAAAATAAGTTTATCTTTCAAAACTTGTTTTCAAAAGAGTACAACCTTGGAAAAAGACGGTTTTTGAAAATCAACTCGATTGCGAAAGCCGTGCTCTTCAAAAAGGAAAAATGATTTCCAACTCATTATCCAAAACTGATTTTGTTTAAAATTAACAAACGGAGTGAAGCTCTGATTCGAAAACTAAACCAAGTTTTGAAAATTGTTTCAGAAAATAAGGCATTCAAAAGATTTTGCTATTTAACTCTATTGATTCAAAACTCCTAAATTTCTCCCGATTCCGAAACTTCACGAAAACGTTCTCTAATTTCCAAACAATCAACCATCTTGAAAGGTTTTCGGCAATCGTAAAACGTGTTCTTCAAAATGGTTTCAACTCCACATACCCTATTTTAAAACATCTTTTCACAAAAGCCCTGTTAACACCGAATTTTGGGCTGGTAGCCGATAGCCGATACCGAAGGAAGATAGCCGATCTCGGAAGCAGATTCCGTCCAGCAGAAGGAAGGAGAATAGCCGATTGAACGGTGAATCGGTTATCGGGCGAAGGTGACAGAAGGCGTGCAGCGTCGGTATTGGTGACGTCATCTAGAGTCTGCACCGCCAAGATGCGATCACGATCGGAGTCCGTTATGAAAGGGAAGATGTGACTCCAAGTTACCTTAGATATAGGATAGTTTGTTAATTTCCTTATCTATTGATGAGTTGTGATTCGACTAGGACTCTATCTACGCTCAGGGTATAAATATAAGCCCTCAGCCATTGTAAATACAACAACATCAATACAACACAACTTTCGGCTCCGGCCAAACAAACCCTAGAGTCAGTCGAGTCCGGCGAGTTACTTCATCCAGGCTGGGTGTCATCCGGTGGACGCAGGCTTGCTTGTAAGTATCGTCAACCCCCTGCTAAACTATGTCTTTTTAGCGTCATCCGGTGGACGTGGAAGCATGGCGGACCAGGGTCCTTGCTAAGCTCTGTTTCTTTGGCGTCATCCGGTGGACGTGGGAAGCACAGTGAGTCAAGGATGATTCACGCTGATTTACCCGATCAATCTGTGTTAACCGTCATCCGGTGGACGAGATGCAGATTATGACGGTTTTCACGCGCGGATTAGTTATCGATTCGTGTTTGTTTGCTTGATTAATCTATTAGTTAACGTCATCCGGTGGACAGGCTATAGATTACGACAGTTTGCATGCATGGATTAGTTATCGGCTCTAGTTAAATTTGGCAGTTTAGCTAGATTCTTTAAGTTACCGATGTTGCTTATGTTTATTGTTTATTATTTAAAGCAATCATCAATTTGCCCGTCTTGATCCATATGTGTCGGCTTATATCTAATAGATCTATATGTTCAACGAATTATGTTTGCCATTCATTTTATATTGATAAGATAGAATGTTTTGCACTAGCCGGTTGTATTTTGGATCTAGATTAGATACGGGTCGCACTCAAGTAATAAAATAAATATTGTCTAGATTCAAGGGTTAACAGATCTAAGTTGCAACTTCATCATGACTACCTCGATCCGCTCGATCTCCACTGTTGCAAGATTGTGATTTAGATCTATTAGCCGGAGAGTTGAAACATTGTTTGCTTTATAGGCTTGTATGTTGCTCGTATACACTAAATCGGCTGAAATAGCCGATTTCTTCTTGTTTTACATTGAGACATCTTATGATCATGTTAGCTTGCTGTGACTACATCTTTTATAATATACTTCCGTGTAATGCAAGTATATATCATTGAATTCATGTCTGAATCGGTTAACTTGAGTTATAATGCATGTTTCGCTACAATCGGTTCATAACATGACGGAATTAGTTTTCTAGTCGATCTCCCATTACATCGGCTCTTCGAGCCATACAATTGGAACTACCTGGACATACCGGTTAGTTCCGCCCTGTGATTACTGATTATGTCTTGTTTCCTTGTCAATTGCAGGTCAAATTGACTAGCACGCTTGGGTGTTACTGACACTCTCAGACCGGGTCCGAAGCTAGCTGGATCTGCGAGAGCTTTACTGCCTCAAGGGTCATTTCCAGCTTCGCTAGTGTGTTGGGCTTAGGGAACCATTTTTTGCGCCAACACACTTTTTGGCACGCCTGGTGGGACCTTTCATTGAAGACCATGGCAAAAGGAAAGGCTGCGGCAGACGGCCCCTCCAGGGATGACGGTGTCCTTAGGGTCAGGGTCGAAGACCTCAGTGAGGAGGACGCGGCAGTGCTGAACAAGATTGTTGAAGAATTCGCTGATGCCTGCCTGCTTTCATTCAGCAAGCAGCGTGATGGCTCTGTAGTGAAGAAGAATGCATTCCCGAGATGGATTATGGACGGCCATTCTGATAAATCTGAAGAGGAGTGCAAGGCCGACCTCAAGCAGATGCTGGAAGAAGCGACCTGGGAGGCCGCCTATTCAGCAGTCGGCCATCACCATAAATCCTTCCTGCAGACATTCTATAACATCATGAAGACTGTTCTCAAACAGCAGGATTGGGAGTCTCTGGGTCCGGTTTACTTCAACATACCCGCAGAGGATGCAGATCCAAAAGCAGCCGCAGGGACCTCCAATTCCTCACCGCAACAGCCGAGCCAGCCGAAAACGCCAGGGCAGGGTGCCACTGCGGCCAGTTCGGCTCAAAAAATAGCAGCTTCTCCAAAATTATACAAAGATCATACTCCGGAGGAGCTCGCC
This sequence comes from Eremochloa ophiuroides, assembly GCA_038502445.1. Taxonomy (NCBI): domain Eukaryota; kingdom Viridiplantae; phylum Streptophyta; class Magnoliopsida; order Poales; family Poaceae; genus Eremochloa; species Eremochloa ophiuroides. The sequence goes on from JAHLJS010000006.1 coordinate 45,423,371, forward strand.
GCTTTCATGCAGGCCACTGGACAATCGGTGAACTCGATGAACTCATCAGCAGTGAACCCGACAGCTAGAAATACGCCGGCGGCAGACGTGGCCAACCTAACTCCTGGATACCATGAGGGGATCAAATATCAAGACCTTCAGGCAGCGCCGCATCCGGGGTACGCCCAGACACCCAACAATCAGCTGCTGGAGCAGATGAGTGCCATGCTCCGTGATACGTTCGGTTTACAGCCGAAGACCGGGACTGGAATCAAATACAGGCGCCCTTACCCCGAGTGGTACGACCGAGTGACATTGCCGCCCAGGTATCGCTTACCCGACTTCTCCAAGTTCAGTGGGCAGGACGACATCACCACCATGGAGCACATCAGCCGTTACCTGACCCAGCTTGGCGAAGCTTCGTATGAGGTAGCTCACAGGGTCCGGCTCTTTCCGCTATCATTGACAGGGTCGGCGTTTAGCTGGTTTGCATCTATGGAGCCTGGCTCTATTCAAGGTTGGGAAGATCTGGAGACTAAATTCCATAATTACTTCTTCTCCGGCACTGGGGAGAAAGACATCACAGATCTCACCAACATGCGCCAAAAGCCGAATGAACTTGGATCGGCTTTCATCAAGCGGTTCAGGGAGACCAGGAACATATGTTACTCTTTGAACCTGAACGACAAGCAGCTCGCCAAGATAGTGGTCAGTGGGTTGCTCCCACATGTCCAAGAGAAGCTTGTGGGCACCAACTTCAACAGCATCAGCGAGGTGATGCAGAGGGTGGGCGCATTAGAACAGCATGCCCAGAGTTTCAAGAAGGAATCAAAATACAAGCAGGCCTACGTCTGTGATTCCGACTCAGAGGATGGAGAGAATGAAGAAGTGGCTGCTGTTGAGCTTAAATGGGGAACAAAGCCCATGGCCGTACCAAAGGGTTGGAGCGCGGAAGATCAATACGACTTTGACACGCGCAAGCTGGACAAACTCTTTGACCTATTAGTCAGTGCAGGCCACATCACCTTCCCAGCTGATTACGTCAAGCCATCTCCTGAAGATTTGCAGGGAAAACCGTTCTGCCAGTACCATGGCCTCACCTCACACTCCACAAACAATTGCCGCAATTTCAAAGCAGCAATCCAGAATGCTATTAGGCGCGGTTTGTTGAAATTTGAGGCTCCTCCCAAGGGGAAGATGAAGATCGACAAATTCCCATTCCCGAAAGGGCAGAACATGGTCCAGATCACGAATCTTCTGACTAAAGTAAAGGTATTAACCTCCGAACGGGCTAGGAAGAACTCCTCAGTTGATACCGATGCACAAATCACAGCTGAGGAGCTGGCGCTGATCAAAGGAAGGAGGGAACAGAATCAGAGGCAGCCGGAGCAGGGAGAATCCAGTGGCACCAAGAGCAGGAGGCCCACACACCAGCACCTTCTGAACAAGTGGCGGCGACAGAAAGAGAAAGATCATCAGAGGCGGCTGCAGCGCGAAGAAGAGGAGTACCGCAGGTGGCTCCGCGAAGAAGAAGAGGCGCGCTATCATGAAGAAATGACCCGCCACCGGGGAGGTGAGGAGGATCATTGGCATTGCCCATTCTTCCGACATTGTTGGAATGAAGGCCTGAGACTGCCAACGCTGCGCAACTGCCCAGAATGCAGCGATCAGTACCGAGAGTACAGGCAGTCCCAGGTCAACTGCCAGTCTGTGCATCAGAGGCTGGGGAGCCCCCACAGCCCGTGGGATCGGCGTGAAAAAAGGGACTCGCACGATCGGCTTGATGAAGCGGTAGTTGAACGCCGACAGCCGGTTTGGCAAGAGAATCAGTGGTGCCCAGGGGATCTAACTAGGAGCCAAAGGCACCGGGTGCAGCGGCTCAGAAACAGAGAGCTCCAAGCTGAGGGACGTGCCAAACAGGTATGGCGCGAGAAGCCTCCACAAAATAATGGAAAGGCTGTAGCCGATGCACAGATGGTGTTCGTGCTGCCTGCAGAGTTCAGAGCCAATAAGTATGATACCGAGTCTGACTCAGACAATTCGGGATCAGAAGACGGAGTGGCCAAGTTAGTGCTCGCACAGCAAGCTACTTTTGATAAGCCAGCCAAGAATCGACATTTGAAGGCCCTCTATCTCAAAGGTTATGTCGACGGCATGCCCATGACGAAGATGTTGGTGGACGGTGGTGCCACTGTCAATCTCATGCCCTACACTACATTCCGCAAGCTAGGCAAGGGTCTCGATGATCTAATAGAAACAGATCTAATGCTCAAGGATTTCGGGGGCAATTCTTCCAACACTCGGGGGGCAATCAACGTCGAGCTAACAGTGGGGAAGAAGACACTGCTTACCACCTTTTTTGTGATCAACAGTAAAGGTGCCTACAGCTTGCTACTCGGACATGACTGGATTCATGCCAACTGCTGCGTGCCATCGACCATGCATCAATGCCTCATTCAGTGGCATGGCGATGAGGTCGAAGTGATCCCGGCCGACGACTCGGTCAGCGTGGCGACGGCAGATGCCACATACTGGGAAGCTGGGGATCATGACTGTTTCTCTGGCAAGATTTGGGAAGGAGGCTCTATCAAGGTCAGTGATGAGAGTCAACAGCCGATCAGGGCAATCGGCTCTGAGTCTTTTTATTAAATGGAGAATCCGATTGACGGCACAGAGGGTAAGTTGGGGCAAGGATTCACGTCGGCCGACAAGCTCGAAGAAGTGGATGTTGGACCCGGCGACAGACCAAGGCCGACGTTTATTGCCGCCAATTTAGACCCAGAGTTCAGGCAGGAGCTGGTTCAACTATTGAAAGAGTACAAAGATTGTTTCGCCTGGGAATATTATGAAATGCCTGGATTGGACAAATCTATTGTTGAGCACAGGCTACCTATCAAGTCAGGGTTTCGGCCACACAAGCAGCCTCCACGTCATTTTAAAGAGGATGCTCTACCCGACATTAAGGCCGAAATCACGAGGTTGTTAGAAACCAAGTTCATTCGAGCTTGCCGATATGCCGAGTGGATATCGAACATCGTCCCTGTGTATAAGAAAAATGGTAAATTGCAAGTCTGTATTGATTTCAGGGATTTAAATAGAGCTACACCGATGGATGGCTACGCTATGCCAATAGCCGATATGTTGGTAGACTCGGCTGCTGGGCACCAAGTTATTAGCTTCATGGATGGCAATGCTGGTTATAATCAAATTTTTATGGCTGATGAAGACATCCCGAAGACCGCCTTCAGGTGCCCTGGTGCGCTTGGTTTGTTTGAATGGGTGGTCATGACGTTTGGATTAAAGAATGCCGGTGCAACCTATCAGAGAGCTATGAATTATATATTTCACAAGTTGATCGGCAAAGTCGTTGAAATTTATGTAGATGATGTGGTGGTGAAATCCAAAAGCAATAAAGATCACCTGGCTGATTTGAGAACCACTTTGGAGTGCACAAGGCGACATGGTCTGAAGATGAATCCTAACAAGTGTGCGTTTGGCGTGTCAGCTAGCGAATTTCTGGGATTCATGGTCCACCGCAAAGGGATAGAGATTGGCAGCAAGAGTAGGAAGGCGATCGATGAACTCGTACCTCCAACCAACAAGAAGGAATTGCAGTCTTTACTTGGTAAGGTTAACTTTATCAGAAGGTTCATTGCCAACTTATCAGAGAAGGTGCTGCCGTTCTCACCATTGTTGAAGCTCAAGAATGATCAAGAGTTCAAATGGGGTGACGTGCAACAGAAGGCTTTTGACGAGATCAGAGAATACATGAAGACTCCTCCTGTCTTAGTACCGCCACGGGTAGGGAAGCCTTTTAAGTTGTACGTGACGGCCGAAAGCCATACCATTGGGTCGGCCCTTTTTCAAGAGTTTGAAGGGAAAGAGAGAGCAGTCTTCTACCTGAGCAGGCGGCTCCTTGACCCTGAGACAAGATACACACCGACCGAGAAGTTGTGCTTGTGCCTATTCTACTCATGCACCAAGTTGAGGCACTACTTGCTTGCCTCGGAGTGTGTGGTGGTGTCCAAGGAGGATGTCATCAAGCACATGCTTTCGATGCCTATTTTAAATGGTTGGATAGGCAAATGGATCCTAGCGCTTTCAGAGTTTGACTTGAGGTTCGAATCGGCTAAGGCGGTCAAAGGGCAGGCGATAGCCGATTTCATTACACAGCATCACGGAGAATCGGTTAATGTAGCGGATATAGCGCCATGGACTATGTTTTTCGACGGTTCTTCATGCAAGCAAGGTGGTGGCACCGGAGTAGTGCTCATCTCACCGCGAGGTTTGTGTTTTGAGTATGCTTTCCAGATAGGGCCAATTGTCACAAACAATCAGGCTGAATATGAAGCCGCATGGAAAGGTTTTCAGCTTCTGCATGAAGCAAAAGCCGATGCAGTTGAAGTATTTGGCGATTCACAACTAGTCATCAACCAATTGCTCGGTTTGTATGAGTGTAAAGACGAGATACTCAGAGGCTACTATGATCAGTGCTAGGCTCTCATCAAGAAGTTCATGACGGTATCTCTCTGTCACATCCCCAGGGCCCAGAACCCGGAAGCTAATCGGCTAGCGCAGAACGCGTCGGGTTATCGGCCGATGCAGGAGATTTGTAACAGCGAGCAATCAGCTGATGACTGGAGGGGCGAGATAGTAGGTACCTGGCAAATCCTTCACAACAGGTCAGCAGAAAGCTAAGATACAAAGCCACCAAGTACGTGTTGTTGAATGGTCAGTTGTATTACAAGACTGTTGAAGGAGTGCTGCTCAAATGCCTGGTGGCAGAAGAATCAGTAAAGCTGATGAGCGAAGTACATGATGGAGTCTGCGGTGCACATCAATCAGCTCACAAGATGAAGTGGATCATCAGGAGGACTGGTTACTATTGGCCTACGATGCTGGAAGATTGTTTCAAATATTATAAAGGGTGTCAAGAATGCCAAAAGTTTGGAAATATACAAAAGTCTCCAGCTTCTGCTATGAATCCTATAATTAAACCATGGCCCTTTAGGGGATGGGTGTCACACCCAATTTTAAGGATAAAATGAGATGCATAATCTTATGTGCGCCCAGAGATCAGTCACACACATAAGCCAACAAATTACATAAATTGTATCATAACCAATGTTTAATACATAGCGAATAATATCAAAGTCATTACACAGCGGAAAATAAAGATAACTCTCGCGGTAGCTCCATAGCACAAGGACGTCGACTGGTGAAGCACAAGTCTAGTAGTCCTCTGGGTAGTCCTCATCACTATCACCATCTGTTACCCATCCGGGATTTTTAACCGAGTATTGAAAAATAAACAAGCGTAAGTACATGTCGTACTCAACAAGACTAGCATGGGTTAATGAGGCTCAAAAGGTTGACATGGTTTTAACAGCAGGTTGCTTTTAATTAATCATCCTTTTATGCAGTTGGATAGCAACAAATGAATAAGCCCATTCTCATGATCATAGTAAACATAATTAATGAGTAGCAATAAATAGATTTAGCAATAAGTAAGCATCACCCCAAAAGAATAACTACTCCGTAAGACGTCCAAGGCCGCTCTTGACTGTGAGCTCGGCTAGTATACCAGTTTTACACTCTGCAGAGGTTGTGCACTTTCACTATGAGCCGTGATTCCCATTTGCTCGGGTTAATTACTCCCATAACACTACCAAGGTGAGTGAGCAGGGTCTCACTATGAAGTCTTTCAAAGAACTTCGCCTAACAAGTTAGGGTCGCTAGGAACCCGGCAAGCAGATGTAGAGCCCCCTTCTTCGTGGCACAAGGTCACGCAGATTATACACACTCGGACAGGAGCCGCACTATACCCGAGTCGGCAGGTCCCATCACGCCTTTCGGTAACCTCTAACAAGCTAGAAAAAGTGCCCATACTTGACTAAAACCAGAGCCATGTAGCCCTCATAGTTGCACTGTCAATCCCGGTGTCATACTTACAGATCATTATCAAAGATGAAGGATTTTGAGCATCACAAAACTATGCTCGAATCCCCTAGTTCCCTGTTGCTAAAAAGGCATCTTTTAATCATATTACATAATCAATTAATCAAGTTTACCCGATCATGATTCCCAAAAGCGCACTAGCAACATTTACCAGATGCATAATCCCATAGGTGGCAAGGAACAGGGTAACAATGCTAGGAAATAACTATGGTTAACAAGGAAGACACATGCAAATGCAATTATTTATTTGGTGAATAGGACAACAAGAATGATCCATACTAATACTTGCCTTGATCAGCAAACTCCTGGTGATCCGGGTTGTCGCAGTACTGATCTTGATCACCCACGTAAAGCTCACCGTCTATACTCGATCCATCATAACAACACACACGCATACAGGGGAAATCATGCATACAAACAAGAGTTTTCATTAGAACAGTACACCAACAGAGAGAAAATAAATTAAAAAGGTTATAAAACAAATCTACACGTTGCTACGATCACATCGATATAAAGTTTGCGCAAATCGGATTTAAAACGAGGAAGATATGAATTTTACAAGGTTTATAATAGAATAATAATAGATTAAATATAATCTCGAATTTTCAAAGTTGAAAATATATGAAACAGTGGTACCATCAGATAGATTATGAAATTACGAATCTAACGCAATTTGAATCGTTCAAATCGGAGCTAAAACGTGGAAATTATAAATGAAACAATTTTGAATTCAAATCTGAAAACACATTTCCATATATACCGAAAATAAATACGCCTTCAACGTAATCTACTGAATACGCTAAGGGCTGCGGGCTAAGCATTAAAAACCGCAGGGGGTTATTTGCAAAAACGCCGGCCGAATCGGTATGGGCTGCTCTTCGGCCGTCCGATTCAAAATCGGCGGATCAGATTAAAAGAGAGGAGGGGTGGCGGTGCTCTCGGCCGGAAAACAGAGGCCGACGGCAGCGCCATGGCCGGAAGGCCGCCGGAGAAGGCGAACTCGGCCTTCGATGCATGAAATAGGTCGGGAAGGGTACCCATACATCGGGAAGAGTATCGCAAGCTCACCTAGGGTGATGGGAAGGTCGGAAATCGACTCGGAGATAGCTCGCGGCGTGATCCGGCGGACGGTGGATCTCTGCAACGGCGGCGGAGGCGTGCCAGTGCACAAATCGAAGGGGGAAAGTGCTTGGGAACTTCACAAGATCACAGCGAAGCTCCTCAAAGGCTTACCGAGAGGAAATTGGTGGCGAATCGAGCTAATTGCTCGCGGCGGCGGCTGCTCGGTTCTCGCGGGAGCGCGGCAATGGCGGCGAGAAGAGGCGGCTAGGGTTAGGTGACGGCTACGGGGGGGTGTGGCGCTGCTTAAATACTCCCGAGGTGTGGCGTCAATCTCGGAGATTGAAACAAACTCGGCGAGCGGAGAAATCGGCTTCGGCCGTTTCTTCTCTGCTTCGGACTCTCGGCGCGGCGACGAACTCGGCTTCGGCCGTTTCTTTCTTGCCCGCGTCGGACCCTCGGCGAGCAGCAGAGGGAAACAGGGGAGGGGCTGTCCTGGGGGTCCCACTGGTCGGTAGCACTGAGCGCGGGGTCGGGCTGGCAGTCACGGCAGAGGGACGCTTCGCGCGCGCGTGCTCGGCGGCGGCGGATGAACACGGCAGCGGCGTCTCGGTTCGCGCGGCGAGGGAGGTGGAGAAGGAAGGGCTGACCCGTGGGTCCCGCTCGACAGTCAGAGGGGGTAAGGGGAAGGGAGGGAGCAGATCGGCCGAGCTGTCCTCGGGCCATCCGACCTGGGCCTGGTGGGGCCAGGGAGTGGAAAACAGGCCAAGCTGCTGCTCGGGCCAGAAAGGAGAGGGGAAGGGCTCTGCTCTATTTCCTTTTTCCATTTTCCAAAAGGATTTTCAAATTGGGTTTTGAAACATTTGAGAAATTCAAATAAGCTACAACAGTACAAAGAAGAAATGCTCCAACATGAATGCATCATACATGTGTATGACCTAGGTTTGATTTTATATTTGAGAAAAATTATTATTTCCCTATATTGGAATGATCAATTAATTGCACAATTAAATAAATTTCTACTATTTAAAAGAATGCAATTTTTCGGGTGTTACAATGGGGTATTGATCTAATCGGCCAAATCTACCCACCATCGAGCAAGGGTCACAAATGGATCCTAGTGGCGACTGATTACTTCACCAAGTGGGTAGAAGCCGTTCCTTTGAGGAGCGCCACTTCAGCTGACGTGATCGAATTTGTGAAGGAGCATATTATTTACAGGTTCGGCATACCTCAGACGATCACAACCGATCAGGGGACAATGTTCACTTCAGAGGAGTTTATGACCTTTGCTGATGACATGGGCATCAAGATTTATAATTCATCGCCGTACTATGCCCAAGCCAACGGACAAGCAGAAGCTTCCAATAAAATTTTGATCAAGGTCATCAAGAAAAAGATTGAGCAGAACCCCAGAAAATGGTATTTGCATTTGAGCGAGGCACTGTGGGCATATCGCATGGCACAGCATGGATCGATCAAGGCTTCACCTTATGAGCTAGTCTATGGACACGCTGCTGTCTTGCCATGGGAGATTCAGTCTGAGACACGGCGTGTCACGTTGCAAAACAAGCTTACGGCCGGTGAATACAAAGACATTATGATGGACAGTTTAGAAGATTTGCACTGTCATCGGCTTAGGACTTTGGAATATATTGAAAAGAATAAGGTACGGGTGGCCAAGTATTACAACATAAAGGTAAGGAGCAAGAGCTTCACCGAATCAGAGCTAGTATGGAAAGTTATTCTACCTATTGGTACCAAAGATAGCCGATTCGGTAAATGGTCGCCAAACTGGGAAGGTCCGTATCGCGTGGTGGAATGCGCTCCGGGTAATGCTTATATCCTTGAAGACTTGGAAGGGCAGAGACTCGCCAGAGCCATCAACGGGAAGCATCTGAAGAAATACTACCCTAGCATCCCAGTTGGGGGATAATAGCCGATTCATGTGAATCTGGCTCTAACAGCCGATGCCGTGTAGGCGGGTCGCCTTTAGGACAAAAATGGCCGACATCGTAGTAACGAGTCGCCCTTAGCAAAAAAAATATATATATATGTATATACAGTTTTGCAAATTGGATTATTTCGGGCATAGCAAGTTCAGAAGTATCATATACATCAGAATGCCTAATACAATCTAGTTTGGATTATTAACGCCGTCCCGGATCACGTCCTCGGCGTCGATGGACACGGAGAGACCGTCGGCATGAGGGGCGAAAGTGGCCATCAGCGTGCTGAACTCCTCCATGTCTTGGCCTGCCCGGATTCCCGGTTCGACGTTCTCTAGCACGATGCCGGAGTTGATCTGGGCGGCGGTCAGAGCTCCCGCGGCACCGTGACGGACGCCGCTCATCGCCACCTGGCGAACGCAGTGGTGCACGTCCGCAAGCTGCTCCACCTGCGTTTGCCCCCGTGCGCGGAGGACGTCGGTGACGTTCGCTACAGCCACGCGTAGTTCGTGCAGCTGTGTCGTCAGAGCTGCATAAACAAGGAAAGTCAGTGATTGGAAACGCGTCGTGCACATAGTTGGACAAAGCGGGAGATTACCCGCCACGGTGGCCTGCGACTCCGCGAGGTTGGCCCGCGCCTCCGTCAAATCAATACTAGCGACAACAAGCGCGATGGCTTGGTCCTCATTCTCCTTATCCAGCCGGCCGGCCTCTTTGGTAGCCTCGGAGTAGAGGTTGCGATACCGCACCATCTCATGGTGGAAGTGGCGGCCGTCGGCGGCGGTGTAGGAGTCGCAGGAACTCGAAGATGATTCCGAGTTCGATTCCGCTCCGGAGGTGGTGCTGCGAGCTGGAGCGTGAGGGAGGTTCGGTTGTGGTGCTGTGCGACGCACCGAGGAACTAGCGCCGATTGGTGCACCGGAAGGAAGATGGAGCGGGAGACGTTGGCTGAAAGGGATCGTCAGATCAGGCACCCAGACTTAGCCAGATTCAAAGATCGACGAAAAGGGAGAATAAGATACCTCCTATGGACTCCCCGTCCGCTGACTTGCATCATACGCCTGATTGGAGCCCTTACAGGAGCAGAGGGCCCGGCGGCGTCACCAGCGGCGGGGGTTTCCGGGGTTGCTGTCCCGGTTGCAGGAACGGCGTAACCATCCGCCGGGGCTGCCCGAGGAAGATCAGCGCCGGGGGCAGGGTTGTTCAGGCCGGCTAAAGAGCTAGCAATGCCGCTGATGAGAGATGGTTGGTGACTGCAGAAACGGATCAAATCAGATGGAAACAGCGAGGAGATGGTAGGCTGACGGTTGAATTTACCCCAAAGTCTGCTCGATTCGGGCGACGCTGGCCTAGATGCGGCAGATACTCCATTCCATCTCATCGCCGTTGATGGGCTCAGACGCCAGGCGCTTCCCATGGTTTCCATCGCCGGCCATGGTCGTAAACAAGGATTGAGAGCGGAAGCGAATTGGATACAAGGAGGCGGCCAGGAGAGTTGGTCGGCGAGACGGATACGATGGCGTGTGATATTGCCTCAAGCCTGCCAACTATTTATAAGACAACACGGGCACCGAGGCGATTTCTTTGGGAAGTGAGACGGCACGGCGGATCTTAGGTTGCAGTTCATCCACGTTTCTTGAATCTGGAATAGTTACCAAATCGGGGAGACGAAGCGCCGCCATCAATGGTCGCACGCCGATCGGTTTTTTTTTTTGGGTCAGGCCGTTTTAGCCGATCCTATTGTGAGTACCCACAAGCCGATTCGTGATGAATCTGGCTGAGGGGTTAGTTCCGAAGGAAAGCCGAACAGAGCCGATGCTAAGAAGCAGACCCGAAAGCCGATTCGTATGTAGAACGGATCAGGCTGGGTAATCGATTCTAAGATACAATGCAAGCCTGAGAACCGATTCGTATGCAGCAAAAAGTCGTCAACATCTTTATCGGCCTAGAATGAAGGGACGTACAGATGCGAAGAAATAATGGCGAATAAGACCTTTGAGTAAGACATAAACGGCGTTAAACTATGTCTTCTATTAATCGGATACTATTCAACGATCGACTTGCATACAGAAGTGTGGAAATATGGTGAGAATATGCTTATATTTTAAGGATTAAAGGACGAAGACCTAGACGCACTATGGCTGCTAGTGAGTCTCTTGGCACAAGGAAGACCATCGGATCATAGTTCGAAGCATGAAGACATCATACTCCGAACTAGGGGGGCATGTGTTAACACCGAATTTTGGGCTGGTAGCCGATAGCCGATACCGAAGGAAGATAGCCGATCTCGGAAGCAGATTCCGTCCAGCAGAAGGAAGGAGAATAGCCGATTGAACGGTGAATCGGTTATCGAGCGAAGGTGACAGAAGGCGTGCAGCGTCGGTATTGGTGACGTCATCTAGAGTCTGCACCGCCAAGATGCGATCACGATCGGAGTCCGTTATGAAAGGGAAGATGTGACTCCAAGTTACCTTAGATATAGGATAGTTTGTTAGTTTCCTTATCTATTGATGAGTTGTGATTCGACTAGGACTCTATCTACGCTCAGGGTATAAATATAAGCCCTCAGCCATTGTAAATAGAACAACATCAATACAACACAACTTTCGGCTCCGGCCAAACAAACCCTAGAGTCAGTCGAGTCCGGCGAGTTACTTCATCCAGGCTGGGTGTCATCCGGTGGACGCAGGCTTGCTTGTAAGTATCGTCAACCCCCTGTTAAACTATGTCTTTTTAGCGTCATCCGGTGGACGTGGAAGCATGGCGGACTAGGGTCCTTGCTAAGCTCTGTTTCTTTGGCGTCATCCGGTCGACGTGGGAAGCACAGTGAGTCAAGGATGATTCACGCTGATTTACCCGATCAATCTGTGTTAACCGTCATCCGGTGGACGAGATGCAGATTAGGACGGTTTTCACGCGCGGATTAGTTATCGATTCGTGTTTGTTTGCTTGATTAATCTATTAGTTAACGTCATCCGGTGGACAGGCTATAGATTACGACAGTTTGCATGCATGGATTAGTTATCGGCTCTAGTTAAATTTGGCAGTTTAGCTAGATTCATTAAGTTACCGATGTTGCTTATGTTTATTGTTTATTATTTAAAGCAATCATCAATTTGCCCGTCTTGATCCATATGCATCGGCTTATATCTAATAGATCTATATGTTCAACGAAATATGTTTGCCATTCGTTTTATATTGATAAGATAGAATGTTTTGCACTAGCCGGTTGTATTTTGGATCTAGATTAGATACGGGTCACACTCAAGTAATAAAATAAATATTGTCTAGATTCAAGGGTTAACGGATCTAAGTTGCAACTTCATCATGACTGCCTCGATCCGCTCGATCTCCACTGTTGCAAGATTGTGATTTAGATCTATTAGCCGGAGAGTTGAAACATTGTTTGCTTTATAGGCTTGTATGTTGCTCGTATACACTAAATCGGCTGAAATAGCCGATTTCTTCTTGTTTTACATTGAGACATCTTATGATCATGTTAGCTTGCTGTGACTACATCTTTTATAATATACTTCCGTGTAATGCAAGTATATATCATTGAATTCATGTCTGAATCGGTTAACTTGAGTTATAATGCATGTTTCGCTACAATCGGTTCATAACATGACGGAATCGGTTTTCTAGTCGATCTCCCATTACATCGGCTCTTCGAGCCATACAATTGGAACTACCTGGACATACCGGTTAGTTTCGCCCTGTGATTACTGATTACGTCTTGTTTCCTTGTCAATTGCAGGTCAAATTGACTGGCACGCTTGGGTGTTACTGACACTCTCAGACCGGGTCCGAAGCTAGCTGGATCTGCGAGAGCTTTACTGCCTCAAGGGTCGTTTCCGGCTTCGCTGGTGTGTTGGGCTTAGGGAACCATTTTTTGCGCCAACACACTTTTTGGCACGCCTGGTGGGACCTTTCATTGAAGACCATGGCAAAAGGAAAGGCTGCGGCGGATGGCCCCTCCAGGGATGACGGTGTCCTCAGGGTCAGGGTCGAAGACCTCAGTGAGGAGGACGCGGCAGTGCTGAACAAGATTGTTGAAGAATTCGCTGATGCCTACCTGCTTTCTTTCAGCAAGCAGCGTGATGTCTCTGTAGTGAAGAAGAATGCGCAGTACCACTGATTGGGCCCGGTACTGCGTCTCCCAGTCTCAGCGTTTCGGTTCATGCCCGAAGTTACCTAGGGCTGAGTAGTAGGGTGGCATCGACCTAGGCAAGCAAGCACCCGGAATTCTGCCTAGATAATTGTATAGCATCGATGATGGCTAATCTTGTGAGTGGTAAAGCCTCTGCAGAGTGTATGGTTGGTCGATCGATACATATGCCGATTCGTCAGCTATGGACCTTTCCTGTGAAGCTCTGACTAGTGTAGAGAGCGATATTCTTTTCTCCCCCTAGTTGATGATTGTTCGGCAGTGTGCCCGGTGTGGCAGTGTGCCGTTGAGACAGGACCCGAGAGGGAGTTGGGCCTGTCGACTGAGCATGAGGTGTGTGTGTGAGGTGGTGTATGGGCGGAATGGTGGATTTGGGATAGACTGATGGGAATTGATGATATGGGTTAAAGCTTGACAAACTATTATGATATTATTACTTGATACTACTTTGCATGCGCTTAGGATGCAAACCACAGCCAAATGTTAGGATCGCCAGATCCTTTGTTTTCTCTTTTCCACTAAAGCACATCGGTGCTGACCATGGCCTGCACATATCTGGCGGTGTGTAGATTACCTGACTAACAGAGATATTGAGAAAAGAAGTATTAGAAGGTCTCGTGCCTACGCTCAAGTTTGATTCAAGAGATGAAGACTATGCTGCGCCAAGATTGACTCTGATGATACCCGTGAAGGAGGAGCCTCCACCCGACAACATATTCTGCCAACTCTGATGACGACTAGATACGCTTCTGCTAGATTAACCCTGTAATAGGTGTATCCTCAATTGAGGTAAAACTTGTAAAGCTTGTAATCATACGCTGTATGACTGTGATTTCAACTGATATATGATAATGTGATGGAATCAAACTTTGATTTAATCGCATTATAACTCATTCTTTGGATTTTCCCTTCGTGGAAAATCGAGGATGTTTCAGCGCATCCCCCTGCTCTAGTTCTCTGATGGTCACCTGAAGGTCAGGGTCCACCGTCGCATCTCTCTTTCAGAAGTCGGGACTTTGACTTTCTCCTTTGGGAATACCGCTTGCACCATGTTCTGCTCCTTTGGAAAAGGATTATCCTCTATGCTCATCTTCTTAGGATTTTTGAATTTCAGATCACCCCCTTGTATAGCTCGCTGGATGAGCTGTCTGAAGATCCTACAATTGTTGGTGTGGTGAGAGTCCCTCGCATGGAACTTGCAGAACATCTTCTCCTTCAGCTGCTCAGTGTTTGGCATAACGTAGTTCGCCGAGAGCTTGATCTGACCATTCTCGAGCAGAAAATCAAACAGTTGGTCGAGTTTCTGGACATCGAAGTCATATTTCTCTTCAATGCACAGGACTTGGGGACTGTCATTGGTTTCCTGCCCCACTTCAACTTGACTGCAGCAATGTCCTCATCAGCCCCTTCCGACTCGTCAGAATAATCGTTGCTGACGAAAGCGCTGCCCTTGAGCCTATTCTCCTTGCGACAGCTCTGCAACTGTGCCTCCATCATGGCTACCTTCTGAGAAAGCTGGCTCAGATTTTCACACTCTACCCCAGCCAACCTTTCCTTGACTGCTGAAGGGAGTCCCACAATAGCCAACTGTGTCAGATGGCTATCAGATAATTTCAGTGAGTAACATAGGTTCCTGACCTCCCTAAACCTTTTGATGAAGTCAACGCCTGACTCATTGCCCTTGTGTCTCATAGTGGCCAAGTCAGCGATGTTCTTCTCTTCATTCCCAGCATGGAAGTAGACCTGAAATTTCTTCTCCAAATTAGCCCAGTTGCTGACCGAGTTGGGTGCCAACGACGTGAACCACGTGAAGGCTGGCCCGGTCAATGAGAGTGAGAAGAAACGGACACTGTGGGAATCTTCTACTGAGGCCTCGCCTAGCTGGGTGAGGTACCGGCTGACATGCTCCAATGTAGTGCTGCTATCTTGCTCGCTAAACTTGGAGAAGTTTGGAATCCAGTAGCGCGATGGTAAAGCCATCAGATTGTACCATTCTGGATAGGGACGCTTGTAAGTAACTGCCGTCCCCTTAGGCTTCAGACCAAACTACTCCTTGAGCACATTGGTCATCCTCCGCAGCAGGTCGTCATTATGCCTTGGGAGATCCTGGCTGTTGTAAGGATTGTAGCCTGGAGTCCCTGGTAACTTGGATTCGGGTGCATGCCCCAGTAGTTGTGGTCAGAGTAATAGCGATACCCAGCTGCCTCTGGGGGCACCGTACCATATCCTGGCACACTCTGCTCGGGCACATTGGGGTTAGTGCTCTTGCCCAGCTTCTGGTTGTACGGAGATATTTTTGCAGCCAATTATGGGATTGCACTTGTAGTGGCAAAGCCTTCAGTTGGTCCCTTCGGCTATTGCGGCTGACTGGATGTCCCTGCCACTTCTGATGATCCTGCTAGGGGTACAGTAGTGTACACATGCCCATTTGTCATGTACTACCCGAACAGTATCTTCATGTGCTCAATGAAGTTTTCCCGGAAGCACTGGTGATTGCTGGCCACTACATCCTTTGTGGCCGTATAGATCAACCTCTCAAAGTATCTGCGCTCCTCCGGCTCTGACATATGGGACTGCCCATGCAGAAGATATCGAAGAAATGGTGTCCTCTGTTACACATTCTTATCACGGCTCTTGGAAAAGCACCCGAGGTAGTCCTCGTGGAACTCGGAGAGGTGCCTCTCCAACAGCTGAGCTGACTTTGGAGGCAGCTCTTCCATAGTCACGTGGAGGACGTTGTTGTTGTCGAAGGCCATGATTCAGCGAAGCGTGTCCCACCGGGCGTGCCAAAAAGTGTGTTGGTGCGAAATCTGGTTCGCACTCAGCACACCAGAGAAGCCAGAACGATCTGCGAAGCAAGGTCAACAGGCTCAGCTAGCTTCAACAATCGGGTTCCAAGCGTGCCAGTCAATTTGACCTGCAATTGACAAGGGAGAAAAAGGGTTGATCGGTAACACAATGCGGAACCATAGGTGTTGCCCTAGATGGTTCCAAATATCCGGCCCAATGGGCCTTCATCTCAGGCTACTAGCTAGGAAGCCGATATCCGATCACATGAATCGAATGTACAACTGTAGCAAAGACATCCGATAGCAAGTCATATTAAACAAATCTTAATGATATATCATCTTATACGTCGATACATATTTCAATCTATCATGTTCATTAATTATGATCGACCGGATCATTACAGCTAACAACGCACGTGAATCAATCTTAACATGACCGAAGCATAGGACGACATACAAAGAAGATCGGGAAAATATCACATGCAACAGGCAAGCGTAGGAAGATTCGGCTAAACAACCGATCTGGTTACAATACAGGCAACATACAAGACTATAAAGTAAATGATGCCTTGGCACTTTGACTAGTCAACCCAATCCGTCGCTCACATCAAGGGGATCGACCGGATTATTACAGCCCATAACGTAATCTAATGATTGGATCTACTAACAAAATACTCTCAACATAATTCACTTTATTACTTAAGTGCAACCTGTATACAATCCAGATCTGAACTAACCGGCTAATGATAAACAGATCTACTCGCTTAAACATGATGTTCAATTAATGTTCATTTAAACAAGACGAATGCACAAGCTTTAAGCCGATAAGAAACAGATTAAGATTGGGCAATTGATGATGCTTAAAATAAATAAACAATAAATAAACGTAAGCAACATCGACCAATTTTAGTTAGAGCCGATAACTAATCCTTTAATCTAATCTAAGCAGTGGGGTGTAAGGCAGAATTACACAGGCCATACTCAAATTAAACAAAGATCGATAACTAATTGAATCTATCTAGCAGTGGGGTACGAGGCAGAATCGTACAGGTCGTACATAATAAACACGAGCGTGACGGTACTTACAACAAGCTTGCGTCCACCAGATGACACCCAACTTGTCGAAGAACTCACCGGATCTACTTTATTCCTACTCCTAGGGTTTTGGCCAAAGGCCGAAAGAAAGAATTGTTGTATTGATATGTGCGTGTCCTTGTTACAATGCACTTGGGCTTATATTTATACCCAGCAACTATAGAGAAAATCTCAACCGAATGAAAACCCTAACTAAAATAAGGAAATAATAAAACTTATTCTAAGCTAAATTGGAACCCATCCTTACCTTTCTTGTGGGCCACGTCGCGACTGCTGCAGAAGCGTATCCCTGCCTGATTCGATTTCCAACCGCAACACGTCTTGCTCGGGTCGCTAAACATCTGATCCAAGTTTCCAATCGACTATTCTTTTCTTGCAGCAACCGACCGTATCCATCCAAAATCCAGTGTAAACAAATTGTGCTAAAGACATAATTAAGAAAGGTTTCCTCGGGTATCATTGTCACTAACCATTGCACATTTGAGGCAGAAAGAACGAAGAATTGAAGCACAAGGTAAGATCTAATCGAATATCATTCAAATAACAGAAGCATATTTAATGAAGAATTCCATCACCTAGACTTGGTTCTTCCTCATTACCAAATGCTGCAAAATCAAAGTGTGGGGGAATGGATATCTCTAAAACCTGATGCCATGCTTCGTTATTTGACTATATTTGATTGTTTCTTCCTTGTTTTCTTGCTATGTCTTGCTCACCTTGCTAAGTCATTCAAATACCATAATAAAAACAATAAAATAAAATTTATAAAAGTGGGGAATATAATAATAATAACAATAAAAGAGATTTATATAAAAATAGAAATAATAAATTATACTCATAATATTTTTTTATAACAATAAATTTAAGCTTCCTGGTGTTCAAGCTGGTAGATCACTTGCTTTTATTTGTTTTTGTTTGAATAAAAACAGGTTCAAGAATAAGTGTGGGGGAGATCTCTCAAGCATAACTAACACACATTTGAGATCTCCCCAACACATTACACAACTATCGGATGATCCATCATGAAAGCAAGACAAGGAAAAAAGTTTCAAAATGGATTGGTTAAACCCTCTGGGTTGGTCATAACATCTCTGAATCACCATAAAACTCCTTCATCGCCAAATGATAGTATGTGCAACTTTCCCTTCACTTCTCCTAAAAAGTTTTGAAGCTTAAAATTCAATATACTAAAAGAAAAAACTTTTGATTCCACACTCGTTCTCCCCAAAGTCTGATTATGTTTAAATTGACATCCATGTTAATCAAATTTAAAATGAAAATCTTCACAAACTATGAACTTGACTTTAAAAGGATTGGCTTGCGTAAACTTTATTCGTAGTTCATATACTTAATACTGGTGGATACACATCTTTATTAGAAAAAATATGTCAACTAAGTTGTGAAGTGAGATATGGCAAAGACTAAAAGAAATCCTATCTTTACTATGAAAACTCTTGGAGAATTTATATTTTCAAAAAAATCAAAATAAATAGCATTACTTCTCCTTAATGGTGATTTATCCCACTAAAGCCATATGATATTACACTTTGCAAAACCGACAATCATATGCTACTTGTTATCATGTTGAGCTGTGTCAAATTGTTGTAACCTAAGTTGAGATACTTGTCACGCACCCATGATCAAGATTCACATACACACACTTACAAAATGTTGACTCTTGCACTAAGAGCTATGCAAAAACATGCCTTTCCATCCACCACAATGAAAACTACAGCACTGATGTTATGAATTTCTCTCTAAAAATCTTTTACTTTTCGCAAAAGATGTGGGCTATGCAAAAATAACACCATGCCAAAGAGCATGTGAAAGAAAAATAAAAGAGAAAATATGCCATGCCAAAGAAGTATGAGCCACACAAAAAAGATAAAGAGAGAAAAGATGTCATGCCAAAGAAGCATGAGTAAAAAAAAGAGAAATAAGATAGCCCACACTTTTTCGTAAAGTCCAAAAGAAAGAGAAAGAGAGAGAGAGAGAGATAGCATCAGAGTCAAAATAAAAATATTCCACACACTTGCACATCTTGATCAGAATGTATGACTTACATCTCCTTGTGGTTCGGTTTTTGACTTAGCAACATTATATGATACAAGTATGCACCTCTTTTCATCCCTACCCAAAACTCCACATAAGCCATTTTTAAAGTAGGATAAAAGAAAAGTATTTGGTAAGGATAGAGAGTACCATTCTAGGAGAAGTATAAGCTATGTGTTTCAATTTTAAAAAGAAAAAAAACTCCAAGAAGGTTTCATAGGGGATAGTGATTGTAACACCCCAGGTGTTAGTCATGAGCTAACCAGCGAGTGTGGACCTAACCAAGTTATGTCAATAAATGATTTTGATCACTGTCTCACATTCATCTCCATCTACCATGACTATTGGAAGAGTCCCACAAAGATCCAAATCAAGAATCCACTTGAAATAGCAAATCATATGCTTGTTTGGATTTATTGATTTAGGAAAGATGAGTATGCAAAGTCAATCAAATCTTGCAACCTTGACCAAACAACTCTATTTGAAGTCTACAACAAAAGTCATGAAGGACTCATGTTGAGCAAATGCCAAGAAAATACCTTTATTGGCCTAAACATCTACTTTGAGCTCTCTAATTACATTACTTTGACCAATGTAACAACCCGGGTTTCCAATAACTAAAAATCCGAACTTTCTAAAATTTTTCTTGCAATATGTGTGAAGCATGTATCTTCTAGGTCGAACAGCAACTAATCCACTAGCAATTCGCTGCATGCATATAGTATTGTTTGTGGATGTAAATCCGTGTCGTGAGTTGGATCCCAGTTTTGAGTTTTGTTTTATGTCGGAGAGCACGAGTCCATAGCAACTTGTTTTGATCCTTCACAGATAACCTTTCGACTCCTTGATTCGTAACCCACTATTCACTAATGAACAAACCCTCGTCATTCCTTTTCACCTTGGGAGATTCTCCGTATTCCTTTCTCTAAAAATATTCCCTTCACAATGTTGTCTTCCTGTAAATGTAAATGGAAAGGAAATATCCGATCTCTTTCAAGCTCCTTCTCGGATCCCTCCCTCAAATTCAAATACCAACCTTTTACAAACATCTTGACTCCATCTCAAATAATTAATGGGAAATCCATTTCCATTCCCTGCGTTCTACATCAACTAGCCAATCTACCCCCTCCTAGCTGGCCACTCGGCCTAAGCCAGCCGTACAGTAGCTATTCCGGCCCAGCTAACGCAGCCAGCCCTGCAGGCCCAGTAGCGCGTGCGCGCGGCCCACGAGGCCCATAGCCGCGGCGCCCCACGCCCCGCCGAACCCTAGGGCAAGGGCGAGCACGCCCAGCGCCCTGGCCGCCGCGGCCACTCGACGCGTGCGCGCACACGCCGTTTCCCGACTTCCGTGCCCCGCCTCGCTTCCGGATGTGTGCCATGTGCTCCAGCTTGGTACGGACGTCGAGGAACGCCGTCCATCACCCTGGAACCCTAGCCCGACCCCACGTATAAGAAGCTCAAGCGGGCGCCGCATCCCTGTTCATCTTCCTTGAGGAGCCGCCGCCGCCACCTCTCTTCCCCACGCCTCTCCCGCGCTCTTCGCAGCACCTCCGCCACACCGGCCTTGCTCGCGTGGGCATGGCCGCACGGCCGAGCCACGACGGAGCGGCGACACAAAGCCCGCGGCGCCTTCACCACGACGTCGACTCTGAAGCCACCATGGACCTCACCACCTCGTCCTCGTCTCGATGTCGAGCACCCTGGAAGCTCCAGCGCCCCTCTTCGTCGAGCCGAGCTCCACCTCGCCGCTACCGCGGCCTTCATCCTCCGTGCCGGCCACGACCACACTAGCCCGGAGCCTAGCTGACCGGCTGTCCTCGCCTCGCCGCGTCTGCCCGGACAGGCCGGACCACCGCGCCCACGACGTGCCTCGCCGCCAGAGCCGTGCCCTGCCTCGACGTCGCGCCCGCCACTGCCGCGTCGACTCCGCCGCGACCACGCGCGGACGCCACGCCACGTCGTACCGCATCGCAGTGCCTCCTCGCCACGACCCAGCCGACCCCGACCTCTCCGTAGCTGGCCGCGATGGCGAACCGGCCCGCCGTTGACCTGCAGCTCGACATTCCCGCCTGTAGCAACCGTGACGAGTGCCACACGGCCGTGACCACGGCGGTCTACTGCTACCTCCCCGTCAAGCCGCTGTCGTCACCACGGGTGCAGCACCGGGGCCGTCAGCCGTACCCCAATGACCCACTCAGCAGCACCACCACCACCGTGCCAAACACCTACAACGTGCACCTCGCCAGAGCCACCATTCCTAGCTCTCCGGTGAGCCACCAAGACCTGGGACCTTGCTTAACCTCCCTCTGTGATGACAGTGACTGAGCTTGGCCTTCGTGCCTTCTGTTGCTCACTGCAGGAAGCCACCGAACCCGTTCTCTTGCTGCAGAGCCGCGCAGAGCCTAGACGAAGCCACACCGACCGGCCGCGATGACATCCCTGTCCTTGGTGACCGCGAACTGGATGCCACCCAGCGCCCTGCTCCTCGTCACATCGAGCAGATCCACCTCCAAGCTAAGCCGGGGCCACCATCGCGGAACAGCACGGCACAGCGAACAACCTGCACAGCATCAACTCCTCGCTGCACCACCACCCTATCTTCGTCAGCACCCCAGTGAGCATCGCCGCCCTACTTGGACCCGCCATGTACGCCATGGCGTCCCACCTCAGGGAGGCATAGGCCGAGCCCCTCCCGGCTCAGGACACTCGCACAACACGACACGAGACATTTTCAGCCAAATCGAACCACCGGCGTTCCAAGAACGTCGGCGTGGCCGAGGACTACCCAAACCACTACCATGATCGCGTGCCGGTATTACCTTGCACCTTTGGACTCCGAGACCGCTACCACTCTACTCATGTCACCGAAGAACAAGACAGACGCCGGTCGAGAAGGGAGAAGCTCTCTGGAAGTCCTGCCTAGTCGCCCCGACACGCACTGACGCCCTGTCTGGCCTTCATATTGTAGCCCCGTTGCCAGATCTTGAAGCCCATAGTTGATGTTGAACTGTTGGAAAGCCCAAACTGATAGATAATGTTGGACAGTTGGATAGCCAAACTGATATAGACTACTGGAGCCCCTTCTCTTACTGTACACTTGTTCATCATATTGAACCCTATGATCCATTTATCTATTGTACCATATCCGTTGTACCCTATCCTTACCATCTATCTGTATATGCATTTGTTGTACCTTGTCCTCACGATCTGTCTCTACATATCCTAATGATCTACCTATATCTGTATTTATAATACAGGACCCATCTATCATAATGCTATGGAATTGTGCTACTCCGCAGTCTTATAATGAGTCTTTTGAGTCGTGTCATTGGTTCTTATTGCTGGTTGTTGTGTCGTTTGTCTTTGTGCTGTGCCTTCGAGCCGGTGGTGGGATCGTACCTCGTTCGGACGTTGCGATCGCGGGATCCGTTCTGCCATGACCGTAATACCGAGTGTAACCTGACCTCACGCTGTCTCTCGCTGACTTTTTGTGCATCGACCCTCATATGCTCGTACCCTGCGCGACCGTCGCATTCCTCTAATTCTTGCGGTGACAACCGCACCGCTATGGATCTGAGTAATGACTTAGTGCCAGTACACCCAGGTCATGGTACCCTATGAGTGGTTTGCGCACTTGCATTCTTCTGTGTGTCGCTCTCTTCTGACGCCCCGTCTATCACCGTGGCATGTGCGTTAGAAGTAATAGACCACTGCTTTATGTTGTTTCTCGCTCTTCGTTTCCATTTAGTCCGTTCTATTCGATCCCGTCTTGCTCATGGCGATTGGATCAAAGATCGGACTAACTCCTTTTTGTTAGCGAAGCTATGGTCTATATTAAGATCTCGGACCTACGTATGTCAACTCGATCGACTGCTAAAAACCGTCTTCACAGAAGGTGTGACCGAGAATATAATATGGACGTGCCTAGCTAGCTCCTCTCTCTTCCCTCACTCTCTCTTAAATTCTTGGTGTTTAAGCACTTGTATGATTGTACCCGTTCGAATCACAGCCTTGGTACCCTACAAGTGGATTACACACCCGCTCGTTAATGCGCAACATTTATTTCCGGTAATTCCTCGTTCTTCTTTTCTGATCGGCCGTCCTCCGATTCCCGTCTAATCCGTGACGCCCGGATCGGAAGATCGTAAGCCGTGGTGTTTGCTATGGATAAGCTTTGGCCTAAACCATTTATTATAAAGCCATATTGGCTTGGCTGTGACTTATGCTTGTGCTTAGCAAATCACCACTCCTGTTTCTTTGGCCTAATGAAATCGGACATACGCCGAGAGGGCTAAGCCGTGTACCTTTTATTATTTCTTTGCTGTTAATGGGTCTCCCCGCGTCCCGTCGTCTTTTGGTGTATTGGGTGTTTTATTGCCTTGTATTGCTTCGCGGAGTAGCCATTTCCGGATTAGCGACGACCGGACTGAGGCCCGCTGGAGGAGGAGAACATGGATGACGACAAGAACTATGGAGTGGATCTAGGAGACCCAGCAGAACGACTACACTAACTGAGGAGTGCTCATACCACTACTTCCTCGACAACGCAGGTGTCATGGCAGCACCTTCTTTTAGAGAATCCTATTAGACATTGCAAATCTAGAACTGCTAGCACTTTATATTTACTCCTTCGCTAGTATATGATGCATGTTACTACCTAAGCCGTTACTACCCCGCTTGCAACCACTCTACTATACTACCCAGCTTCGCGCTCACGCTCTTTTATACATATTCCTATCTACCTGCTTGCTTGCATGTTACATCACTATATTTATTTATTAATTCCACTCGCATTGTATCTATGATGTGATGCTGGTGGCGAACCCCTGGAAATGGTTTGGCTTGGGATGCCGGACTGGTGGTATGTGAGCGTGCTGCATGTGTCTTGGGTGTGTGGTGAGGGTCGAGTCGACCAAGTGGGATACACGACGAGCTGTGTAAGCAAATCTTGCCCGGGAGTTTCATCTGGGCATTCTCACGAGAGATACCTATGGCGGGTAATGGTGTATGAGGAGGTTCTGGGGTAGAAAGCCTGCGTGGTTGAAACCCCATGAACGGAGGTGCCGTGGAGGCACGGGGAGAGTATCCCCTAAGAGAAGATGCTTGCTTGGTCAACCTAGGATCTACTGGTACTCAGGCTCATAGGAATCCTTTACTGCTCACTCGCTTCTGAATGGGCGGGAGACGGCTGGACTACTTGGTAGGGCGATGCCACTACTGCTAGGTTGTGAGGTGATAGGGTGGGCGGAGGCGGATGTCGGAAGTTCCCGCACCGTCCTAGATGCGCAGTACCACTGATTGGGCCCGGTATTGCATCTCCCAGTCTCAGCGTTTCGACGTAGGGCCGAAGTTACCCAGGGCTGAGTGGTAGGGTGGCATCGACCTAGGCAAGCAAGCACCCAGAATTCTGCCTAGATGTATGTACAGCATCGATGATGGCTAATCTTGTGAGTAGTAAAACCTCTGCAAAGTGTTATGGTTGATCGATCGATACATATGCCGACTCGTCGGCTATGGACCTTTCCTGTGGTCTTCTACTGGTGTAGTGAGTGGTATTCTTTTCTCCCCCTGGATGATGATTGTCCGGCAGTGTGCCCGGTGTGGCAGTGTGCCGTTGAGACAGGACCCGAGAGGAAGTTGGGCCTGTCGACTGAGTGCGAAGTGTGTGTGTGAGGTGGTGTATGGGTAGGATGATGAAATTGGGATAGACTGATGGATGGTGATATATGGATTAAAACTTGACGAACTATTATATAATTTGCTACTGGATACTACTTTGCATGCGCTTAAGATGCAAACCACAGCCAAATATTAGGATCACCAGATCCTTTATTTTCTCTTTTCCACTAAAGCTCATCAGTGCTGACCATGGCCTACACATATCTGGCGGTGTGCAGATTACCTGACTAACAGAGATATGGAGATAATAAGGATTAGAAGGTCTCGTGCCTACGCTCAAGTTTGGTTCAGGAGATGAAGACTATGCTGCGCCAAGAATAACTCTGATGGTACCCTTGAAGGAGGAGCCTTCACTCGACGATATATTCCGTCAATTCTGATGACGACTAGAAATGCTTCCGCTAGATCAACCCTGTAATAGGTGTCTACTCAGTTGATGCAATATTTTGTAAACATTTACGATGTATGACTGTAATATCAACTGATATATGATAATGTGACGAGATCAATCTATGGTTTTATCACATTATAGCTCATTCTGTGGATTTTCCCTTCGTGGAAAATCGGGGATGTTTCAACCAAAGTGGAAATTATACTTTTGAGAAAGATATAAAGTTTGACCTTTAATAAAGGTTGAATATCTTTTGGAATACAACAAATATTATTTTGGACCAAGTCATGATTCAACTTCTAAGTACCACAAAAAGTGGACACAAGACAGAAAGAAAACCTGAATTGTGGACTTAGAATAATTCTAAGTATGGAATTCATGCCGATTCCTATAACATCCCGTGTTCTCAAGAGTTCGTTAAGCAACTCAAGTGGGACCAAAAATAAAGTTGAAGGACACTCTTTGGAGCACAACATATCAAAAGTGGATAGCAATCCGACTCTGTTTGACAAGGTTGACATCAGTTCTCGATCTTTATTTACCCTTTTGACAACATCAAGTTTGAATCGGATTATCTCCCAATCTAATCATCTGATGATCAAGTAAGCTTAATCAAAATCGTAGAGTGTTCAAAGATGAGCAAACTTCTTAATTGGCCCTTTGCCTAATTCGGCCGAGAAGCAGCCCAAATCGACATCCAAATACTGCACCGACACAACCCGCCACACGTTCAACAAAATGCCACAATGGGGGTATGTGTCACCCATGCACCAGAGCTCCAACTCCATGGCTGCCACCTCGCCCTCTCTCTCTATCGCGTCTCTGCCCGAGAAAGGCGACACCAGAGCACTCCATCTCGCCCCTCTGCTCATTTCCCACCTCCCTCAGTTCGCTCCCTCTCCTCTGCGTCGCTGTACGCGCGAGCGCGCGTCCGCCATTAATGGCAGCGAGCAAAGCTCGAGCCCGCCGCTATTCTCCCTCTTCCGAGCACCGTGTGGTCGAATCGCTTGCACCACTATCTTCCTCAAGCTCCACCGCCCCTGCAGGCCTCCCTTCCGGCGCCAGTGCTCCTCCAGAGCGCCGCCGCCATCGGCCAATGCCGCACTGCGGGTTGACGTGCGCGCGGTGCTGCAGCCGAGCCGCCTGGCCTCTGGCTTGCCTCCTGCTGCGGCCGGCCAACGGCGCTGCTGGTCCCTGCTGGCATCTCCTTCGCCGAGCCGAGCCGGCCTGTGCCCTGCCGACGGCCACCTCTTCCCCAATCACCTGTTCTCTGTTCGAACGAACAGGCAGAGGAAGAAGAAGACTACGATGCCTTCCTCTCTGTTTGAATGACATGTGGGGCCCGCCCAGTTTCATTTGTGTGCAGATTCATGTTTGAACTTAAGAAATCCATATCTCAGTCCAGGGAGTTCCAAAAATTTTGAAACAAGTTTTGTTAGTTTTCTTGTTAAGTGCTCTACATGTTGAATCCATAATATGTACCATGTTGTTTACATTTTTGTGTTGTAGAAATTAATTAGGAAAAGTGGTTTAGGAAGTGGATTAACTTGCTTTTAACCATATCCTGAGAAATATAAGTCCAACACTTGTGATTCCAATTTTTTTAGTCTCCTAATAACATGAACTAGCTCATAAGAATATACAACATATATGTTATTTATTGTTTTAATGATGTTTCATATTAATCTTGTTAAATAGAGATTCAATGCTTGTTTTGCTTGTTATTTTTGTATCTGGAGTTGTATTGCTCCAAATGGCATGCAAACTTATTTGTGGACTCTCTGTATGATGTGTGATGTCTGGTTAAATTTTCGTGAATTATGGTGCACGTATAACTGAGTTATTGATTTATCTTGTTTGATGCCTATTAAGTAGTTATAAATACATTATAAATAATATATTATGGTAAAAATATAAAATGGTGTTACACTACCTTTGTATGATATTATGTTAGCCTGAGAATCAATAGTATGGCCGTGTTGTTTCAGAAAATTTTGAGTTTCGTATTTAATTTGCTCTCCAATGCTTTATTGCATTATAGATTTGTGTATTTTGTAATAATTAAATTATGGAACCTGAGCATGTAAGATTTGAACCTTGGGCATGATTTGTAATTAACTAGCTCTCATAAAAATATCAGCTCCATTTGAGGTATTCGCCACATGACCTAAATAATTAAATAAAAGGCTTTTATGCAATAGTTGGTGAAAGATTGGTGAAAAATGGACACATGTATACTTCTTATGACTCCTTGCTATATGTTGGTCTGATATAAATATTGTGTTAGCATATTATGGTGGTTGGGGCTGTATCAAAAGCTCATGTACATATGTATTCTTGGGTAAAAATCAAATAAAGACTTGTTTTGCATATGTGCTGAAATGGCTACAGGAGCAGTCCTTGTTGTTGTGATGTTTTACACATGAAAATGATGTTGCATATAAATATGTTCTATACAAAAGTTGTAGATAACTTCATTGTATAGCTTGTCCTAAATTTTCATGGTCATAGGCCTGATAGTTTAGGAGTTATGGCTTTTGGAAGTCTGCTGTCAGGTTTTGATTGTTTTCTGTCCAGATCTGATTTTTTGCCTTATTTGCCTAAGTTAAGCTTTGAATCGCACCTTGATGATAATAAATAAGTTGTAGTAGATTTCATTGGGTTTCCAAATTGTCTGGAATCATCCCTTTTGGTGGTCTAGATCTCTAGTTTTGATTGTTTGAAATATGAGGACAGAATCTGTCCAAATCTGGACAGGGCTGCCTTCAATGTGTTGTTTGACCTTTATATGTATTGAATCATCTTAAGATGATAATAGCAAAGTTGTAGACAATTTCAATAGCTTTCCATAAAGGCTTATATCACCATGGTTGGAAGTGTATAGCTTGAGTTATGGTTAAATCTTATGCTTACTTTCCTGCTGCCCATAAACTGCATGTGTGGGATTATGATTGCTTTGACTTTGCTTTGCTTGGTGTGATTGTTAGCTTATGGTTCAGTGATGGTAGATTAACATGCCTTGTATTACTTCCTTTTATTCATACATGTATATTTTGCATCTCATTTAGGTACGATAGATGAACACGTGGAGTGAAGGACGTGATGATGGAACTAACCACAAGACGGTGTGGTGGACTAATCACGAAGATGGAAGGACTAATCGAGTGCTTAGATGGGAGATACTCGTCGAGCGAGTGTCATCTAACAAACACTGACTCTGTGTTGAATCCCAGGCAAGCCTCGGAGCATCCCTAAGCCTCCACCTATCTCTTTTTATAAATGCACCGGTCTTTTTTAAATCGTATGATTGTGCACTTAGGTATAGGAGTTGATTGATACCGTTGTTGCATAATTACCTTGTCCACTCTATATATGATCCTGGTACTATTACTAGACAGGTGATTGATCTTATGCTTAGCCCTGCTTAGACCGGTAGAAGTCGGGTGATTTCCTGTCATCCGCGAACATAGGTGGTGACTGATGAGATCCACATGGATGGCTATATGTGTCACCATGCCACAATGTTTAATGAGAGAATCAAGGCTAGTTAGTGGGGAGCTGCATGACATGGGTCATGTTGACTTAGGTGCTACTTGCGGCCGATTAGGACTGAGGCCACCAGACATCAGTTGAGATTGAAAGACGTCGTCGCATAGCTGGCCAGATAAGTCGTTCTGACCGCGAAGCCGCGTAGTTTCATTTGAGCCAATTGTTGGTGCGATCAGCACACACTTTCCAGTCGGGGACACCATACTGATGGCAGGTGCGTCCTGAGAGACCGGATGGATTGGATCCCTGAGATTGTGGTCCCCGCCAACTTCACGAGACATTAAGACTCAAATGGGCTAACGGTGACCCAAGAAGCCACTGATCAGGCTGACGGGGTTTATGATTGGCATATTTGCCAGCTGGTACAATTGATTCGAATCGCCATCTCTCCTGGTTAGTGAGAAGCTGAACTGATCTTCTGGTGAGGTAGAGGTTAACAACTTGAACGTGATTATTGGTGAGATGAGGAAGATATCTGTGGATATCAGAAATCGCTATGGTTTATTGATTGCTATAATATCAAGTGATTGCATAGTATAGCTGCAAACCTTAGCTATAATAGCTGAACTGAAATTGAAGCTGAACAATATCTAAAATTTATAAGTTGAGGAATTATTGTAGTAATGCTTTTTATGCAAAATGATGCTATCTCCTGAACTCCACCAAATAAGCCTTACATATCCTTGAGAGTCTTTTTATTTACTTCATGTCGGGTAAGTCTAGCTGAGTACATTTGAGTACTCAGGGTTTTTATTCCCAATGTTGCAGAAGGAATACTTCGTTGCCTAAAAAAGCTACTTCCATCCTTCGGGAGAGGAAGACTAGACCTTGGGTAAGGTCATGTTATCTATCTCATCTATGTTGCTGTGACTGGTCGGTACTTGGCACTGTATGATGAACTTAACTGTGTGTAAATCTATTTCGTTTTCGCAACTGAACTTTTATGTAAAGTCTATCTTGTACTCTGATATAATTGAACTATGTGTGAATCTATGTATCATGTGTATGTGTGCTGCTGAGTTTCTGCGATCCTTGGGTAAGTGCTGTGTAAAAGTTTGAAATCCTTCGAGATTTCATGGACTACCGGGTTTATATTGGCTCAAGTGTGGCTTGATAGCTGGGAAAACAGCTATCGCTGTACTTGTGCTCGTATAAATTGGTCGGTTCTATTACAGTGATGACTTGGTGTCATAGCTGTTCCACTTCTCAACCGCTCAAGGCCAAATAGTAGACACTTCAAAATCCACAAGTATGAGGAAGAATATGGAATAACTCATATGCTAGCATCATATCTTTCAAAAGTCAAACTTCAAAGTTACATATACCTTTGCTTGCTTGGTAAAAACCACCTTGATCTTACTCAAGCCGTGGTCCTTAATCCATACCTTCACTCGAGGACGAGTAAAGATCCAAGTGTGGGGGAGCTTGTTGGTGGTACTTATTGCACATTTTTACCGCCAACTTTTACATGGAAAGACCTGAAATAAAACTCAAAACATAGACATGGATCTTTATTTAACTGAGTTCCACCAGTGTTGGTATTTCATTGCCTTGCAGGAATATTCAGGTTTTCACCAAATAATAGTACCTAAAACAAAGATTTGGAGTGCACCATTGCGAAGAGCTCGTCGTGCTCAAAATGGATATATGATTCGCAATATTTGGAGCTCGGAGCAAAGAGATAATCAATTTCACAAATATTTTAATAATAAAAGGTGGGATCCAGATACCAGTGGGCCCTACCCCACCAAACAGAGCATCCACTAGTCAGCTAGACAAGCCAGCCCAGCAGCGCAGCCCAGGCGCGGGGAGCGCTCGCGCGCGCGTAGGATGCAGTTGGCGGCCCAGCGGCTCGGCCACGGCCCGGGTGGGCGAGCCGGCCCACGTGGCTATGTTAACACGCGTCCCATGTGCGCAGTAGGTGTTGACGGTCGCTAACACCCTATTTTACCATCAACATTTCACCCATAATTAAGGTAAAACCACATGAAATGTAAAGAACTCACTTTGAAACTTACCTAGTTTCACATGTCCTTGGAGAAATCTTGTGTATGCAGGAAAAATGGTGAAATCAGGCAAAAACGAAGCATACCAAGACACCTCAGCACCTCAACTGCCACATGGAAGCCAGAGGGGGGCGCCCGCCCCCTACATAGGGCCCCGCCCTATGTAGGGCGCCAAATTGGCATGTCACCTCACGGTTCCATGTGCCATCCTCCCAAATGGCCTATGGCACGTTGAAACAACATAAACGTCTCAGAGACAAGACATGAGGATCCGGTGGCCCTATCAACAGGTCACCCGCCCTGTCCAAAGTGAGTGCCACGTCCACAATCTGAGGGAAGGTGTCCAAGAGTCATCCAAGCCATCAAATGAAGTCGGTTTTCATCCAACGGCGATCAAGTCGGTTGTCCTCCCGGGGGTTGCAAACCGCCATTTCAGGGCACCAACCGACCTTGCAACCACCTATGAGGAGGAAGGAGGGCCGCTGGATGCAAGGCGGTGCATCCAAGGGGGCGCTCGCCCCCTAGGAGGGCGCCCGCCCTGCCACTTTGCACCACCGACCTCCAGGACCCCTACAAGTACCCCTGGAGCTCTCCTACACTATAAATAGGACTTGAATCCTCACTTGTAAGTAGAAACACCACTAGCAAAGCACTAGAGATTTAGCTCATAGTCAGTAGTAGCTCTCTCTCTCTAGCGAAGCTCTGCTCTTAGGAATAGTGCTAGCTAGAGAAGAGTAGAGTAGCGAGAGAAGTCGGGAGAAGGAGGAAGTCTGTGGAGGAGCCGGGTTTGTCGGCGACCTCCTCTGCGGTGTTCTTCACTCTTATCGGTAATAAAGATCCCCTTCTTCATTTATTTATTGTTATACTTTAAGTAGCTGTATACTTGCTCATTGCTTGGTTAGAGTACTCTAATTCTTGAGCTCGAGCTAGAGTAGTAAGTTTTATAGATTAAACGCGGTGCTTAGGCTATAGCTTACCCATGAGTGCGGCTAGGCCCACGGATAGTAGTGGTAGGTTCTAGGTGGTGATAGCCCTAGAATCCTCTGGATTCCACCACGTTCGGCCTGGTTTCATTAGCGTAGGCTTTTGTACGTACGGTGCCTAATCAGTCGAACCCCGGCGAGTTTAGGACTTTGCATGTCCCATGTATAGCAGTCTCTTTGGTATAACAATCATTTGATCTTTTACTGAGATAGAGTTCTCCCCTAAAACTCCAAGGCTACCTCAATTTATCCTAGTGTGTTTTCACCTTATTTATACTTCATTGATTTATCCTTACTAAGGTTATTACCCCATTTATCCATATCTAGATCCTTGATTATCAGATCCTTGGAATCACAAACCCCGCCTTCCTTTGGGAAAATATAAATTCGACACCTGGTACTCCCAGGTAAAGTGCTACATGATAGTTCTGTGCGCTTGCAGAATCCCATCACCTATCCCATAGAGCTACCCATAGCATTTTTGACGCAGTTGCTAGAAATAACTTTATTCCTAGTAGCAACGTTAGAAGTGTCAACAACCACATACTTTGAGTTTAGGGATTGACAACCCCAGTGATTGCGTTGAGAAGTATTGTTACCACTGCTAGAGGATAGATTTGGCTACATTCTTTTGATAGCATTAGTATCTGTCAACAAGCATTTTTGGCGCCGTTGCCGGGGAAGGCAACTGTTGAATTCCTCTGATTTGAGTCAAGTCTTGATAGTTATCCTTAGAATCACGAATATGGCCGAAAGGACCATCCGTGAATTCTCTGCACTTTCTGCTACTAATATAGCAACAGGCCCTGGTGTCATCGAGGCGAACACTCAGTTTGAGTTAAACCCCGCATTAATCACAATGGTTCAAGCTAGCCCATTTTGTGGCAAAACACACGAGGATGCTAATGCACACCACCAACATTTCTTGGAGATATGCAGCACCTTTACCAATAAAGGAGTAACCCCAGACGTAATTCGTTTGCGATTCTTTCCTTTCTCCTTGTTAGGAAAAGCCAAGCAATGGTTCTATACGAACCGAAATGATGTGGACACATGGGAAAAGTGTTCCAACTCTTTCCTAGTGAAATTTTTCCTAGTGAATTTTTTACCTCTATACGAACCGAAATGATGTGGACACATGCCAAAAGGATAAAGAGGCATTCTACTCATTAGGATAATCTACTATAATGATTGGAAAGATAAATGTGTAGACCTATGATAACCCATAACTCTAGTTCTTTAGCGATAAATAAGTCAATGATAAATGGTAAATGATAACTGAGTAAATGAGGTAAATGGTATTCCAGAGATAGAATATAGAGACTCACTAATGTAGTAAGACAATCTCGAGATTCGGGTAAAGTAAAGGAAACCTATGTAATTACTAAATACAAAGTCTACAGCCTACGCCACATTACACATTTTCATTTATAGCATAATCAACTCAGAAAACATCATAAGGAGCATCATCTAATGAGGATATTAAGACACAAGGGTCACCTCCTTCTCGACCGCGCTCTGCTCGTCCTACGTACGGGGGTGGACTACAGAAGAACCAACGCAGCTGTCACCTACGCGAACTACCACACGACCCGGCACATTAGGGTGCCTCCGTAGGTACACAATATATCTAGACATCACGTCTACATAATGTATACCACCTAACTCACTCGAGTACTAAATTAGGCACTTTACGATCAAATGACAATAATCATCACCAATCACAACTATATCAAATATGCAACTAGAATAAACTAAGAACTGAATAAGTACCAATATATTAAAATAAAGCAAAGTCATAATGAGATACAGGATAAGATTACCGATCTCTAGACGAATGGATCTGGAATCCCGAGCGTAGCGCCCAACTCTACTTGAACGTTGCTAGACGCCTAAACAATGAACTTGAAGAACTAGAGCCCTATTTCTAATCTCTGGAAACCCTAACTTCTGTCTACTCTTGACGAATGAAGCAGGAGGAATGAATTGGTGCTCTGGGAGGGGGGTCCACCCCTTTATTTATAGCCCGGTGGGGTGGACGTGCGCCGTGGGATCAAACCAACTTGAACAAATGGCCCAGATGACTCCAAAGAGGTGGTGGAAGAAGACTCCAGAAAGCGGCGGCGAAACCCTGGGAGGGCATCGCCCAGCCCCCCTTAGGGCCGGCCGGCCCCACCTGGCTAGGTTCGGGCCTCCGCTTGCTTCGGGTGTGTTCTACACTCTTCCAGGGTCTTCGTGATGATGTTTCCTTGGCGGTTAAGTTTCGTGGTAATTAAGCACTTTAATCCTTCTTTTAAGCCTTTCTGGAATAATCCCTGGAAAAGACACAATTCACCAAAACTCATGGAATTTGTCAGTAATAACACCTATGCTTCTAGGTATAAAATTGGTACTTAACGACAGTCAACAGCAAGACCAATGCTCTTCGCAATAAGATCTCTAGTTTCCAACAACAAACCGATGAATCGATTCCCAAGGCTTGGGAATGAATGCAAGAGTATGTCGCTGCCTGTCCACACCATGGTATGGAGGATTGGCTTTTGATCCAAAACTTCTACCATGGATTAACCCCTCTAGATAGAAGCCATCTAGATGCTGCCGCCGGTGGAGCATTCTTTTCTCTTAAAGTTTCAGATGCGAAGGCTTTGATCAAGAAGATGGTTTCCAATCAAGGATGGAACGAGGAACGTCTGTAACCGTGCAAGCGAGGTATGCATTCTTTAAAGGAAGCTGACATGATTGCAGCTAAAGTGGACCTACTGGCCAAAAGGCTGGAAAATTACGAGAGGATGCGTACACCTAAGACCGTGCAAGCCATGGAGACTCACATGACGTGTGAAGTCTGTGGAGAAGTTGGCCATTCTGGACTCCATTGTCCTGAGACACATGAAGACCTCAACTTCATCAACAATGATAATAGTTTTCGTTCTTCGAATCAAGGATGGACTCAGCGCTCCAATTCTCAAGGTAGCACCTTCAATTCTTCGCAATGTCCAAACAACCAAGGTAATAACTACCCTTCTCTTAAAGATCTTGTCTATGGTCAAGGTAGAATGACTGATAGTATAAATAAGAAGCTCCATGCTAATGATAGGATGCTAGATAGCATAAATGCTAAATTGGATGATTTCTCTTCTGCAATTAAAAATCAACTAAGTTTCAATAAGATGCTTGAAACCCAATTAGCACAACTAGCTGCTGCCATCCCATATTTTGAAAAGATAGAATGCCAGGAAAGCCTGAAACAACCATGGAATCTGCTAATCTTGTTACTATTAGTTATAATGGCTATGAACTAGATGGATGAAATTTTCCAACTAAAAAGGGAGATCCTGGAACCCCTGTCATATCTTGTTCTATTCAATCTCAAAAGTTCCATAATGCTATATGTGATCTAGGATCTAGCATTAACATCATGTCTAAAGAACATTATGAAAATTTGTTCTACACTGAGCTAGTACCAACTTCTGCATATATGCAATTAGCTGATCAAACAACTTGCTACATAGAAGGAGTACTTTGTGATGTTCTGGTAAAAGTAAGAAACAACTTTGTGCCTGCCGATTTCATGATTTTAGACATGGATAATAGAGATAACTTACCCTCATTCTTGGTCGACCTTTCTTGAATACTGTGAGTGCATGCATATTTGTTGCTAGTGGTAACATGGATTTCTATATAAATGGAAAGAAAGAAAGATTTGTTTTCTCTTGTGCACCGCACCATGCAACAAACATGCAGAAAAATAAGAGTCGATCCATGAGGAGGAGAAAACCAAGAATCTGGAGAAACAAGAAAGACAGAGATGCGGCTAAGAGGGAACCATCATCTACGGCCTCTACACCAGACCCCGCTACCGTCAAAGAAGGACAAGATGAGAAGAAGACATCGGTCAAGGAAGAACCTTCTTCCGAGGAAGGACAACTACGGGAGTAAGTATTCTATCTCTCTCTTTAATTACTGCATTGGCATATTTCCCTTCTTCGTGCATTAAATCAATTAATTGTTAGAAGCATGTTTAAATTTATGTCTTGCATTTAATAAAGACCATAATAAAAGTAAAAAAAATAATATATAAAATAATAACAATAAAATAAAATAAAATATAAATTTGGTTCATCATAGTAGCAATAAAAAGCAAAGCCTAGTGATCACAATAAGATGCAAAAGAGAAAATAACCCGACCAAGAGGAGAATCTGATCATGAAGAAGAAGCTAGCTTGGGGGAGCCGTCATCCTCGCCAAGGTATGGTTTCTAACCCCAGCATTTTTTCTTAATTATTGTGTTTTAATATGAAAAGCAATTCTAAATTCTTGCATAACAATAAATAAATGAAAATAATGATAAAAAAAATAATATGATATGTCTTTGTTGGAAATGATGAACAATTGCTCTATGATGATTTGCAAAATCTTGTTATACAACCCTTACTATGAAAGTTTTGAGTGTGCTATCTGAATTCGGTCTTAAGTCAAACACTATTATGGGTTGCACATGCTAAAAACCTAAGTTATGCTCTTGCAAGATTGAAATTGGTATAAGTAGAACTTTTACTTGACCTAAGGAATGAGTGAGAACCAACTAGAGTTTCTGATTTATAAAATTCAAATTTTTGCTTATGGTTCCTTTATGGAGTTAAATACCTACCATCAAGCCATACATCCACAAACAACTAAAACCACCAAAAGAAAGAGTTCTTGTCTGTTTTTTAGCCTGCTTAGACCTTATTTGATCTAGGTAGAGAAACTAGTCATATTCTTTGCTCAAGATCACGTACACATTCCGTCTATGTATTACTTCTACACTGGAAGTATACATCTATGCTCCCACACACCAATTGAGACTAAAAGGACCGTGACGCCTAAGAGGGGGGTGAATTAGGCGACTCAAAACTTTACTTCTAATCTATGGCCTCTTTTTCTAAACCTTAGCAAAACCTATTTATGAAATAAACTATCCAATGTGCAACTAAGGTTTTACTAAGTGTGATGCTATCTCTACCACAAAAAGGTATGCAACCTAGGTTTCAACTCTATCAACTAGCCTATCAACTAAGCTAGGAAAGGTAAAGCACACAACCAAGGAAACAAGTAAATGCGGAAGGTAAAGATGAGGTAGAGATGCAAACTCCCGTCGACGACTCCGGTATTTTTACCGAGGTATCGAGAAGCGCTCAAGCTTCCACCTAGTCCTCGTTGGAGCCCCTCGCAAGGAATCCCTCGCAAGGGCCAAGCTCCCGGTCGGGTCACTCCGTGGATAGCCCTGGTCCTTCCCCACACGCAAGTGGGTCTCCGGTGTGCCTCGCAAGGCAAGCTCTCCTCGGATGCTTCCCGCCGTCTTCACTATCAAGCTTCCGGCTGAACCGCCGCGGGCCTTAATCCCTTTGGTACACGGTGGTGGCCACACCACAAGCGCGGTTGGTGTGATCTCGCAAGACTGCAAGCCCCGCCGAGTACAAGCACGGTGCACGCAAGCACCTTGGATCAAGAGGTATGGAAACCTCACTAAACACTAGGCATAACCTAGAGCAAGCGCATAAGCGGTGGTCTAATCAACCTAAGCACTTCGCAAAGCGCTTATGCTAATCACCAAGTGTATCACTAAGCACTATGCAAGTGGAGAGCTTTAGAATGGTGTAGCAACAACCTTGGAATGATCCCTCACTTCTCCACACCCTCCATAGCCGGTAGGAGGTGTATTTATAAGCCCCAAAACAAAGGTAGCCGTTGCATCATTCAATGGGCTTCTCTGCGAACCGTCGGACCGGACGATGCAGGGGCGTCGGACCATTCCTCTAGCGTCCGACGCTTCTCCCAATTCGACCGTTGTAGCACGCGATGCAGTCGCTGACAGGTGGGCCACCAAGACCGTCGAACGATAAACATTGGTCCGACGCTCTCCGTCGGACGACGTCCGACGCCTTTTTTTCTTCTCTGATGCTCTCTGGAACCGTCGGACTGAGACGCCGATTGGTCCGACGCTCAACTGTTCACACCGTCCGATGCCTTCTCTTGCTCTCAGGCACCGTCGGACGAACGTCCTTTAGTCCGACGATCTTCAACCTCAGCGTCCGACGCCTTCCGCGCCAGAGGAACTGTCTGGGGCCGTCGGACTCCAAACATTGGTCCGACGCCCTTGATTCTTAGCGTCCGACGCTCTTGTTTTGTCCGGTTGACTCCGTTTCTTCGTGATCTTGTTGTCCGACTTGGTTCCATCTCGTGTCTTGGACTTGTGCATGATCTTTGAGGTCCGGTGCATGTTTTCCATAGTGACACCTCCAGAAATCGCTGAATCCTGCCTCGCAAGCTCGGCAGGAGGGAGAGGGAAACCAAAACCTCTCTTCACTTGACTTCGGCACGCCTTCTAATGTCTTACTTGAGATGTTGATCACTTGGATCACACCGTTGCTTAAGTCCAAAACACTTTTGCATCCTACTGAACTTCAAAACAAACACTTGTAAAATAATTAGTCCAATATTGGTCATGTTGATCATCAAACACCAAAATCTATTATAAATGGGCCTAGGGTCCATTTTCCTTACAGAGACAACCAACCACAATCAACCTTTGTCCTTTTGATAGATGAGGAGTATAGGTTACTGAAAAAAAGAAGAGAGCAAGTGCTCAAGGAAAACAAAAGAGGACAAATGTCCCATGGGCAGGTGCCCATATATCTATGCTTCTTCATAAAAAAACTATGTATTCAGTAACCTTGCTCTCCCTTGTCTAAGGCAAAGGAATAAGTCTCAAGGAGCCCACCAAATAATTTACACCTGCACTTCTTGATCATTTTATATGACTTGTTACTCCCTGTGATCTAAGAGTCTAATCTTGCAATACATTCAGTTCAAGTATGCTTTAGCTCCAATCCTATAAACCCCACATAAGCTTAGGATAGACATGAAAAGCTCCTTTGATCTCTTGTGAGGTCCATCACACTAAGGAGTGGTTGAGAGAACCATTAAAGGAACCAAAGCAAGATTTTCTTTTTCAAAAGAATAAGAACTCTCTAGTAAATTGTTTCACTCTACCAAAGTAAGGGATGAAGTATCTATTTATCTATGCTATCTTGTTTTTGCATAACCCAAGGTGAAAAAGCTAAAAGCCCCATATAGTTAAGACATAAGATGAATTTCTGAATCATGCTCAATACTAGAATAGTGTTGGTTTGTATGCAAGATCTTTGTGAATTGTTACATTCTTGATCCAACATTGCCATGTTAAAACCACATCTTTGCTTGAGGACAAGCAAAAGGTTAGCTTGGGGGAGTGTTGACGGTCGCTAACACCCTATTTTACCGTCAACATTTCACCCATAATCAAGGTAAAACCACATGAAAAGCAGAGAACCCACTTGAAACTTACCTAGTTCCATATGTCCTTGGAGAAAACTTGTGTATGCAGGAAAAATGGTGAAATCAAGCAAAACCAAAGCATGGCAAGACACCTCAGCACCTCAGCTGCCACGTGGGAGCCAGACGGGGGCGCCCGCCCTGTCCAAGTTGCCAAATGGCACTTGCCACCTTACTGATCCGTGTGCCAACCTCCCAAATGGTCTGTGGCATGTTGAAACATCATCAACGGCTCAGATACAAGGCACGGGGATCCGGTGGCCCTATCAGCAGGGCGCCTGCCCTATCAAAGTTGAGTGCCACGTCCACAATCCGAGGAAGGTGTCCAGGAGCCATCTACAACAACAATTGAAGTCGGTATTCATCCAACGGTGATCAAGTGAAGTGCCATGGGTTGAAGGGCCCACATGTCATCCTCCCAGGGGTTGCAAAGCGCCTTTCCAAGGCACAAACCGGCCATGCAACCGCCATAGGGGAGCAAGGATGGCCATTGGATGCAAGGCGGTGCATCCAACCGGGCGCCCGCCCCCCTCCTTCGCGCCATCGCCTTCCAGCAAGCCTACAAGTACCCCTGGTGCACTCCTACACTATAAATAGGGGTAGGATCCTCACTTGTAAGTGGAAACACGTAGAAACACCACTAGAGAAATACTAGAAACACTAGAGAGTAGAGTGTTGGAGAGAAGTCGGGAGAAGGAAGAAGTCTGTGGTGGAGCCGGGTTTGTCGGCGACCTCCTCTCCGGTGTTCTTCACTCTTATCGGTAATAAAGATCCCCTTCTTCATTTACTATTGTTTTACTTTAAGTAGCTCTATACTTGCTCATTGCTTGGTTAGGATGCTCTAATTCCTTGGCCAGAGTTAGAGTAGTAAGTTTTATAGATTAAGCGAGGTGCTTAGGCTATAGCTTACCCTTGAGTGCCGCTAGGCCCACAGATAGTAGTGGTAGGTGCTAGGTGGTGACAGCCCTAGGATCCTCTGTATTCCACCACGTTCGGCCTAGTATCCGGTGTAAGCGTAGGACTTTGGGACGTACGGTGCCTAATTAGTTGAACCCCGACGAGTTTAAGACTTTGCGTGTCCCAAGTATAGAAGTCTCTTTGCTATAACAATCATTTGATCTTTCACTGAGATAGAGTTCTCCCCCAAAAACTCCAGAGCTACCTAGTGCGTGTTTCCACCTTAGTTATACTTCATTGATTTATCCTTACTAAGGTTATTACCCCACTTATCCTTGGAATCACAAACCCCGCCTTCCATTGGGAAAATATAAATTTGACACCTGGTACTCCTAGGTAAAGTGCTACACGATAGTTCTGTGCACTTGCAGAATCCCATCTCCTATCCTTTAGAGCTACCCATAGCATTTTTGGCGCCGTTGCTAGAAATACTTTTATTCCTAGTAGCAACGCTAGAAGTGTCAACAACCACATACTTTGAGCATAGGGATTGACAACCCCCGTGATTGCGTTGAGAAGTATTGTTACCATTACTAGAGGATAGATTTGGCAACCTTCTTTTGATAGCGTTAGTAACTGTCAATAGGGAGTGTGTTGACGGTCGCTAACACCCTATTTTACCGTCAACATTTCACCCATAATCAAGGTAAAACCACATGAAATGCAAAGAACTCACTTTGAAACTTACCTATTTCCACATGTCCTTGGAGAAATCTTGTGTATGCAGGAAAAATGGTGAAATCAGGCAAAAACGAAGCATACCAAGACACCTCAGCACCTCAGCTGCCACATGGGAGCCAGAGGGGGGCGCCCGCCCCCTACAAAGGGCGCTCGCCCTATGTATGGCGCCAAATTGGCATGCCACCTCACGGATCCGTGTGCCATCCTCCCAAATGGCCTATGGCATGTTGAAACAACATCAACGGCTCAGAGACAAGACACGATGATCCGGTGGCCCTATCAACAGGGCACCCGCCCTGTCCAAAGTGAGTGCCACGTCCACAATCCGAGGGAAGGTGTCCAAGAGTCATCCAAGCCATCAAATGAAGTCGATTTTCATCCAACGATGATCAAGTGATGTGCCATGGATTGAAGGACCCACATGTCATCCTCCCAGGGGTTGCAAACCGCCATTTCAGGGCACCAACCGACCTTGCAACCGCCTATGAGGAGGAAGAAGGGCCGCTGGATGCAAGGCGGTGCATCCAAGGGGGCGCCCGCGAAGCTCTGCTCTTAGGAATAGTGCTAGCTACAGAAGAGTAGAGTAGCGAGAGAAGTCGGGAGAAGGAGGAAGCCTGTGGAGAAGCCGGGTTTGTCGGCGACCTCCTATGCGGTGTTCTTCACTCTTATCGGTAATAAAGATCCCCTTCTTCATTTAATTATTGTTATACTTTAAGTAGTTGTATACTTGCTCATTGCTTGGTTAGAGTGCTCTATATCTTGAGCTCGAGTTACAGTAGTAAGCTTTATAGATTAAGCGCGGTGCTTAAGCTATAGCTTACCCTTGAGTGCGGCTAGGCCCACGGATAGTAGTGGTAGGTTCTAGGTGGTGACAGCCCTAAAATCCACTGGATTCCACCACGTTCGGCCTGGTTTTATCAGCGTTGGCTTTTGTACGTACGGTGCCTAATCAGTCGAACCCCGGTGAGTTTAGGACTTTGTGCGTCCCGGGTATAGCAGTCTCTTTTGTATAACAATCATTTGATCTTTTACTGAGATAGAGTTCTCCCTAAAACTCCAGAGCTACCTCAATTTATCCTAGTGTGTTTCCACCTTAGTTATACTTCATTGATTTATCTTTACTAGGGTTATTACCCCATTTATCCATATCTTGATCCTTGATTATCAGATCCTTGGAATCACAAACCCCACCTTCCTTTGGGAAAATATAAATTCGACACCTGGTACTCCCAGGTAAAGTGCTACACGATAGTTCTGTGCGCTTGCAGAATCCCATCACCTATCCTATAGAGCTATCTATAGCATTTTTGGCGCAGTTGCTAGAAATAACTTTATTCCTAGTAGCAACGTTAGAAGTGTCAACAACCACATACTTTGAGCTTATGGATTGACAACCCCAGTGATTGCGTTGAGAAGTATTGTTACCACTGCTAGAGGATAGATTTGGCTACATTCTTTTGATAGCGTTAGTATCTGTCAACAGTAGGGCAGGCCGTCGAGCCACGCACAGCCAGAGGAGGTGGGGCGCAAGCAAGCACAAGAGGCGGCCGAGGAACGGACAAGCAGCACAAGTGACTAGAAAGCTCCCAATTCAGCCCAAAGGCCACTAGACCGACCTAGGAGGTCGGTTTTCTCCATTTATGAAGCCTTCAATTGAATGGGGAATCAAGGGAATAGAGGGCCTCTCATCCACCTATAAATAGAGGGTCTCTGTAACAACCCAGGTTTTTCAAACACCAAAAATCCCAACTTTCAAAAACTTTTTGAAAACAAACATGATGTGGTGAGTGGCATGTAGAAAAACCCTATCTTAGGCTTAACACTAGTTTATAATTCAGCATGTGCATCCTTAAACAACTATGAGTTGCTTCCTATTGGGTTTTATGTATTGATCAATTAATTAAAACCTTTATTGGAACACCACTCTATATATATGTAGATATATATACCTTTTTATAAATAGGCTTAGTGGCAACCCAACCTAGACTTAGACCCTAAACTTGAGTGGGCCCCTCCTAGAGTATATTGTACCCACAACTATAATATAGCCTATATTTATATTGTGGCAATATAGTTGTGTGGGAAAAATAGAAATTAGATTTGGAAAAGAATTAGAAAGAGGAAAGGAGAGGCAGCAGCAACCTAGCCCGGCCATTCGGCCTGCAGCCCCACTTGGCCCATCCTTTTTCCCCCACGCGCCAGCGCCACCTCGCGGCCCAACGACCGAGCACCGGCCCAGCACGGCCCAGCCTGGCGGCCCGCTCGAGCACATGCGTGCATGCCTTCTCTTTCGCCGTGAGCCGCTGACGAGAGGAGCCCGCCTACGAGCTTTACCCCCACCTCCTATTTCTCTTCCCCGCGGTGCAGAGGCGCGCGACGCGCCGGCCCCGCACGACGTCACGCGCCACTCCCGATCCGAATTTGAATTCGGGGAGCCCAACCACTCACGCACTCACCCGCACCTCAAAACCCTAGCTCAGCGCGATGAATGGCCTCCACGTACCCCGGACGCGCTGTCTGCCGTCCACCGCCACGCCATGGCGGCGACTACCTATAAAAGGGGGCAAGCCCGAGCCCTAGCGCCCTCTCCAACCACTCCATCGCCACTCTATGGCCACACCACTTCGCACAAGACCGAGAGCGAGAGCACAAAGGACGAAAGAGGAGCCCAGCAGCCAGGGAGCGTCGTCCACTCTGCTCGTGATCGCCGATGAACTGCCGGAGCGGGAAGAGGAGTGCGAGGCATTTTCTTCCCTGTTGCGACTCTGCACAGCACTGCTACTCATCTACACAGCCATGACTCGTCACCGCACCGCCATCCTAGCCTCACCGAGCCCCACGGTGAGCCGATCTGCCTCTTTCCGTGAGCCACCGCGACCACGTCGCCACCGCCGCCACGTTCTTCCAACCTGGGAGGGACAAAGGCACCTATTTTTCTCCACCACGACACAGCACGCACACTGAGACACGAGGATGAGCATAAGCTGGCAATGCTGAGCCCTTGTGGCTCGGGAACGCCTCAGCGAGCACTTGCGCGAGAGTGCGCATGCCACCGTCACGTTCCGTCTTGGCGAGACGCCGTTCTGAGCACCTCTGGCTGCCTCGTTTGACGAGGAAGAGCCGTCAATCCTCACCGTGCCTACGCGAAGTCACCCGTGTGGCCAATCGCGACCAAAGCTCCACCTTTTTGCCTTGTGGGTAGAAGCCGAGAGCTCGCCGGCATTCCGCCGCGAGCACCACCGCTAGCCGCATCGTCGGCGCACTTAGACCGTCGGGAACGGGTTTCCCGTGACTCGGAGCATGGCTAATTGAGGAAAGGCACCACTTTTGGGCCTTGATTCCATGCTGAGGCGGACCGCCACCGTCCGTCATCGCCGGGACGCCGCGGTCAACACTGCTAGCACCCTCTCCGAGGCCACCCACGGCACCACCAGAGCTTAGGAAGCCGCACTCGCACCTCTGGAGGAATTCCGAAACACCACGACCGCCTCGGCGCCGCCACCATGCTAAACACCACCACCTTTGAGGCTACGCCGGTCGAATTGGAGGCCAAGGACCCGACTGTTCACCCTGAGAGCGTTCGCTAGGCCCATAGGAACCCGTCGAGACCTTTAACCGGACCTCCGACCATCGAGAGGGCCGGGAGGGACGAGCTTGCCGACGGCCGAGCGCCGCCGCGTCGTGCAGAGAGGAGGGAAGGAGTGGGAAGCAGGGAGCATGCACCCCGTGCGCCTGGTGCACCGTGAGCCGAGAGAGAGACAGCGGGTGGATGAGCTCGGTCCACCGCGGATGTGCCTTTGGTCCACTGCACCGCACGCGCCAGACCACCATGGACCGGAGCCTGTGAACCGAGCCCGCCGCGGGCCGGGCCTGACGCGTGGCTCACCCCAGAGCCGACACGTGTTCGGGCCGGGCCGACCCAACCGACCCATATCCGGCCCATCTTGGCCCACTCCGAGCCCAGTCCACGTTGACCATTGACCAGGCCCACCTGTCACTGACCGCATACGAGTCGACCAATCAGACACTGCCACGTGTCACCCTAGGATTATTCTGGTATCTTTTCTTTTTCAAAAAATAATTTAAAACTTCAGAAATTTATAGAATTTTCATACGAACTCAGAAAAATGCAAATGAGATGTCCAAATTTTTCTAA
This sequence comes from Eremochloa ophiuroides, assembly GCA_038502445.1. Lineage (NCBI taxonomy): Eukaryota > Viridiplantae > Streptophyta > Magnoliopsida > Poales > Poaceae > Eremochloa > Eremochloa ophiuroides. The sequence continues at coordinate 45,468,175 of JAHLJS010000006.1, forward strand.
AAATGAGCTCTATGTCATAGGCTTATGTATGAGTGCATTTGGGTCTTTTTGAAGTTCTATTGTACCTTTGTGAGTATCTATAGGCGTCGCTTACGTGACGAATACGTCCTGTTTTCAGCCCCGGAGGAACAAGAGCTTGAAGGGGACGACCCGGACTACACCGAGGAGCTCAGAGACGACCTGGTTGCAGGTGCCACCATCCACCCAATGCCATAGAATCCTATTAGGCATGACATGATAGATGCTAGCGCTTTACTTTCTTGCAATATATCCTGTACTAGGGTAGAATTGCTTGTTGGCCCTTACCTTGTCGCAACCTATCCCCTGCTCACCCACTGATAGGATAGGCTTAACTGCCACTATTGCATAATTGTTACTACTCCACTAATCACTTAATTTGCTAAAAGTGAAGAATGATCTGTTTGGAATAAGACTAAGGCACGGAGTGCCGAAAACCTGATAACTAATCGGGGAGATCTTGGCGTGAGTCTTGGGTGAGTAGTGAGGGTCGAGCGACTAGACAGGATCTACGAAAAGCCTGGGAGGCAAGTCATGCTGGGGGAGTGTGACCTAGGCATTCCCCATGTGAGGTACCTGTGACGGGTGCATGAGACCCTTAGTGGGTTAGAGGATGAGATCCTGAGGAGGAGACTCTCTATGGGACGAGTCCTCGGGGTAGAGGTTTCAGTTGGGCAAGCTGTGGTTTAGCCCCAGAGAGGAAGATATCCTGTCCGGTCACCACCTAGGAACTGTTATGTTGGGAGAACTGGGTTGTAGGACCCTTCGCGCACACCACTTGTTCCTGAATGGGCGGGATCTGGGAGGACAACATCCCCGGAGCATTGCCACTGCTATTAGGATGATAGGTGATAGTCTAGGGAGGTACGGGCTGCGGTCCATACCCTCCTGAGACAGTGATGTACCCCTGGGGGCCCACAGTCTCAGCGTGTCGGAATCCGTTCCGGGGTGACCTAGGGCTGAGTGATAGAGTGGCATTGCCCCGGATGGGCGGTGGCCCAGTATTGGCCTAGGCGATGGCCATCGCCGATGATGGCGATCTTGTGGTTCCAGGTGTACAAACTCTGCAGAGTTATAAATCTATACGTATGGCCGCGTCCTCGGTCATTGGACATTCCTACTCTACACTTTCCTCGACTAGTGAGATGAGTTCCTTCTCTTCTTTCCCCTGGGTTTGGCAGGTCCGGCATTGCCGTTGAGGCATGCTACGAGAGGGAGTCATCCTTGCCACCTAGAGAGTGTGACTGTGGTGAGAAGTGTTGGAATGGGAGAATGTGTGGAGGATGGGTTAAAACTGGATTTTGGATGTTAAATATGATATTGCTGCTATTGTTACTACTTATTTAAACTTGCCTAGGAAAAACTACAGCCATATATAGGCCTTTTTCCCTATCCTTGCATCTTGCATCCACTCTCTGTTGACATCTACTAACATCACCAAATATAACTATATAACTTTTAATCCGAGAGGAGAGATTAGAAGATGAATGGTAATTATTTAACTTGTCATTAGCAACTAGCCACTTTTCTATTACCAACATTCTTATGAAAGAACTAGGTTGTCATCCCTAATTAATAATGCTAAGAATAAATAAAGGTTTCGTATATTAATCTATGTGACTAGTCAGAAATAAATATAAATAAGATAAATAAGATAAAGGTGATAAGTATGATCAAGCATCATAAATAAAAGATAATCATCCGAGCACTTCTCTAGTCATAGTAATAGCTAGCCAATGGATAAACTAAGGAATTAATATCAAAGGTAATCCTATAACTACATCAATGAATAAGTCTAATTAGTGCAATTACATCTAGCAATCATTGTTAGACTAATCCTATATCATAATCACATGCAAAGGGCATCATCTAGGAAAGGTGTGAAACTGAGTCATCACCCAACTTCGCGACCGTGCCTACTGGCCTACATACGGGGGGTGGACTACAGAGGACTCAACGCAGCAGTCACCTACGCGATCTACCACACGACCCGGCACATCAGGTTGCACTCGCAGATAAACAAAATACCTAGACACTACGTCTATATGTCGTTCATCATCTATCCATAGTACGCATGAATAAACGCTATACGAGCAATTACATGAATTCAATAAGATTAAACCAACTATACTAGACATATAATCAAAGTAGACAAAGACTATTGTAATCAAGAACATATGAACTATTAAGAACAATGTTTCCCTAATCATAATGAAGAATACAATAATAGAGAAAGAATTAGAATTATACCGAACTCCGTGCTCCAGACAGACGCCGGGGCTCCAGATCCGCCGAAGAACTAGAACTCCTCTACTCTCTAATCTAACTAGGCTAGAACTATGAACTAGGAGGCTCTTGATGAACTAGGAGGCTCTTGATGGCTTGAGGACTTGATGCCTTGAATGAATGATGGGTTGATTCCTCCAGGGGGGTCTGCTCCTTTATTTATAGCCCGGTGGGATGCAGGTGCGCCGTAGGATCAAACCGACTTGAAACAAGGGCTGAGATGACTCCATAAAGGCGACGGAAGAAGACTCTAGAAGGTGGGCCCAAACCCTAGCAGGGGGCGCCAGTCGGCCCCACCCTGACGCCGACCGTCCCCACCATGGGGGTCTCGGGTCCCGGTGCCTCGGGTGTGTTCCAGATGCTTCTAGTGTTCTCGTGATGATTGTTTCCTTGGCGGTTAAGTTATGTGGTAATCATGCTCTTTAACCCTACTTTTATGCTTTTCTAGAATAGCCCCTGGAAAATACAGAACATGCAAAACTCGTGGAAACTGTTAGTTAAAACCCTAGACTAGTGTGTATTCATGTATCCTTTGGTGTCTAAAGTTCAAATAAAAGTTGACGTTATCCACCGTCAACACTGTCCACAAAGCAACGCAAAGCATAGGGTGGTAGCCAGTGGCCAGTACAAAACCGTACTGAAAGTTGTTGATCAGGACCGGAGGCCGACTACGACTACGAGGACGAGGATCAGGAGGACTAGGGCATCATCTGATGCTCAAGATGGTGGAAGGATCTTCGGCGTTCCGCTTCCCTACTGCTGTTTCATGCTGCTAGAACTCTGATATTTCCGCCGTGTTGGCGATGTAATAATTAAATGTGAACCATTTATGTATTATGCACTCGTGTATGACTTGTGATACTAGATGTTATCGGATAATGTGATGGAATGATCTTGTGGACCGTCACATTATATTTCGTATCTGTGGATTTCCCTTCGAGGAAATTGGGATCATTACAGATGGTATCAGGAGCCATGCTTGACCTTAGGACGATACCCGTAGGTTAGTACACTAGAATTAGGATCACAATTTGTCTTTTTCGGTTATATTACCGACCATGCACCTTTTGTGCATGGCTCCCCTTACTACTAACCTCTTAAGCCTTCTGTCTATTCTAATGCAGATGGCACCGTGCGTTGAGATGTCCATCAACGGGCTGTACCACAGAGGCTTTGCTCTTGTACTCCGCTAGGTGCTCGTGGAGCTTGGAGCTCAACCGGAGCGCCTTGAGTACATCTGTCGTGGGGAGCTCGCACATGATGGTGGACTTTAGGGGCACGTATTCGTTCTCCTCAAGGACCCCGCCAGCGAGGCAATACCAGAGCTGCGGGAGTTCATGGAGACGGAGGTGGAGCGCTCCATCGATAGCTGCGTCCAGTACGTCTCGCGCACTGCACTTCGCCGCGTGGTGCGGGACGCATACGAGCGTCTCAAGGGTGGTCCTTTCTGTCTGCTCCCCCATGCTCTTGACTTCACACGGAGCACCCGCGAGCAGTTGGCTAAGTTGGACCAGACCGCTTACGCCCAGGAGGACCCCTGTCTCCGAGTCTGTGCGGAGTTCATCCTGAGTCAGGACCGCTACATCTTGGGGTGGAGAACTCCAACCACCGCTACCGGGACATGCTATTCTGAGCGGATGAGGCCTTCCTGAAGAAGGAGCATGAGAAGGCTCAGCTGCAGCACACCCTCGACGCCAACCAGTCGATCTACCAGGGTCAGGAGGAAATGTTGAAGGAGGAGATCTCAACCCTCAATGACAAGGTGCGCGATCACGAGCTTCGCAACGACTACTTGGAGAGTAGGGTGTTGGAGCTTGAGGACACTCTGGAGCGTAAGAAGGAGAGCCTGAAGAAGTACCACAACAAGGCCAAGCGTTTCGGTTTCCATGAGCTTCTCATGAATAACCGGAGCAACATGTTGGAGAAGGAGGTGACCAAGTTGGTAAGCAATGCTGCTCACAATCAGGGGCACTTGATCCAATACATGAAGTATACGGAGTACCTGAAGGACAAGTGTGACAGAGTGCAGGCGGCTTGGGCTCGATCAGATGCCAAGCATGTTCGGGAGATCGAGGAGGTACAGGAGGCTCTGCCACCCGAGGCACGCAAGAAGCCTCGGAAGGAGACTTTCTCTATGAAGGCCACCCGTCTCAACTTGGCGGCCTACTCAACAGAGGGGTTTCCTGACCCTGCCTAGACAGATGAGCTAGTGGAGGCCCTGGACTTTGTCTCCAGGATGCACCGCACTGACCCCGCACCTAAGGACTCTGACCCAGAGAGCGTCCCACCTCACTTCAGGTCCAAGGTTGAGTAGGTCACTTGTGGTTTGGGAGATGCCCTGTGTGGCAGCTTGGCATGACTCACTTAAGGAAGTAGAGTAGATTGTCCCCTTTTGGAGCCTACCTATGTGTAGAGCGATACCGCGAACCTCGCAAAAGTAGTCTTTGGAGGTGTCGCAATGTAATAACTGATGTAATGAATGTTTGGATCTTATCGAATTTTATGGATCTTGATGCATCTTTGTTTTGAGTGTTGGATAGATTGTCATGTGTGCTACCTATATCTTATTTATTATTATTATTTTATTTAGAGCTAACCTTCGACCCTGTCCTGCACTCATGTCTTCATGAACGTGCAGTAAGATGTCGTGCCGTCGTTCCAACCATCTGCTGAACCGTTCCCCTTCCCCCGCACCACCTGCTCGTGGCCGAGGAGGTCGCCGCGGAGGCCGCATCGGTCCTGTTCCTATCCATTTCGAGGAGGAGGAACCTCGTGGGGCCAACCCACCTAGGGGAGAGGAGCCACTTGTGGTGGAGCAGCCACCACCGCCACCGCCACCCAACATGGCGGATGTGATGGACCATCAGACTCGCTTGCTGGAGACCCTGACCGAGGGGCTGTTTCACCGCAACGCACCACCCAACGATTTCCAGAGGAAGCTGGAGGGTTTCCTCAAGCTGAAGCCTCCCACCTTCAATTGCTCTGATAGTGACCCTATCACGGCAGAGGACTGGCTGCATGAGATTGAGAAGAAGCTGGACCTCACCACCTGCACAGATGAGGAGAGTGTTGGGATCGCCGCACACCAGCTTACTGGCACCGCTCGTGCTTGGTGGGACAGTTTCAGCGACTCTCACCCCGACCCAACACACATCACGTGGGAGGAGTTCGCTGAGGCTTTCCGTGACCACCATGTACCCGAAGGTGTCATGGACGCCAAAGTGGAGGAGTTCCGCAACATCACAAAGGGCTCCCAGACGATCGCTGAGTATGCTAACCATTTCACTCATATGATGCGGTATTCCCCCAGTGAGACTGACATAGAGAAGAAGAAGAAGATGTACTTCTTCAAGAAGGGGCTGAACACATGCCTCAGGATCGCTATCTTGGGGCACTCATGCTACACGCTCCGCGAGATGATCAACAAGACGCTGGAGATGGAGCAGGATCGTTTGGAGGCTGACGCTCTCAACCGCGACAAGAAGCGTTGGTCCGAGAGCACCTCAAGTGCGCCGGCCTCACAGAGGCCGCGTGCGAATGTGCCCTCGCACTCTCGCCCCCACGCAGCTCCGGGCGTGTCCCCCGCTTTGAGCCGAGGTGGTGGTACCAACGCTGCCAACTACCACCGCCCCGCTCAAGGCCGCTCTACACCGGCCACAGGCAAGTGGAGGGCCGCTGCGTCCACCCCAACAGGCAGCGCCCCTTACACCTGCTTCACCTGTGGCCAGTCGGGACACAAGTCCTTCGACTGCCCCCAAAGGAAGGCAGCCGCACCTGCACATACCCCTGCCAGGCAGACTCAAGGTACCGCTTACAAGGGTACCGCTGGGACGGCAAGCAACCACCTCAACCACCTGACGGCGGAGGAAGCTCAGGATGCCCCCGACGTGGTGTATGGTATGTTTTTGGTAAATGGAGCTAAGGCTTCTGTTGGTATTTTTAACATTACTTCACGTTAAGTTGTCATCCCTAACATGATGCAAAAACCGAAGGTAAAATAATCTTCACTTGCCTCCTAAAAATAATACTATAAAATATTTCTGCAAGCGCACAGATAATTCTCCCATTGTAGCACTTCACCCGGTAAGTATTCCGAGTATCGTTGATTTATTTTATGCCAAAAGGATAAAGAGGCATTCTACTCATTAGGATAATCTACTATAATGATTGGAAAGATAAATGTTTAGACCTATGATAACCCATAACTCTAGTGCTTTAGCGATAAATAAGTCAATGATAAATGGTAAATGATAACTGAGTAAATAAGGTAAATGGTATTCCAGAGATAGAATATAAAGACTCACTAATATAGTAAGACAATCTCGAGATTCGGCTAAAGTAAAGGAAAACTATGTAATTACTAAATACAAAGTCTATAGCCTACGCCACATTACACATTTTCATTTATAGCACAATCCACTCAGAAAACATCAAAAGGAGCATCATCTAATGAGGATATTAAGACACAAGGGTCACCTCCTTCGCTACCGCGCTCTACTCATCCTACGTACAGGGGGTGGACTATAGAGGAACCAACGCAGCTGTCATCTACGCGGACTACCACACGACCCGGCACGTCAGGGTGCCTCCATAGGTACACAATATATCTAGACACCACGTCTATGTTGACGGTGGATAACGTCAACTTTTACTAGAACTTTATACACCAAAGGATACATGAATGCACACTAGCCTAGGGTTTTAACTGACAGTTTGTATGAGTTTTGTATGTTCTGTATTTTCCAGGGGCTATTCTAGAAAAGCATAAAAGAAGGGTTAAAGAGCATAATTACCACGAAACTTAACGGCCAAGGAAATATCATCACAAAGACCCTGGAAGAGTCCAGAACACACCTGAAGCGACCGGGGCCTGAACCCCACCAGGTGGGGCCGGCCGGTGCCAGGGTGGGGCCGGTCGGCGCCCCCCTATTAGTGTTTCAGCCCACCTTTTGGAGTCTTCTTCCGCCGCCTTTGTTGAGTCATCTGTGCCCTTGTTTTAAGTCGGTTTGATCCTACGGCGTACGTACATCCCACCGGGCTATAAATAGAGGGGCAGACCCCCCCTGGAGGCATCAATCAATCCATCATTCATTCAAGGCATCAAGTCCTCAAGCCATCAACAGCCTCCTAGTTCATCAAGAGCCTCCTAGTTCATAGTTCTAGCATAGTTAGATTAGAAGTAGAGGAGTTCTAGTTCTTCGGCGGATCTAGAGCCCCGGCATCTGTCTGGAGCGCGGAGTTCGGTATAATTCTAGTTCTTTCTCTATTATTGTAATCTTCATTATGCTTAGGGAAACATTGTTCTTAATAGTTCATATGTTCTTGATTACAATAGTCTTTGTCTACTTTGATTATATGTCTAGTATAGTGTTGGCGGTCCGTATGGATCACTTTTATGCCGCCAATTTAGACTAAAAAGAAGAAAGACAAACATATTCTAGCACATATGCCTTTAGTACTAACAAGTTCCACTTGTACCCCTAGTATTCATGTTTTGCAGTTTTAATGGTGTAACAAGTGGAAATGCACAACATCATGGAAAAAGCACAAAAGCAAACGACGTAATCCGCAAATGCACAAACCAAGAAAATAAGAAAGCCCACCTCAAAAAGCTGGATTGGATCCATCCGTAACCACGGGAGAGGCCCAGGCCTAGATAGAAACCGATCACCAGAAGGCGGTGGCCAGCGGGCCCAGCCAGGGGTGCGACGGCCCCTAGGACCGGCCGCCCCCTGGTGGGACTTCCCGGGCCCAGTCTTCGGTGGCGGTGCTCTAAGCGGTTTCCCAAGGGCAGTTTCACCTCCTTCCAAACCTGGAACGCCCAAACCGTCCTATCTTAGCTATAAATAGATGGTGCTCCACCCCTTCACAAACACACATCATTTTGGAGTCATCTACCTCCCACCTCTCATTTGTATCTTTAGAGTAGTACTAGTAGTTTGTGAGCAAGGAAAGAGCTATCAAGGAGAGCTTGTCTCCTTGGAAGGAAAGTATCATCTTGGTATGAATACAATTTGGTCTTCTTCCATGAGCAAGTTCTTATCAAATTTATATGATCATGCATATGAACTAGAGAAAAGTTATGATCTTGTTATGAGCATAATATATGGACTAGAATATAGTTTATGTGTCATGTTCTTGACTTGTTCATCGTCGTTCTTCATTGTTCATCGAATTAGTATGAATAGAGGAAGAACTAGGAATGAGGTGATGGTTCGTCGTGCCTTCTTGGTTGCTCTTAACCTAGCCTGTCAATCCAAAGGGTTGGGGTCCACGGAGGTTAGGAGTTGTTTCCAAGTACGTGAGCATGGTGCTCAGGTATGCGGAGATCGGCGAATATGTCGGTATCCCACGGGCAGAGGGCTAGGTGGGTAGGTGGTGACAACCCTGTCCATCCCTAGCACTCCCCCACGTTCGGATATTGAAGTAGGAGTTCGTAAAGTCTCTATCGGCTGGCAGACCAGCTGCGGGGATCTCCCTATCACCCCAGACTTAGTCCTGATACTAGACTTACTAATTAGATGTGTTGCTAGCAGTTCTTTGTATAATAATATATGACCAATACCTGCTCAGTTAGTTATATTCTTTTATTCTTTATTTTTCCTTTTTATCCTTGAGGTTGACCGAGATGTGTGTCCACTATTTTGAAATCGTGTCTTATTCCTGTTTACTCTATGCCTACCATTGCACTCAATAAGTGATCATGTTTACACCACGCTTGATGCATATTGCCCTCCTACGGGAAATTATAAATACGACACCCTTGAATACTCACGAGTTGAAATGCTACAATGATAGTTCTATGCGCTTGCAGAGTAACCTTATTTCTTACTGAGCTATCGATTGGCGTACCTAAGTACCATTACTTAAGGATTGTAATTCTTGTGCACCCCACGGCGCCGTGTCACAGTTTTGCATATCGTAAGTAATGACGGTTAGGAAGGCCAATCCGGCACTTCTAACTGCTACTACCAGACTACATTACCTAGGCCGTTGCCATTAAGGGCCAAGGGTTACCTTTCTGAAGTAATGGTGGTTGGGAATGTCAACTTACGTTTCTTGTATTATTATTAAGGACGGACTTATAGTCTATCTTTAGTAGTGATGCTAAGAAACGCCAACAAGCATTTCTGTCGCCGTTGCCGGGGGAGGGCAAAAACATCTAAGCTGGCATAAACATCGATTGCATAATAAAGCATTGGTAGACATAGTTTAAACAGGCTAACTTCACTGTTTTCTTCCTCTTTTTGTTGGAATGAAAACAGGATAGTGTATGAGCAGTTTTGCTCTGCCGAACAATTTCACCAGTAATCCGGAAGCACTCCTAAGGAAGAAAAGGTCTCGTACCGCTTCTTCCTCTGCTACCCCATCGGCAGACGAACCGGTCACTCTCGCACCATCCGCCACTACCGCTATGGCCAAGACACTCCATGACTACTCCACTCCTGTTGTTGCCAAAGTGCCCGTTGAGCCCGCTGTCAATTTTGGAGATGGAAATTTCAAGATCCGTACAGGCCTTATCTCGATGGTGCAGGCGAGTCAGTTCTGTGGCTTGCCAAGTGAGGACGCAAATGCTCACCTGCAACACTTCCTTGAGCTGTGCGACAGCATTGTCATCAAGAATGTCGCACAGGACAGCATGAGACTCCGCTTGTTTCCTTTCTCCCTCACGGGGAAAGCGAAGCAATGGTTCTACCAAAACAGGGAAGTTGTTAACACGTGGGACAAATGTTCCACGGCGTTCCTCGCCAAGTTCTTCCCCATGAGCAAGACCAGCGCTCTAAGGGGAATGATTTCAAACTTCCAGCAATCTTCGCTAGAGTCCATCCCCAAAGCTTGGGAAAGGCATCAGGATTACATCCGAGCCTGTCCTCATCATGGAATGGAAGATTGGCTCGTGCTCCAAAACTTCTATGAAGGCCTCACGGGCATGTCAAAAGGGCACGTAGATGCCGCAGCTGGAGGTGCATTCCTCTCCCTCACCATCGCGGATGCAACTGCACTCATTGAGAAGATGGTGGCCATCCAGAGTTGGGAGAAGGAAGAAAACACAAAAAGGCACGCATACAGTGAAGGAGATGGACTTGCTTGCCACAAAAATAGACTTGCATATGCAGAAGTTGGACGATCGTGCCACCAACCCTACCATGAGTACCGTCCAGGCCATGGACTCACACATGACGTGTGAAGTCTGTGGGAACGTTGGCCACTTGGGGAACAATTGCCCCGAAACCCAAGAAGAAGCTTCATACGTCAATAATGGGTTTCGCCAACCTCAGCAAGGTAATAACGGGTGGAACAACCAACACTACCCGCAAGGTAATAATTTTAATTCAAATTACAATTCAAACCAACCTTCCTTAAAAGACCTCGTGTTAGGACAAGCTAAGATCAATGAGAATCTGACCAAAAAGCTGTCTTTCAATGATAAAATGTTTGAAAATATAAATGCAAAGCTTGAAACTCTATCTTCTTCTGTTCAAAATCAAGCAAGTTTCAACAAAATGATAGAAACCCAAATAGCTCAAATAGCTGCTTCTATTCCTGTCAACAATACGGGAAAAATCCCGGGGCAACCTGAGGCTTCTCCCGGGTTTGTTCATGTAGCTGCAGAGCAATAAATGAAGAAGAGTCTTGCCAACAGACTATAAATGTTGAGCCCTTGCCGAAGGTCATCGGCAGTTATCCAAAAATAAATAAATATAAAGAAATAAATAAATATCTGAAGGGGCCCACACCATCTTTTAAGCTTGGGGGAGGTGTCCCCACTCAGGTATTGTATCTTATCCTTCTAAAAATATATATATATAAAATAAATAAATATATACATATTTATATAATAAATAGATATATTTCATAAAATTATTTCTTTGCATTCAAAAAGAGTTCCCCTCTTTCTAGTTTTATAAAACTCTATTTTTAGTCCAAAATAAACTCTTCTCCAAAAATTTTATAAAAATCATTCTTAGGAAGTTTAGATTTTGCTATATCTAAATCTTATTTTTAATTAATTTTTGAAAACAAAAAAGTTTCAAATAAAGTTGTGGAAAATCAAAATCTGGAGCAAAATTCCGAATGGGAGTCATTCGTAACCAGCTACATCTTGGGGGTAGCCGTTAGAGGGGGCTACAAAAAGACGGGATAGAACCGGCCCAATCAGGGGACCGGCCGGTCCCAGGGGCGACCGCCCCCTGCCCAACGGCTCTACAGCGTGGCCTTTTGCCAATGGCTACTAGCCGTTGCAAACAACACTCCCCCGCCTGTGATCAAGCCTATAAATACCAGAGAGTTCGGGTGGAGCTCCTCACCCCTCTCACACACACATTCTACACTCCCTCCATCACTCCTTTGCTCCATCACTCTCCAACTTCTTTCCACAAAGATCAAGTGCAAGAAAATTCCTGCAAAAACCTCTTCCACAAAACAAGTTCTCGTGCTAAACTCACTCACCATGAGTGGGATCGGAGGTCGGATTTCCGGCATGTTCCGGAAAGGCCGTCGCTCTCCTGGGGAGTCTAGCCAAGGCCCCCCACAAGTGAGGAGAGCCCGCTGCATGAAGAAGAGGAGGCGCCAAGAGGCCACGCCATCGATGAGGCCGACTCCCCCTTCATCGACTTGGAGAGCGAGCGGGAGATGCAAGCATACAACCTCCTCAAGGAACGCAAGTTCCTACATACACCGGCCTTCGGCCCACACTTTCTCCAGCAGACAGGTATGGACGTCGAATTTAATACCATTTTCGAAAATGTTGGATGGAGCCGAGTTGCCCCTGTGCACGACCTTGGATCTCGTCTTTTGACCATCCAAGTCTTGGGCACTCTACAAATTATCGATTATGGTATTACTTTCCGCTGCTTTGGGAAGGAGCATAGTCTTTATTGGAAGGATTTTGCTAACCACTTAGGCTTTCATGAACGTTGCTCTGTTGACTTGGGTTTTTCTCTCTCGAATTATCATCGTCATACTTTTTGGCACTTGATAACCGGACAAAATATGACTAGAAAATTCCAACCTAATATCAACAACATCCATCATCCTACTTTGAGGTTTATGCTTAAGTGGATTGCTAATTCTTTCTTTCCTAGAGAGGACACGCATCATGCTTATGATATTGAATTGAAGTTGCTTTATACCGTGCTTAAAAAGATTAAAGTCGCTCCTGTCTATGATATTGTTAAGCACTGGTTGAATTCTTTCAAAACTTCTACACCTATCATGTGCACTTCACTCATCACTCGTCTTGCCGCTAGTATTGATCCTCATGGTGCTAATACTATTGTTTATCTCTCCACTCCTTGCATTATGCTCAATGAGTTCTATTTCGTGCAAGCCCACACTCTAAAACGTGACGAATCGGGACAGAATTTGGTATTTTATTTTCCAGGATATATAAACGAGATACCGTTACCTAACCCGGATCTCGCTTTATATAAATCCCCATCTCTCACCTTCGACCTTGTCGAGAAGGAAGAAGCACGCAGGAGTTTTGTTTCCCGCAGGAGATCACGAAGGAGAGAAGTACAGGAAGAGGAGTCTACACCATCCGTACAACCTACACCACCACCAGCCATGCCCACCATGACACCAGGGATCGGATGGTCCCCTGTCATGTCTACACCCGGGTTCAACCCTGGGTATGGATATGGTATGCGACACATTCCTCACCCTTACGGGGCTGGAGGGTCAGGGTGGCAGCACTCACACAAGGCAGGAGGATCAAGGCAGCACGAGCATGTGCATTCCTAAGATTCTGAGGGCATGCCACCTCCACTTCACCCACAGCCGGTCACACTAGAGATTCTCAACACACGCATGGGAGGACTAGAGCTGCAAAACAGGTAGATCCAAGGTACGCTCAACGCTCACATCCAGACTGCCACTCAATGGCATGAGCAGTACCAGTAGCACTTCGTGGACCTTGAAGATGCAAACCGGCGGTGGCACGAGGCACAGATGGCCTACCTTCAGTCTATGGGACAGTTCCCAGGACCTAGGCCTTGAACTAGCTTGGGGGAAGAGACCCCCACAGAGGTAACATGTATCTTTAAATTTCTTGCACTTTATTTCTCGCATTTTTAAATTCTGCAATTTGATTTCCTTGTCAAAAAAAATATTCCACTCCCATATGTGCTAATATATGTTAGTTTCTCTTCTGTTGAAATGATGAATAGTTGCTATAATTCGTTTGTGCCTAAGTTATAACTTAGTATTCCTCAAGATTTAAGTTTGTTGGCTAAAAATGTCTCATTCTAAGAACTTGAAATCTTGTGGGTTGCAATTGCAAGATCCTTTTCTAAGTTGTTGCAAGATATGAGATGGTACAAATAGACTTTGCTATGACTTTGTTCTAAGAGAAACTTGGCATCCGGAGTTTTCTTTTCAAAAATTCAAAAATTAAAAGTTCCCCAATGATTATGAAATACCTACCAAGGCCATATGACATGCTCTACTTTTGCAAAACTTTAGTCATATGCTGCTTGCGGAACTTTGAGTCGAGTCAAAAAGCTGAGACCTAGTGAGATTATAGTCATGCACCCATGATTGAGATTCACGTACACCCACCAAATAAAGCCGACTCTCACCCTGAGAGTTGCGCACAACAAGCACCCTTCCATCCACCAAAAAAAAAGCCAACTCTTACCCTGAGAGTTGCGCCCTCTGTTTTTACCAAATAAAAATGACCGACCCTCACTATGAGAGTCGCACATTCTTTATACAAAATTTTCACTCCTTGCATTCGCCATCATGACATCTCTCCATCCATAAGTTTCCATACATCAATAAAAAGATATGGGCTATGTAAAAAAAGAAGAAGATGAAAAGAAAAAAAAGAAGAAGACCAAGGGGCATGAGAAAACAAACGGGAAAGAGAATCCAAATACCCGTTCAAACAAAAAAGAGGATGATCTTTCTATAGCCCATATCTCTCCAAAAGACTTGGATGATCTTTCTATACCCGTTCAAACAAAAAAGAGGCACGGTCGCAAAGTTGGATGATGACTCTGTTTCACATCCTTCCTAGATGATGCCCTTTGCATGTGATTATGATATAGGATTAGTCTAACAATAATTGCTAGATGTAATTGCACTAATTAGAGTTATTCATTGATGTAGTTATAGAATTACCTTTGATATTAATTCCTTAGTTTATCCATTGGCTAGCTATTGCTATGACTAGAGAGTGCTCTGATGATTATCTTTTATTTATGATGCTTGATCATACTTATTACCTTTATCTTTATTTATCTTGTGACCTCTACCTATTATGAGTAGAGTAAATGATATCAGTAATGTCACTTATCCATTGTATACCATCACTATCAATATAATAGATTAAAGTTTATCCTAGTCCTTCCCAGTGGTATAAATATAAATCGACAACCTGGTAGAACTCCCTGGGTAAAATTCTACAATGGTATAATTATCTGTCCGCTTGCAGAACTGATCTTGTTTTATATTTATTTATTTCTGCCTAGTCACATAGATTAATATATAAAACCTTTATTTATTCTTAGCATTATTAATTAGGGATGACAACATAGTTCTTGCATAAGAATGTTGGTAATAGAAAAGTGGCTAGTTGCTAATGACAAGTTAATTAATTACCATTCATCTTGTAATCTCGCCTCTCACATTAAAAGTTATATAGTTATATTTGGCGACGTTAGTAGATGTCAACAAGTATTTTTGGCGCCGTTGCCAGGGAAGGCACATTAAACTTAGAAAATATTGATAACATATGTATACATAATGGATAAGATTGTATTACCGATTGATCTCTAACTCAAACAGGCACACCCTTGTTTTTATCATTTGCTTATCTTATGCAGGGTGATGAATGAATGGTTTTTCTCTTCCAAATAATTTCACTGACAATCTAGAGAAACAAATGAGAAGAAAGAAGTTTGTAGAAGCGAGGGACAATTTCAAGCTACCATCAAAAACACCCATTACTGCTCAAGCTCATTCATCAAAGAAGCCAGCTCCAACATTGGAAGAAGAACACTTAGTAGAAGATTTATCTCCTGTGTTTGAAGACATGGCTGAAAAGATGCTGCGCGAGTTCTCTGCCCCAACAACAGAAAACATCCGCACTAGACCAGCAGTCAACACGGGGGAGAATGGATTCAAGCTCAAACCTGCTCTTATCACCATGGTTCAAGCCCGCCAGTTTTGTGAAAATGCTCATGAAGATGCAAGTGCACACTTACAACACTTTTTAGAGATCAGCAGCACCTTCACGATCAGAGGAGTACCAAGAGATGCTATTTTACTCTGTCATTTCCCATTTTCACATTTGGGGAAATCTAAGCAGTGGTTCTACACCAATAAAGACAAGAACACTACATGGGACCGATGCTCAACTGCTTTCCTAGCAAAGTTCTTTCCTACAGGCAAGACGAATGCTCTGCATGGGAAAATCTCAAGTTTTCAAGAGCAACATAACGAATCATTCACTGAAGCATGGGAGAGATTCCAAGATTATATTGAAGACTGTCCTCATCATGGGATAGAGGATTGGCTACTATTGCAGACCTTCTACCATGGGCTAGTCTCTAGCACCCGTGAGTCCATAGACGCTGCAGCTGGAGGAGCTTTCCTGTCACTAAAGCTTCCAAAAGCTAAAACACTTGTTCAGAAGATGGCCTCAAATTCAAGCTGTAATGAAGATCGTACTCAACCTCGCAAGAGAGGAGGAGGAATCCATCATCTCAAGGTAACTGACATGGTCACTGCCAAGCTAGATCTCATCATGAAGAAGCTCGACATGGAGAAGAAGGAAGTCATGCATATCAATGATTCTCGCATGACCTGTGAAGAATGTGGAGATTACGGGCATTCAGCTGTCAACTGCCCTATGTTGCAAGAGGATGTGAACTTCATCAACAACAACGCCTACTATCGTCCTCAGCAAAATTAAGGATGGAACAAGCCAAACCAAGGATGGAATCAGCAACCTCGACAAGGTAATTACCAAGGTAATGTTGGCGCTTCCTAGCGTCAGCAGAAAAGTCCGCAAGTGCACGGAAGTACCGTTGTAGCCTTCACCCGGAAGTATTCAGGGTATCGTAATTTCCCAGAGGAACGGTCTTTGTACTTAGTCTCTTAAACTAGTTTACTCAGAAGAGACGGAAGGGATAGCTTGGGTAGAGAGGTTCTTCTAAGGTCAAACGCATATAAGCGATGGTAACTTTCCCACTACTTGCTTGCTTCAGGCACACTGACGCACCTGGTCCGCCAAGAGATACCAGTATTAGCGCTATTCCGCGGCCGAACGTGGGGGGAAGCTGGTACAAGTGGACAGGGCTGTCACCACCTGCCACCTACCCCTCTGCCCGTGGGCGCGCGCAACATACGAAGGTAGACTCCGACCTAGACACCACGTCTACGAAGGCGACTACTACTGTAGCAGCGTATAGGAACATCCGTCTCTATCAGGAATCCTCTTACTAGAGCATCCGTCCAAAGGACGAACGATGATCCCATAAACAAGTAGCTTTATGAAAGTAACATGCTTAATGAATCAAACCAAAGTTGAACACGAACTTCTTACTTCATGTAGCAACACGATCGTAGAGGTACAAGTTGGATCGAGAGCCGACAAGCCCAGCACTTCGTACATCCGGAGGCAGAACTGCTTCGACTCTGCTCTTTCTCCAGCACTTGTCCCTCTCTCACTCCCTATACTAAATTAGCTATAAGCTAAAGGAATGGAGCTTGATCTTCCTCTCTACATTGTGACCTCTTGTGTTGGTGAATCAATTGATGAATAAGTGTAGAGAGGAGGCCTCCTTTTATAGCTTGAGAGGAGGGGGTTCTATGCAAAAGGATCATCCCCACATGGAAGGACCCAAACCGACCTCCAAAGGGGGGTTTCCACTTTCTATCTGTGTTGATTGTAGGTGGGACCGTCCTTGGGGAACCGCCCTACAACCACCAGAAGAAAACTAGGCCCGAGAGGCCCCACCAGGGAGGCGGCCGCCCCCGGGACCGGTCGGTCCCCTAGTGGGCCTGTTTGGCCACCGCCTTCGCGTGGTTGGTTCTCCTCTGGGCCTAGACCTCTCCTATGGTTACGAATGGGCCCAGATTTGTAATAAAGGTGGGCTTCTTTGTTATTCTTGGTTGCGCATTCTCTGAATTCACATTTCTCCTTTACGCTTTCCAATTGGTGTTGTGCACTTCCACTTGTTTCACCATAAATCCTGCAAAAACATAAACACTAGGGGTACAAGTGGAACTCTGTTAATAGCATATGTCTATGTGTTAAAATATGATAGTTTCTCTCCCTTTAGGCATAAGTTGGCGGTTAAAAATAATCTATAAGGACCGCCAACAAGACCCTCAAGCTTAACCTTTGCTCGTCCTGAGCAAATAGCTAAGTATGGTTGTTGATCAGGAGTTGCTACAATGTCGATCATTGTCACACCCAATTTTAAGGATAAAATTGAATGAACCAACTTATGTGCGCCCAGAGATCAATCACACACATAAGCGACAAATTACATAGTACCATCACAAGGTTCAATATATAACGAATAATATCACAGAGTCTTTACATTAATAACAGCGGAATAATATAGATAACTCTCTCGTAGAATCTCCATTCCACAGGGAATAGTTGACTGGTGAACACAATCCTAATAATCCTCAGAAGATTCCTCATAGTCATCTGTTACCCATCCGGGATTTTTATCCAAATATGAAAAATAAAGCAAGCGTAAGTACATGTCGTACTAAACAAGAGTAACATGGGTTTATGAGGCTCAAATAAGGCAAGACACAGGTTGACAGCGGTTGCTTTTAGTTGATCACATTTTAGCAATTCGAGTAGCAGCAATAGATTATACCAAGGAACAAGATTTGCATGATCATATAAACATGATAATTAATATGGAATAAACATCAATAGAAACTTCAAATAAATCAATATTCAATTAGTTAAATTCCTGTAAGACGTCCAAGGCCGCTCGTGACCGTGAGCACGGCTGATATATCAGTTTTACACTCTGCAGAGGTTGCACACTTTCACCATGAGTCGTGATTTACCCTTTTTCTCGAGGTGATCAGCCTCTCGATCCACTACCAAGGTAGATCGGCGGGGTTCACTATGAAGTCTTTCAAAAGCCTCGCTAACATGTCACTAATCAATCCGGGCGCAATGGCAAGGGGCGGTAGAGCCCTCCTTCCAAGTGGCACACACACGCAGCAGTACACACAAGGACAGGAGCCGCAAAACAACCAGCTCGGCAAGAAACCTTTCAAGATTAATAGCATGGTAGAAAGTAACTCCATAATTGACTAAAGCCAGAGCCATATAGCCCCCATGGTTGCGCTGTAAGTCCCGGTGTCATACTTACAGATAAGTCCTTAGTCCATGTTGCTAAAAAGCATCTTTTAACTTTTATTCCATAATCAATTATTCAAGTTCATAAGATCATGACCCATCAAAGCACTAGCATCACTACTCAAATGCAATCTCATAGGTAACAAGGATCAAGTCATCAAAAGCTAGGAATAATCACTATGGTTGCCAAGGTAAACATATGCACCATGAATTTAATGATTAAGGTGAATAGGCAACAAGGATGGTCCATGCTATACTTGCCTTGATCACAGTGCTCTGGAGAACTTGGATCCTCCGTGTACTCTTGATCACCTACTTATTGCTCACCGTCTGAACTCGATCATAAAATCACCACACAATCATCGTAGCAATCATACACGAAGCAAACAAGATCTATATTAGAAACAGTACACCAACAGTGGAAAAACAGATTGAAAAGTGTATAAAAATAATCTACGCGTCGCTACGATTCCAACGATATATAGTTCATGCAAATCGGAGTTCAAACGGGAAAGTTATGAAATAAACAAGTTTTACTTTAATAAAATAATAGATTAAATCTAATCTCGAATTTTAAAAGTTGAAAACATAAGTATCAGTATCATCATTAGATAGATTACAAAATTACGAATCTAACGAGACTTGAACGGATCAAATCGGAGCTAAAACGAATAAAATATGGCCGAAATAAACTGAGTGGCAAATCTGTAAATATTGAAAACATATTTTTTTTGAATCTAAACCGAGGAAATACGTTTTCTAATTAGGAAAGCGTAATCTGAGAAATACGCCAAAGGACCGTGGGTTAGAACATTAAAAATCTCAGGGGCTCTTTTGCAAAAGTGCCGGCGAAAGGGTATCTCTCACTGTGAGCCGTTGGATCGGCCGTGGACGGCGTAGGTTGCTCGGGAAAAGAGGGACGGCTCTGGTCGCCGGAGTCGGGCGGCGCCCGGCCGATTCCTCGCCGGCAAGATGGCCGGAGACGGCGTTTTCGGGGCTAGGAAGCTCGGCACACCTCGGGACCTGGTCGGGAAGCAAGAGGAGTTCAAGCCGAACCTATCTATGGTTTCGGTTGCCACATAGGTAGCTCGGGGAGGATGCGGCGAGCTAGGTGGCGGAACTATGGTGGCGGTGAAGCTCGGCATCATGGCTGTAGTGCACAAAACCGAGGGAGAAGGGGTCGGGAAGGTCCCTGACCTTGCTGCGAAGCTTGGAGAACAACCAATTTCGACGGAGAAGTCTTCCCGAGGAGAAATCGACGGCGGTGGCGGAGCTCGGGGCGACGGCGGAGCTCGGGGCGGCGGCTAGGGCAAGATTGGAGGGCGTGGCTTGCTCGGGAACTTGTGGGGAGGGACGGCAGGGCTCGGCCGACCTATATAGGGGCGCGAGGGAGGCGTACTTGGGACGGACTCGGCCGAAAAATCCGGCGGTTGCCTTCTGTCGGAGGCGGCGCTCGTGCTCCGCTCGGACTCCGACTGGAGGAAGGGGATGGCGCGGGGCAGCGGGCCCTACGCGTCAGCGGCGGGGGAAGAGGGTCGCGGCTTCCTTTTACGGGCTAGTGGAGGCGTGCTCGGGATGGACTCGGCCACGCCAAGAGAGGAGGCCGGGGTGGTTACGGCGCGGCCGTGTCCGCTTCGAACACGAGCAGGAGGAGGAAGATGACTTGTGGGCCCCACGTGTCAGTCACAGACGGAGAGGGACGGGGCTCCAGCATGCACACGGGCCGGTGGTGCTGCTGGGCTTCGACCTGGCCGGCTCGGCCCATGCGAAGAAGGAGGAGAGGGGATGGGCCGGCTCGGCCTGCAGAGAAGGGGAGGGAGTTTTCCCTTTTCTAATTTTCTCAATTCATTTTCAAATTTGTTTTCCAAATGGCTTTTCAAACTAAGTTTTGTACCCTTGCAAAATCCAATCAAATCTCAGGAAATAAATATGTGCAGCGGCATGTATGCAACATAACATGTTTCTATGCCCTAGGGTTTATTTTAATTCACAAAAAAATATTATTCTATATATTAAATGCTCAATCAATTGCATAAATAAATCAAATTAAATTCCTATTTCAAAAATTAAAAATTTCCGGGTGTTACAATCATATTTCAAATGTACCAAGTTTATAACAAAGTTTCCCACCGCAATTTGAATAAATCAGCATGCTATCCACCCTGCTATTATCTTGAAACAAATGGGGCCTTTTAGCCATCTCAAGTCTTGGGTGATTGCAAGACTGAACAGATTCATAGACATTGCTTATCATTCATCCCAAGATGAACCATCTTTCCGGTGGTTTTGAAAATTTTTGCAAAGAAATGTAAGTTCCTCAAATGATTCTCTCGATCGCTCAAGTGTATGAATACCTCACCAAAGGCATTGTAATGTTGCCTTTTATATCTTACCACTAAGGCTTATGAGTGGAGTTTTGGGCAGGTATAAAGGTGGGCATACTTCCATCACATATATTGCTAAGTCAAAAACCGAACCACAAGGAGATACAAGTCATATACTTTGAATGAGATGTGCAAGTGTGTGGAGTATGAAGATGGTGGAATCCTAATTTCTAAATATTTTGGCACTCCATGCATCATGAATTTCTCCTATATTGGATGGAATGAAACTTTTTTGAGGGATATGGGCTATAAGATCATATATCCATACTATTATTTTTTTCTTCTTCATTTTTTTGAACAGGTACTTGGAACTTTTTTTCTGTTTGTTTATTGCATGCCCCTTGGCATGGTTTTTGTTTTTTTCTTTTAAGCATAACCCATATCTCTTGTTAGTATTTGAAAAACTTTGGCTGTAGAGATGCCATGATGGAATGCGAGGAGTAATTATATGGTGAAAAATGAATGCGCGGCTTCTCAGGGTAAGAATCAGCATTTTTATTTGGTGGATAACAAATGCGCGGCTCTCAAGGTATGAGTCGGCATTTTTATTTGGTGGATAACAAATGCGCGCCTCTCAAGGTAAGAGTCAGCATTTTTATTTGGTTGAAGAGTACGCAACTCTCAAGGTAAGAGTTGGCATATTTTAGGTGGATGGATGGGTGCATGTTGTGCGCAACTCTCGGGGTGAGAGTTGGCTTTATCTGGTGGGTGCATGTGAATCTCAATCATGGGTGCATGACCATAATCTCACTTAGGTCACAACAATTTGACCTAACTCAATGTTCCACAAGCAGCATATGACTAAAGGGTTTGCATAATTGAAACATGTCATATGACTTTGGTAGGTATTTCATAATCATTGAGGAACTTTTGTTTTTGAAAGTTTTTGAAAATAAAACTCCGGATGTCAAGTTTCGCTTAGAACAAAGTCATAGCGCAGCCTATGTCACCATATCATATTAGGCAATAACTTAGACAAGATTAAGCATGTCCAACCCATTAGTCCAAGTTTTTAGGATGAGACATTTTTAGCTGATAAACCCAAACCTTAGAGAAAGCTCGATTATAAAATGGGTACAGGTGAAACATAAGACAGAGCAACTGTTCATCATTTCAACAAGGGTAGAAACTAACACATGTTAACACATATGAGAATCGAGAACATATCTCACCATTTTTTTAAGTTGGAGAATTTTAAAAAGAAACGTGAGATACAAATTACCTTTGTGGGAGCCCTCCCCCAAGCTTGCTTTTGACTTACCAATGTGGTTCACCTGGGGGTGCCACTAATTGGTGGTGCCTCAGCTTGATGTGCAGTTCGTGGCCTCTCTTGAGAGTGCTAGGAAGCTCCTCCCAAGCTTGTTTTTATGGTGGTATTGAGATAACAAGACAATAAAACTTGGGGTTCAAAGATAAATTACTCTTTTTCTTCAAGATTTTATTTATCATTATATTTTTTTCTTTTCAAGGTTCACCTAAGAAATTCTTGTCTCTGCTGTCATCTCAAAGACTTACCCTCATGGAGTTGATAAATTTCTGCAAGGGGTTAGTCCATAAGATTAACCAAAATCTATACTAGCAGCTTTGGTTGCAAGATCAAACTAGACACCACGTCTAATTTGTTAAGTTAGGCTTAAGAATCTAAGCACCATTCTTACATTAAAAATCTTATAGAGGCATGATCTCACATCCCAGCTTCAAACTAAACATCGTGCTTAGTTAAAAAGATGTAGGACCAACACTTCCAAACCAAAACTTACTAGCATAGAGAAAGGAAATATAACAAGATAACCAAGAATCATTCACGGAGATAGATTCTTGAACAAAGGAACCTAGTCAGAAGTTTGCTCAGCCAATCTATTCAAACTCAAACAAGGCTAGGATAAGAGAGCAAAGAAAGATATGCCTTGCTTCATCTCCAACATGAATTTCTTCCATTATTCATGATAACAACTCAAAGTTCATTAATCAAAATGCAACACCATGTCACAATTTTGATTAGAGAAGGCTAGTTTAACCTAAGCACCATGCTTAAATTAAAAAGCCTATGGATGTACCACAAGTGTACTCATGTGAATACACAGAAACTCAGAGCATATGGCATGAATAGAGGAAGAGCATGATATTATATTTTCATGGAGACAAATATGAGTGAATGAGTTGGTCAACATTACCTTGACATACCTGAATGTGTGTACCCACAGCATGTATGGATTAAGCATCAGAGTTGTCGCTGCGGTGGCTCGGTTTCCATCTCAGGTGACTACCAAGGCGTGGGTTGGAGTCCATCACTTTTAGTAGTATGTCATCGTGTAGCAAGTTGTTTATTGGTAACTCCTGCATATTAGTGACTCGCATACACGACAAATGTAGGAGGAACAACTCATGCAAGCTTCTAACTAAAAGGATTATTGCGACCATGACTCCCCTTTGTTGTGTCTTTTTTTTAGAATCTTTAAACGAAGTGTGATCCAAGATATGCATGGAGTCATGGTTGGTCAAAGGAGTGAGAGAGGTGTTGCACAAACCACCGTTGAAGATGAAGGAGGTTTATGGAAGTCATGTGTCTGGTCCTGGTTGCGTGATGAGTCAATCGTGTTGTGCAACGTGCAGGGGAGATCTTGAAGGTGTGTTAGTTATGCTTGAGAGATCTCCCTCACACTTATTCTTGTACTTGCTTTATTTTGATAAAATGAAAACAAAACAAGAGCAACAAGAACAAGCAAGGACTCTATTGGTTATAAGACCAGAGAGCAAGAAAGATTTTATTATTATTTCTTTATTAGTTTTATTGAAAACTTGTTCACTCAACTTTTTATAAACAAGGCCAAGATAAAGATGCAGAGAAAGATATGCCTTGGTTTATCTCCATATCAGATTACTTTCACTGATTATGTCAACAACTCAAAGTTCATTGATCAAATGAAGACAGTTATAAGAAGTTGGTGAACATTTATTTACCTTCGCATACCTGAGTATATGTACCGGTAACATATATGTATGAGGCGTTGAAGTTGTTGTTGCGGCTAGCATGATGGTTCTACTCAGGTGATCTCCGAAGCTAGGCCACACACACATCAACGCGCATGGGCCATGGGCCTTGATGATACTAGCAAAGGTTCAGAAGAGAGAGACTCCCAATCTTTTTTTTATTTTTTTCGTAGTTTTCTTTCTTCTTTTTTAGTCTCCCTCATCTCTCTTCTTTTTTTCTTTCATTCATTTTTTCTTCTCTTTTTTTTAAGGCGAGGCTGACATCTTCATCATCATTTTTTAATGACACTTTGGTGTGCATGGAACTTGGGTTTCTCACCGTCCTCCCTCACACTTGGACTTTTGCATAAAAGTCAAGTGCAGAGTTAGGGCCTTCTTACGAGTGTGTTCCATTACCTAGGAGTGCATTAAGCTTTTGTAGTTCATGTCGTTCCATGTCGTCAAGCATCATATGACCCGAGTTCTTCTTAATCTTTCCTGAAATGGTTAGCGACATACCCGAAGGTGCATACTAACTTGACAACATGCCCTCAGCATTCAAAGAAGATATATATATATATATATATTTTGAAAATAACAATAGTAATAATAATAAAAAATATATATATTTTCTTTTAAGGATAATCCGGGGTATCTCTCGGCAATGCTTAAGTTATGGTCTTAAGCTTGACCGTGGGAACTTCTTCTTGCAGCAATCAATGGTGGTGTAGTTCCCAGCTTTACCACCAATCATTGGCATTAAAATTCAAGCTGCAAGGTATGCACCATCGTACTACTACGGGATTTGCAATGTTCATGACAAACATAAGCATTCACAACCATTCTCTCAAAAAGTTGAACAACTAGAATCAAGAGATGGTTGCGAGATCCTCGTAGAAGCAGGTGGTCCGAAGCGAAACAAACTCTGGAGACCTTGAGCATGAAACGTGAGGGACCTCAAAACCATGCTTGTTAGCAGGCCCCTTCTTGGCTCTAGAGTTGTTGCTTCGGGCATGTCCGTGGCATGGAAGTTTTCATTCTCAAAAGATATATCATGGAGGATGATCACTAAACCTTGACCATTATCGAGAACAATGTTCTTGATGGCCGGAGGGACATGCATCTTGTTTGAGCAAGGGCGCAGGAGAAGGATTCGCATACTCGAACAGGTAGCTTTGCTTCGCCTTTAGGTTTTCGAGCAAGTGCTATGACTGGCAGGAGCAAAACTTTCAAACTTCTCATCGGGGCTCCCTTCTTCTTTTTTTTATATATAGATGAGATTTTCAAGAGGGTGCCCTATGAGAAGATCAAAATCGAGGATGGCGTAGATGAGGAAGTATAAGAAACTTTGATTTCATTAATTTCCAATGGCACAACCCTAACAATCCCACAAAACTCAAAGATGAGTCCGGATGGACTTCTGAAAATTTTGTCGGTCGGGACTAGCGGCATATCGCCCTAAAAGGGTTTCCGCTAGAATGAAAGTAGTCCCAACTATGAGGTTGCGTAGGGCTTTCACAGAAGTCCCCTTTAATGAGCAAGACATGGTTGTGGGAGGTGAAAGAATCTGAATTTCTTCAGAAGAACGTTTCACTTTCAACAAGCAACAACCGTACTTTCGATGACTCCACATTAGGGGAGACTTCCTAAGAAATGTCAGAATTTTGTGCCAAGAAATGTTTCAAAGTTCTGCCATAATCCTCGAATTTTGATAGCGAACTCCGAAGGATAAAACATTCCTTCCTTTGGTGTTCGTGGTTCAGACGAGGGCTCAACAGACGAATCGAAGGGTGGCAAGGGAAAAGATTCGGCTGTTGAGGGCTCTTCAGAACTTGACATGCCCTTGTATGGAGGGGTTTGAGTACGATGATGGGAGAAGCATGCTTCTCTAGGATGTAAACAAGGATTTTCCTCTATTCCGTCATGGTTTTTATGAAAACGGCCCTCCAACGGTTATGTCAAAGCATAGGGCAGCATCTATGTCTAGATCCGAATAAAGGATATGCAAAAGCACATTATCAGATAAAGACAAGTCTAGGTCAGCATGTATAAACATTGTAAACCTGGCCTAGGCTGTACCTATGGACTCCTTCTCATTTTGCTCAAAGTCGAGGTTTGCCCTTGGTAGAGCGGCAATACGAGACATGGGTAAGAATGCAAGATAAAACTTGATCTTAAGTTCATCCCATTCTCTATTCGCACTTTCTACGGCATCAGTGTACCATTGTTTTGCATCCCCTTGAGGGAGAACAGAAACAACTTCCACTTAAGAACTTCTTGTGTCATGCTAGAAATGCTTAGGCATGAACACAATTCCTCGAGTTTTTGCAAGTGGTCAAAAGAAGTTTCATTGTCGTGACCAAAGAAGGGTTTTGTCCGAACCATAGCTTTGAATCTTGGGTGGAGTTCATAACTGGATGGAAATTTTAGTTTTGAAAAAGAATGTGGTTCAAAGAACTCCCCCTTTGAAGCAGAAGAATTTTGAATTTGGAGCTGGCTTCATGGTGAAAGGATCGGATAAAAAGAAATATTTTGTTTTTATAAAAAGAAAAGATAAAAGCTTTTTTTGATAAAACACAAGGATACACGGTGAACTAGGTTTGGAGATAAGTACGACAACCGTTCCTCGGCAACAGCACCAGAAAGCTTGTTGGCGCTTCTTAGCATCAGCAGAAAAGTCCGCAAGCGCACGGTACCGTTGTAGCCTTCACCCGGAAGTATTCAGGTTATCGTAATTTTCCAGAGGAACGGTCTTTGTACTTAGTCTCTTAAACTAGTTTACTCAGAAGAGACGGAAGGGATAGCTTGGGTAGAAAGGTTCTTCTAAGGTCAAACGCATATAAGCGATGGTAACTTTCCCACTACTTGCTTGCTTCAGGCCCACTGACGCACCTGATCTGCCAACCGATACCAGTATCAGCGCTATTCCGTGGCCGAACATGGGGGATGATGGTACGAGTGGACAGGGCTGTCACCACCTGCCACCTACCCCTCTGTCCACGGGCGCGCGCAACATATGAAGGTAGACTCCGACCTAGACACCACGCCTACGAAGGCGACTACTACTCTAGAGGCATACAGGAACATCCGTCTCTATCAGGAGTCCTCTTACTAGAGCATCCGTCCAAAGGATGAACGACGATCCCACAAACAAGTAGCTTTATGAAAGTAACATGCTTAATGAATCAAACCAAAGTTGAACACGAACTTCTTACTTCAAATAGCAAGACGATCGTAGAGCTACAAGTTGGATCGAGAGCCGACAAGCCCGGCACTTCGTCCACCCGGAGGCAGAACTGCTTCGACTCCGCTCTTTATCCAGCTCTTGTCCCTCTCTCACTCCCTATACTAAATTAGCTATAAGCTAATGGAATGGAGCTTGATCTTCCTCTCTACATTGTGACCTCTTGTGTTGGTGAATCAATTGATGAATAGGTGTAGAGAGGAGGCCTCCTTTTATAGCTTGAGAGGAGGGGGTTCTATGCAAAAGGATCATCCCCACATGGAAGGACCCAAACCGACATCCAAAGGGAGGTTTCCACTTTCCATCTGTGTTGATCGTAGGTGAGACCGTTCTTGGGGAACCGCCCTACAACCGCCAGAAGAAAACTGGGCCTGAGAGGCCCCACCAGGGGGGCGGCCGCCCCCGGGACCAGTCGGTCCCCTGGTGGGCCTGTTTGGCCACCGCCTTCGCGTGGTTGGTTCTCCTCTGGGCCTAGACCTCTCCTATGGTTACGAATGGGCCCAGATTTGTAATAAAGGTGGGCTTCTTTGTTATTCTTGGTTGCGCATTCTCTGAATTCACATTTCTCCTTTACGCTTTCCAATTGGTGTTGTGCACTTCCACTTGTTTCACCATAAATCCTGCAAAAACATAAACACTAGGGGTACAAGTGAAACTCTGTTAATAGCATATGTCTATGTGTTAAAGTATGATAGTTTCTCTCCCTTTAGGCATAAGTTGGCGGTTAAAAATGATCTATAAGGACCGCCAACAGGTAACAACCAAGGTAATAATTACAATAATTACAATCTTCTGCCTTTAAGAGATTTAGTTGCTGGTCAATCTAAATTGTTAGATCAAATGTCTAGAAAGGTAGCCTCAAATGATAAATCTTTAGAAAACATAAATATTAGAATGGATACCTTTGCTTCTACGATAAAGAATCAGCACAGCTTTAATAAAATGTTAGAATCATAATTAGCTCAGCTAGCTGCTGCTGTCCCTCCATTTGAGAAAGGAAAAATTCCAAGCCAGCCGGAGGATTTAGAAACTGCTAACCTTGTTGATATTCACAATGCAACACAATACCAAATTGAGCCTGCAGAAATACAGTGGATAGATCACTCACTACCTAAGAAGATGGGAGACCCTGGAAGACCTGTGATTCCTATCTCCATAGGATGTCACAGCTTTCCAGAGGCTATCTGTGATTTCGGCGCAAGTGTCAATATAATGCCCAACGTAATCTATAAGAAAATTTTAGGTGATCCTTTGTTGTACACAGATATGCGTTTGCAGCTTGCAGATCAATCAATTTGCTACCCCAAGGGAGTACTAGAAGAAGTTGTTATCAGAGTGGGGCAATCATATGTCCCTATTGACTTTGTGATCATGGATACTGGAGGAGATGAAAAGGCACCCATTATTTTGGGACGACAATTCTTATGCACAACCAAAGCCATCATCTATGCGGAACACGCCAAGATTGTCCTATCCATCAAAGACAAGAAGGAGAGATTTTCATTCAAGAACCGCATCCTCAAGACTCCTGCAGCCCCGAAGCAATTCCATCAACAAGAAGAGCAGCAACAACAATCAGCACCCAAGAAGAAGAACAATAGAAGATGGAGGAAGAACAAGCCCAGCATGTACCTAAAGAAACCGCTCAACTAATCAATGCTATTAAAACAGAAAATGATCATATGCTCCCGAAACCATTTCCAACAAAGAAAGGTGACCCAGGTGTACCAATCATCGAATGCACAATCAGAGACATCACTTTTCCCGACACCATCTGCGACACTGGATCAGGCGTCAACATAATGTCCAAAAAGGTATTTGATGAATTATTTGATGATTTACCATTATACCCAACATACATTCAGTTGTAGATGGCAGACCAATCACTTAGATTCCCTGAAGGCGTAGTCAAGGACGTAATGGTAAGAATTCAAAATAAATATATACCCGCAGATTTTTCTAGTTCTTGACATGCAGGAAGACAACGAATCGCCTATTCTTTTGGGAAGACCGTTCCTCTACACCGCCAATGCTATCATCTACATCAGGTCTAGACAGATCCACTTCAACCTACCCACTGGAAAGGTACGCGGTCAATTTAAAACACATCTTAACCATGAGCAGATTAGGAAGCAACGCAACAGGAGGAAACCCGCCGTCAGGCTGCCCAGCCTCACTGTGGATGGGAGGAGTTCCCTGGTAAGATTCTAAAGTATGAAGACTGCTACAAAGAGCAAGAAGAAGCCTACAAGCACCACGCTGGAGTGAGTGGAAAGCGAAAGCTGAGAGGATGGACTAGATTGCTAAGGCAGAGAAAGAAGAAATCCAGGCACAAGTAGAAGAATGGATGAAGAGAGATGAAGAATCAAGAGAAGCATACAAGGAAGAGCTGGAGCTAGAAAAGAGAGAAACAGAAGAGACAGAAAAGAGATGGAAGGAGAAAGAAGAAGCACCTGCTACACCACCGCAAAATGGGGAATTGACTGAGGTAACCTCAGACGATGAACCTACTAAGTAAGTACTCTTCTATATCTAAGTCATGTCGATAGACTTTAAATTCCGTACCCTAGCCATAAGGTTAGAATGGTAGTTATCTAATTAATTTAGCATTCATTAAAAATTTTGCTTAGCATATTTATTAGTACAATCATTTTTTGCATATTAAAAATAAAACCAACAAAAATATTTGCTGCTTTATTTACTGCATCATGAATACTAAGCCTCATGTGAATAAACCTATGGTGACCCTATAGGCATACTTACTGTGGTGGCATAAAAATAAAAAAAAATGGTAGTAGTATTTGTATTTACCTTGTTGCATTATGAAAATCCTAAGCCCCATGGAAATGAATATTCCCTGTGGTGGCATAAAAAACTTATATAGCATGCATATATTTTTTGATTGCTGCATAATAAACTTAGAAAAACCCCAAAAAGAGAATCCTGTTAGAATCCTGCTAAAATCTATTAATTAAAATCAACTCAAAGAATAATCAAAGTGCTCATTGGCTGACCGCTAACCCCTTGATAATTCGAGCCTCGAGTTTTGGTTTTCTTGTTGGAGTATAACTATGCAGGAATAATATTATGACTAAGGAGAGAGTCTATTAGTGGCACCCACCAGGACTGCTACTAGCACTCTGAGAAATATTCAAGCACCAAGTATTGCAAACATCAAGCTTGGGGAGGAGCATCCCCTAGTTATCAAGTAATTATACCTATGCGCTTATTAAGTCTACTTTATACAAGCACAAAATACCAAAAATATGTGAACACATGAAGGTTCACCATAGTATCATAGGAAAATCTAAAAATACCAAAAATATGTGGGCACATGAAGGTCCACTCAGTTAGGAAGCTTCTACTGGAAATATAAAATCAATTACTTACCATGGACTGGTATTAAACCTAACCCCTCTTCATAAGATTTGGTATTTTTATTGGCAATTGAGTTTCATAGGAAAATACAAGATCAAGGAGCTAGTCAACCTGACATCTCTATGCTGTCGATATACCTGCTTCCAGAAGGATCACTCAATTTGTAACATCAAAGATCCTGTCAAATGTCAAGCTTGGGGGAGGGCACCCTCCAATTGAAATCCAGCTAAGTATAAGTTTCCTATCTTATTATCATTATTACTATATCGCTTTTTCGCGTGAGTTAGCTAGCAAGATAAAATTTGAAAACTAAAAAAATATCTATCTATATATTAGAGTATGTTTAGAGTCAGTTTAGGCTAGAGTTAATAGAAAAAAATGATGAACACTAAAATTTTGTCTTGGAGATGATGAATAGTTGCTCTGTCACAATACTTTTCAATGCCTAGTTGTCAAACTTAAATTCTCCTGAGTTTTAGATATTGCTGTTTTAACTCAACAATTTACTCTGAACCTGAAACTTGTGGAGGCATATGTTTGAGCTAAGTCTAGGTAATTGATTGATATGATTCATGAAAGTTGAGCTACTATTTATCTTATTCCTAGCATTACTAAATTCTGGAGATTTATTCTGAAAATTTGAAATTTACATGACGAGCTTTTGTATGATAAAGTACGAATTCCTACCATTGCCATATATGATACATCTAGATAGGAAAACCTTTTGCACATTTATGTTGCCTGCTTTGCATTGAGTTTAGTCAACCATTGTTATATACCATATGAGAGTCTTGTCATACTTTTAAAGCCAAGATCACGTACATACTTCAGCACATATGCATTATTCCTACCCTGGGAGTAATCGCAACCATTTCCACTTTCATCTATGTTCATCATGAAAATGTTTTCTCCTCCACTAGGAGTAAACACCCAAAAGTATACCCCGTAGGATAGCCTTGATATAATTACTCTAAGTTCTTATTATTATCTCTCTAGTTATTTATATTCAAAGGATACATGTGGCTATGCAAAAATATGAAAAGGGAGTAAAAGATGGACAAGTGTCCCAGCATTAAAACAATGGGTACTAGATGCCCGCCTCCCGAATGAAAAAAAGAGAGAAAGAATAAAGATAGCCCATGTGTTCCTCCAAATTACAAAGGAGAGTGAATCAGTTTCAAAGAGCAAAAGTTAAATTAGGAATAGCCATTAAATACCACATATACACCTATCCACCATATTCCATACACATGCACATCTTGGTTTGATTGTATGCCTCGATTCTCTGTGGATCCATTGTTTGACTTTACAACATATGAATTGCAAGTATGCTTAAACCTTGTTATTGCCACTCATTGCCACTCCTATGGGCTCCACTATAAATCCTTAGTTATAGGAAGGCATAACATTAATGCCTTAAGTGAGATCCACAAATACCTTATATACTGAGAGACTTGAGGGTGTCATACAATTAAGCTCTCAGTTTTATTTTGAAAACTTGCAAAACTCCAGAATATTGGTACTGTGAAGAATTTGCTACATAGTGCATGACTTGATTATTCTTTCTTTCAATTACTTAAGACTAAGGCAAAAATTGTAAAGCCCCATAGTTAAAGGTAAAATGGGTAAGTTTAAAAGTTAGAGCAGTTTTGTCTAATCCGGAGGAGAATCTATGTTTGAAGCTTGTGTACTTGGGAAGTATGAAAGCATTGTAGCAACTCTTAATCCAATTACATTAGTAATTAGGCTTAGTTTGTTTGCCAAGGGACCGGCAAACAGGTAAGCTTGGGGGTGTCGTTGACGGTGGACAACGTCAACTTTTATTAGAACTTTAGATACCAAAGGATACATGAATACACACTAGTCTAGGGTTTTAACTGACAGTTTCCACGAGTTTTGCATGTTCTGTATTTTTCAGGGGCTATTCCAGAAAAGCATAAAAGAAGGGTTAAAGAGCATAATTACCACGAAACTTAACCGCCAAGGAAACATCATCATGAAGACCCTGGAAGAGTCCAGAACACACCCGAAGCGACCGGGGCCAGAACCCCACTAGGTAGGGCCGGCCGGCGCCAGGGTGGGGCCGACCGGTGCCCCCCTTAGGGTTTCGGCCCCGCCTTCTGGAGTCTTCTTCCACCGCCTTTGTGGAGTCATCTCGGCCCTTGTTTTAAGTCAGTTTGATCCTACGATGTACGTGCATCCCACCAGGCTATAAATAGAGGGGCAGACCCCCTGGTGGCATCAATCAATCCATCATTCATTCAAGGCATCAAGTCCTCAAGCCATCAAGAGCCACCTAGTTCATCAAGAGCCTCCTAGTTCATAGTTCTAGCCTAGTTAGATTAGAAGTAGAGGAGTTCTAGTTCTTCGGCAGATCTGGAGCCCCGGCATCTGTCTGGAGCGCGGAGTTCGGTATAATTAGTTCTTTCTCTATTATTGTATTCGTCATTATGATTAGGGAAACATTATTCTTAATATTTTATATGTTCTTGATTACAATAGTCTTTGTCTACTTTGATTATATGTCTAGTATAGTTGGTTTGATCTTATTGAATTCATGTAATTGTTCGTATAGCGTTTATTCATGCGGACGATGGATAGATGATGAATAGTATGTAGACGTGGTGTCTAGGAATCTTATTTATCTGCGAGTGCACCCTGATGTGCCGGGTCGTGTGGTAGATCGCGTAGACGACAGCTGCGTTGAGTCCTCTGTAGTCCACCCCCTGTATGTAGGCCAGCAGGCACGGTCGTGAAGTTGGATGATGACTCTGTTTCACATCCTTCCTAGATGATGCCCTTTGCATGTGATTATGATATAGGATTAGTCTAACAAAGATTGCTAGATGTAATTGCACTAATTAGAGTTATTCATTGATGTAGTTATAGAATTACCTTCGATATTAATTCCTTAGTTTATCCATTGGCTAGCTATTGCTATGACTAGAGAGTGCTCTGATGATTATCTTTTATTCATGATGCTTGATCATACTTATCACCTTTATCTTTATTTATCTTGTGACCTCTACCTGTTATGACTAGAATAAATGACATCGGTAATGTCACTTATCCATTGTATACCATCACTATCAATATAAAAGATTAAAGTTTATCCTAGTCCTTCCCAGTAGTATAAATATAAATCGACAACCTGGTAGAACTCCCTAGGTAAAATGCTACAATGGTATAATTATCTATCCGCTTGCAGAACTGATCTTATTTTATATTTATTTATTTCTGCCTAGTCACATAGATTAATATATAAAACCTTTATTTATTCTTAGCATTATTAGTTAGGGATGACAACCTAGTTCTTGCATAAGAATGTTGGTAATAGAAAAGTGGCTAGTTGCTAATGACAAGTTAATTAATTACCATTCATCTTCTAATCTCGCCTCTCGCATTAAAAGTTATATAGTTATATTTGACGACGTTAGTAGATGTCAGTAGTCTACATAATGTATACCTCCTAACTCACTGGAGTACTGAATTAGGCGCTTTACGATCAAATGACAATAATCATCACCAATAACAACTATATCGAATATGCAACTAGAATAAACTAAGTACTGAATAAGTAGCAATATATTAAAATAAAGTAAAGTCATAATGAGATACAAGATAAGATTACCGATCTCCAGACGAACAGATCTGGAATCCCGAGCGTAGCACCCAACTCTACTTGAACCTTGCTAGACGCCTAAACTATGAACTTGAAGAATTAGAGCCTATTTCTAATCTCTGGAAACCCTAACTTCTGTCTACTCTTGACAAATGAAGCAGGAGGAATGAATTGGTGCTCTGGGAGGGGGGTCTGCCCCTCTATTTATAGCCCTGTGGGATGAACGTGCGCCGTGGGATCAAACCGACTTGAACAAAGGGCCCAGATGACTCCAGAGAAGCGGTGGAAGAAGACTCCAGAAGGTAGGCCAAAACCCTAGGGGGGCGCCGGCCGGCCCACCCTGTGGGGTTCGGGCCCTGGTCGCTTCGAGTGTGTTCTGGACTCTTCCAGGGTCTTCGTGATGATGTTTCCTTGGCGGTTAAGTTTCGAAGTAATTAAGCACTTTAATCCTTCTTTTAAGCCTTTCTGGAATAATTCCTGGAAAATACACAATTCACCAAAACTCGTGGAATTTGTCAGTAATAACCCCTATGCTTCTATTATTGATCTTCCCCAGGCATTAGTTGATGGTATAAAATTGGTACTTAACGACCGTCGACAACACCCCCAAGCTAAGACTTTGCTAGTGCCTTAGCAAAGTTGACTTGAAATAATTTATTCAGGGTTTCATAAAATGTATAACTCCCAAGAAATACTTAAATATTTAAACAGAAATTCTTCTCCGGATTGAAAATCATTAATCCACCTTTCAAACTTATTCTTATTCTTTTCAATCGTGGGGCTTTTAAACTAAGTCTTGGGTAATTGAGAGACAAAATAATCAAGCAAGCACTAAGCCTTTCATCCTTTGTTTCAACCATTGCTCTAGAGAGATTTTTTTTTAAAATAAGTATATAATTTTTATTTAGGAAATAATGAGAGGCCACTAATAAGATTGCAGAGGACTACTAAGCTATACATCATGATTGAATGTGTGAATGTGATTAAATTTCATTTTTGAACTCCTATGCATTATCCTCTCTTTTCTGTCCTCCTGAAGAGTGTGGGCTATCTCCCCAGCGGATACTTTTTTGTACCCATTTTTTCTCAGGCGGGTGTATTCGCACCCATTGTTTTACTCTTTTTTTTTGCATATACCCTTTTGATATGGCATCTTTCAGGCTCATACTTCTTTGGTATGGCATCGTTTAATTTTATAACCCACACTCTTTGTTGGACTTCTAATAGACAGACTTGTGCATAGAGTGAAAACTTTTTGTGTATGTGAATTCAATCATGAATGCATAACAGAATAGTCTACTTAAATCATATTAGCAGAACAAATTATTATATTTGTTTTGATTTTGATTTTTGAAATGTCTGGAGCTTAGGTGTCACTCAGAATGAAATAAATAGCAACTCAAACCTTCTTATATCATATCCATCAATTACTTAGAAAAGCTTATGCTACCCATTGATATTAAGTTTCAGAATAAATTTTCATGGTAGATAAACTTCATGCAATTCGTAGAACTTAAATTTAAACACTAAGCAATTGCAGGAAATTATATTTAAACAGTTTAAATATCTTTTTTTATTTTTCTCTAGCTTCAAGTTCTAATTATTCTAAAGACAAATTGAATGCGGAATTTAAAGCAAACTTAATTATACAATCTATTTTTTTGGATTTTTATTTTTTTACACAGACAGGAATTTAATGAAATAACTAAAGAAAGCGGTAAATAAATTTGTATTTGGTTTTCTTATTGTTTTTAGCAATATTGAAATTAACAGAATTGAAGACTGAATTAAATACTGAAATGAAAAGCATATATAAAGGTGAGAGGTACTCACCTAGCGGGGATCTCCCCAAGCTAGATGTTGCTCAGTAATGTGGTGGAGGTGGCGGTGGGTATCCCAACTGATGTATCAAATACTCCAATCCGCTCTGCGTCTGCTGCTGTCCCTGATATATCTGATCAAGTCATTGGTCCGTGCTATGCTGCCATTGTTCATGCTGGTAGAACCTGTCGTCGACCTGCTGCTGCCACTGCTCGTGCTGGTGCAGTGTGTCGCTTATTGCGTTCTGTCCCTGTTCAATGTTAGTGAGATGTATAGATAAAACTAGGAAATCATTAGCGGTAGCTGTAAAGTGCTGCTCATGCGGCTAATAGTAGTCATCTTCTGGTGGTGCATGGAACGGATACGGTCCACCAGTGGTAAAATCCGTGTTCCCGCGTATAGAAAAAGATGCTCGTCCTCTCTTGAAATCAGTTGCTCCCTAACCCGCTACTGCTGCTGCTGATGAAGATTCTCCTTGCTGAAATGTGGGCTGTTCCTCCCATCCTGCATGTGCAGTCCATTGCTGGCGTGGCTCCTGCGTCGATACCTGTTCACCAAAATCAACATAGTGGGAATAAGCTGGCCCAGATGGTGCTGCATCAGCTCTAGTGAAATTAGTTCTCGGTATAATTCTAGTTCTTTCTCTATTATTGTATTCTTCATTATGATTAGGAAAACATTGTTCTTAATATTTTATATGTTCTTGATTACAATAGTCTTTGTCTACTTTGATTATATATCTAGTATAGTTGGTTTGATCTTATTGAATTCATGTAATTGCTCGTATATCGTTTATTCATGCGGACGATGGATAAATGATGAACAGTATGTAGACGTGGTGTCTAGGTATTTTGTTTATCTGCGAGTGCACCCTGATGTGCCGGGTCGTGTGGTAGATCGTGTAGGTGACAGCTGGATTGAGTCCTCTGTAGTCCACCCCCCATATGCAGGCCAGCAGGCACGATCGTGAAGTTGGATGATGACTCTGTTTCACATCCTTCCCAGATGATACCCTTTGCATGTGATTATGATATAGGATTAGTCTAACAATGATTGCAAGATGTAATTGCACTAATTAGAGTTATTCATTGATGTAGTTATAGAATTACCTTTTGATATTAATTCCTTAGTTTATCCATTGCCTAGCTATTGCTATGACTAGAGAGTGCTCTGATGATTATCTTTTATCTATGATGCTTAATCATACTTATCACCTTTATCTTTATTTACCTTGTGACCTCTACCTGTTATAAGTAGAGTAAATGACATCGGTAATGTCACTTATCCATTGTATACCATCACTATCAATATAATAGATTAAAGTTTATCCTAGTCCTTCCCAGTGGTATAAATATAAATCGACAATCTGGTAGAACTCCTAGGTAAAATGCTACAATGGTATAATTATCTGTCCGCTTGCAGAACTGATCTTATTTTATATTTATATTTATTTCTGCCTAGTCACATGGATTAATATATAAAACCTTTATTTATTCTTAGCATTATTAATTAGGGATGACAACCTAGTTCTTGCATGAGAATGTTGGTAATAGAAACGTGGCTAGTTGCTAATGACAAGTTAATTAATTTCTAATCTCGCCTGTCGCATTAAAAGTTATATAGTTATATTCGGCGACCTTAGTAGATGTCAACAATGAGCAACCACTTTTCCATTCCATGATGGGAACAATCTGATATGTAATCTTGGAAACATTCCCAGGCTTCTGAAATAGATTCATGTTTCTGCTGACAAAATTCTGAAATCTTTTCTCGTAGAGCATTGGTTTTTCCTACTGGGAAAAACTTTTCTAGAAAACCTTTTGAACATTCTACCCATGTCTTGACTCGATCTTTATTCTGATAAAACCACTGCTTCGCCTTTCCCTCCAATGGGAACGGAAACAAATGAAGTAGCACGACATCTTGAGGAATGCCTTTGATGTTGATGGTGTTGCCAATCTCCAGGAAATTCTACAGATGGACACTTATATCTTCATCTTTCTTTCTAGTAAATGTGATAGTTTGCACTATTTTGATGAGGCTTGGCTTGATATCATAATCATGATCTCCAATGTTGAAAGTTGGCCCAACGTGAATATTCTCAGTGCTTGGGGCAGAGAATTCACGTAGAGTGTTCTCAGCCATGGCTTCACAAAATAATGTAAGACCCTTCTTCCTATGGTTGTTCCTGATTGATAAGAGTTAAAGTACCCAACCAATCCTGCACTTACCCTATATAAGATATTTGAAAATAAACAAAACACGGGTAAGTCTGCTAAAGCAAAAGGTTATGGTTATCTTTAAGTATTTATGTCTATAGTTATTTTTATGTTTTTCTATTAATATTATCTATGAAGAACTCTCCTATATGAAATTCTAGAATAAATATCCTGGCGAATAAAATCAACGAACTCAATAAATTATCCTAATGAATACAATTGCTGTCCCCGGCAACGGCGTCAGAAATGCTTGTTGGTATTTTTAACATCACTTCACGTTAAGTTGTCATCCCTAACATGATGCCAAAAACCAAAGGTAAAATAATCTTCACTTGCCTCCTAAAAATAATACTATAGAATATATCCGCAAGCTCACAGATAATTCTCCCATTGTAGCACTTCACCCGGTAAGTATTTCGAGTATCGTTGATTGATTTTATGCCAAAAGGATAAAGAGGCATTCTACTCATTAGGATAATCTACTATAATGATTGGAAAGATAAATGTATAGACCTATGATAACCCATAAGTCTAGTGCTTTAGCGATAAATAAGTCAATGATAAATGGTAAATGATAACTGAGTAAATGAGGTAAATGGTATTCCAGAGATAGAATATAGAGACTCACTAATGTAGTAAGACAATCTCGAGATTCGGCTAAAGTAAAGGAAACATATGTAATTACTAAATACAAAGTCTACAGCCTACGCCACATTACACATTTTCATTTATAGCATAATCAACTCAGAAAACATCATAAGGAGCATCATCTAATGAGGATATTAAGACACAAGGGTCACCTCCTTTGCGACCGCGCTCTGCTCGTCCTACGTACGGGGGGTGGACAACAGAGGAACCAACGCAGCTGTCACCTACGCGGACTACCACACGACCTGGCACGTCAGGGTGCCTCCGTAGGTACACAATATATCTAGACACCACATCTACATAATGTATACCACCTAACTCACTCGAGTACTGAATTAGGCGCTTCACGATCAAATAGCAATAATCATCACCAATAACAACTATATCGAATATGCAACTAGAATAAACTAAGAACTGAATAAGTAGCAATATATTAAAATAAATCAAAGTCATAATGAGATACAAGATAAGATTATCGATCTTCAGACGAACAGATCTGGAATCCCGAGCATAGCGCCCAACTCTACTTGAACCTTGCTAGACGCCTAAACTATGAACTTGAAGAACTAGAGCCCTATTTCTAATCTCTGGAAACCCTAACTTCTGTCTAATCTTGACGAATGAAGCAGGAGGAACGAATTGGTGCTCTGGGAGGGGGGGTCTGCCCCTCTATTTATAGCCCGGTGGGATGAACGTGCGCCGTGGGATCAAACCGACTTGAACAAAGGGCCTAGATGACTCCAGAGAGGCGGTGGAAGAATACTCCAGAAGGTGGGCCGCAACCCTAAGGGGGCGCCGGCCGGCCCCACCCTGGCGCCGGCTGGCCTCACCCTGTGGGGTTCGGGCCCCGGTCACTTCGGGTGTGTTCTGGACTCTTCCAGGGTCTTCGTGATGATGTTTCCTTGGCGGTTAAGTTTCATGGTAATTAAGCACTTTAATCCTTC
The DNA here is from genome assembly GCA_038502445.1 of Eremochloa ophiuroides. Taxonomy (NCBI): domain Eukaryota; kingdom Viridiplantae; phylum Streptophyta; class Magnoliopsida; order Poales; family Poaceae; genus Eremochloa; species Eremochloa ophiuroides. The sequence goes on from JAHLJS010000006.1 coordinate 45,508,054, forward strand.
TTTTAAGCTTTTCTGAAATAATCCCTGGAAGATACACAATTCACCAAAACTCGTGGAATTTGTTAGTAATAACCCCCTATGCTTCTATTATTGATCTTCCCTAGGCATTAGTTGACGGTATAAAATTGGTACTTAGCGATCGTCAACTGCTTCGGTGTTATTTGATTCAAGTGCTACATGTTCTTATGTATCCACAAAGTTTGCACGAGAGCACAAGTTACCTATGACTACACGGCCGGAGCCCATCATTACTAGTTCACCCTTGGGCAACCTCCGTTGCACCAAGATATGCCAGGGAGTGAGTATCACCATTGAGGGACATACCTTTCTAGCCAGCCTCACCCTCTTGCCTTCTGATGGATTGGATGTCATCTTGGGTGTGAACTGGTTGACCCAACATCGGGGGATTATCTCATGTTCCCCGCGGTATGTGGAGTTCACACACCCGAGTGGTCACGTGGTTCGGTGCGAGCCTAATGAGGATAAGGTGGTCTCGATGCTTTGTGCCTTGGAGGCCAAGACAGTGGGAGATGTGCCAGTGGTTTGTGAGTACCCGGACATGTTTCCCGAAGAGCTACCGGGCATGCCACCCTACCGGGATGTGGAATTTGTGATTGACTTGCTGCCTGGAACGGGGCCCATTGCTAAAAGGCCCTACCGCATGTCGGTTGATGAGCTGGAGGAGCTGAAGAAGCAGCTCAAGGAACTATCCGACAAGGGTACATTAGACCCAGTGCTTCACCCTGGGGGTCCCCTGTCCTATTTGTGAAGAAGAAGGATGGCACCATGAGAATGTGTGTTGATTACCGGAATCTGAATGCTGTGACTGTCAAGAATAAGTACCCCCTTCCCAGGATAGATGACTTGCTTGACCAACTGCGGAATGCCAAGTACTTCTCCAAGATCGATCTCCGATCTGGGTACCATCAGATGAAGATTCGCAGTGAGGACATACCGAAGACAGCTTTCATCACCCGGTATGGGCAGTATGAGTTCACAGTCGTGTCCTTCGGACTCACTAATGCTCCTACCTACTTCATGAATATAATGAACAAGGTGTTCATGGATGAGCTAGACAAGTTTGTGGTCGTATTCACTAACGACATCCTTATCTACTCGCCCACCACAAAAGAGCATGAGTAGCACTTGAGGATAGTACTGGAAAAGCTGAGGCAGCACCAGCTATATGCCAAATTCAGTAACCGCGAGTTTTGGCTGGAGGAAGTCGCCTTCCTTGGTCACGTACTCACTACTGAAGGAGTGGCCATGGACCCAGCCAAAATAGAAGCAGTAAAGGAGTGGGAACAACCCCAGAATGTAACCGAGGTCCAGAGTTTCTTGGGATTGGCTGGTTACTACCGCCGATTCATTGAGAACTTTTCCAAGATAGCCAAACCCATGACCAACCTTCTGAAGAAAGCCAAGGAATTTGAGTGGACGCCCGAATGCGAGGAGAGCTTCCAAACTCTGAAGGAGAAGCTTACCACCACACCAGTGCTGGCCCTACCAGATATTCAGCAAGATTTTGTCATCTATTGTGATGCCTCGAGGCAAGGACTTGGATGCGTACTCATGCAGCATAGGAAGGTGATTGCGTATGCCTCTAGACAGTTGAAAGACCATGAATATCCCACCCATGATTTGGAGTTAGTCGCTGTTGTGCATGCTTTGAAGATTTGGAGGCACTATCTGATCGGGAACAAATGTGAGACTTACACCGATCACAAAAGGTTGAAGTACTTCTTCACCCAGGAAGACTTGAACATGAGGCAATGACGCTGGCTAGAGTTGATAAAAGACTACAACCTGGAAATACATTATCACCCATGAAAAGGAAATGTAGTCGCTGATGCTTTGAGCCGCAAGAGTTACTGCCATGCCATGTTCACTAAGGATCTACCACTTGTACTCTGCCAAGAGCTTGATAGCCTGCACCTAGAAGTAATACACAGAGGGCAGCTGAATGAACTGCGAGTGCGGTATGACCTCGAAGATCGAATCCGGCGAGCCCAGCAAGAGTGTCCTAAAATTTGGGAGATCAGGGAGCTGATTGCGCAAGGCAAGAGCCCTGAGTTCTTAGAGGATAATACTGGTACCTACTGGTATAAGGACCGCATCTGTGTGCCCACCGACGAGGCTCTACAGAGTGAAATCCTAAAAGAAGGGCATGACTCCAAGTACTGTATCCATCCTGGAAGCACCAAGATGTATGAGGACTTAAAGAGAAGGTTCTGGTCGAAGAACATGAAGGTGGACATCGCAGAACATGTTGCGCGATGCGATATATGCAACCGGGTCAAGGCTGAGCATCAAAGGCCCGCAGGATTGCTTAACCCGCTGGATGTTCCCGTCTGGAAATGGGATTGCATATCTATGGACTTTATCACAGGGCTACCTCGATCCACAAACGGCCATGATTCGATATGGGTCATAGTGGACAGACTCACCAAGGTCACACACTTCATCCCTGTCAGGACAGATTTCCGGACCGACAAGCTGGCTGATCTATATGTGAAGCACATTCTCCGACTTCACGGAGCCCCCGTCAGCATTGTGTCCGATAGAGGCACGCAGTATGTGTCCAAGTTCTGGAAGAGCTTGCACAAGGCCATTGGCAGTAGACTTGACTACAGCACCGCCTATCACCCCCAAACTGATGGCCAGACTAAGAGGGTGAATTAGATTCTGGAAGATATGCTTCGAGCCTGTGTCTTCAAGTACGGGGCGGATTGGGAGAAGAGCTTGCCACACGCTGAGTTCTCGTACAACAACAACTACCAGGCAAGTATCAAGATGTCCCCGTTTGAGGCGCTGTATGGGAGACCCTTGTTGATGGTGGATATACCATAAAATTTCACACTCAAACACCGTCAACAGGCCTCGGATTCAAGGGAGAATAAACATAACATGAACATATTTTATCAATAACTGGTTCCACTTGCACTCTTAGCTTGTGAATACAGGAAAGATCAAACAGGCCATGAAACATCAAGATATGGTGCACAACATCACATAGAAGAGAGGAGAGCTCAAGGTGGGCCCATGCATGGGTCGGCCGACACATGTATGGGGCCCACCTGGCTCTGGTGACATGGCACGATCCTCGTGACACTCATCTCAGCTCATTTCTACCTTTGGATCTACATGTGTTTCCATTCAACGGTGGAGAAGCAAAGCACAAGGATCAAGGGATAAATCAACATGACAAACATGCAGCAAAGGTGGAACCACACCCTGTGACAGATGGGGACAGCTTCTAGAAGGACCTGGCTGGGCCCACCTGTCATAGGGGATCGGCCGACCCCCTGGTGCCCAGCCAGGTTGGTTGGCCTCCACCGCCTTCTTGCATGCTTCCCACGTGCTGGATTCACCAATGCCGTCCATCTTGAGACGGTTCAAGGTCGGTTCATCCAAGGGAGGAGAGGCAAGGAGCACACGGATCGCTGACATGGCACCTCTCCACTCTCCCCTATAAATAGAGGCTGCCATCACCCTCTACAAGACACATAAAATACATAAGAGACAAGAGAAGCTCCATTCCTTAGTAGTGGTATTAGTCTAGTATGGGAGTTAGAGTCGAGTCGAGCTACGCTCGGGGTCTCCGGAGTCGTCTGCTGGAGAGTCTGGTATAGCTCTTGTATCTTTCCTTCTGTAAGACTTTACTTTTATCAATATATTATCTTTACTTTACTTTACTAAGTCTTTACCTAGTGTTTTACTATTCATTATAGTATTGTTATGTCTTGTCTTGCCTTATAGTTGATTTACACTAGACTGTGATCCTGTAACCAGTTCACGTGTGTAGTTCATTGCCTGTCATAGGGTGCTTTAGTTGTTTGGTACCCAGCTAGAGTAGTGAGAATTAGTGTAAGCGTGGTGCTTAGGCTAGATCTTACCCTTGAATGCCTCTTGTTGCACGGATTGTTAGTGGGTGCTAGCAGGTGGTGACAGCCATGTCTAGTCTTAGTATCCCCTCCATGTGTTTTAGGCAAGTTCTTAAAAGGTAGGCTCCCATAAGAGCGTAGGCGCTTAGGGTAGAGGTTATATCCTCTATTGTTTCACACTACCCCCTACACACCGGAAGTAAGGTAGCTGTCTTAGTGTAATTCATCCATTTAATAAGATAGTTCACAAGAGTAAAGTAAGAGTCATAGGAGTCTTATACTTTGTCCTCCCACCTAGCTATACTCTACTAGTTACCCTTAGTTATCCCCAAACCTTGTCGTGTCTTCGTGTCATTACCCTTTCCTCTATTTATCGATTTACCCCCCTATCACTAGTTGATACTAAGTTGCTATAAACTTAAGGATCTCTCTTTTATTAATTATTCCTAGCAACCGCTTTCCCTTGTGATAAAATAAATAACGATACCTTGGAATACTCTTGGGTGAAGTGCTACAGTGGTATAGTTTGTGCGCTTGCGGAATTATCCAATAGACATAAGAAATACCCCTCAGGGCACTTCTGGTGCCATTATCAGAGATAGCCTGTAACACCTCTAGTGTTATGGTTAATTAAAACCTGCCATGTCATCATCATTGCATGTAAATCATCCTGCATAAACTCATTTTTACTATGCATTAACAAAACTGATTTTATTTCAATATGTGATTATGCATAAGTGCTTGAGAGTGATTTATTATGTAAATGTTTGGGTTGTATGCAATTATTTAGATTAAATTGGGAAATGAAAAGAAAAACAATTATAAACCCCAAAGCGGACCCGAAACCCTAAATCAAAAGCTAAATAGAATTAGGTGTTGGGCCTTAAACAAAAGTTGCAAATCTTTAAAAGTTGAGCAACTTCTATTTTGGGAAATTTTGAAGTTATTAAAAATAATTTCAAATAAAATCTTAATTTAGGTTTTAAAGTTTAAACTTGAAATACGAGTTCAAAAACTAGTAGGAATCTGGTGATGGTCCTTTAATGAAAGTTTTAGCCCCTTCAAAATGGAACCACTTTCATGTTTGAAGATTTTTAAGTTTACCAGTGGAAATTTAAATTAAAATCCAATTAGTGTTTGTTTATTCAAATTTAAACTGCCATTTCAAAAACTAACAAGAGATTGGGAAAAACTACTTTAATGAAAGTTGTAAGGCTTTTCAAATTGAACAACTTTTATATTAAGGGATTCTGACATTATGCAGTGAAAATTCAAATTAACCTCAAATCAATGTTTTGAAATTTGAATTTGAAACATCATTTCCAAAATTATGTGGAATCTGACACAATTGCTCTAATAAAAGTTGTTGGGCTCAATTAGTAGAGAAACTTTCATTTTTACCATTTTTCAAGTTGTTGATAAAAATTGAAAGTAATTTCAAAAATTGTGTTTAAATTTAAAATTTGGATTTACCCCTTTTTCATATTTTCAAATTGGTGCAGAATTTGAATATGGTCCAAAAACCAAAAATGATCTTCATGAAATTTGGCACATCTTTTATTTTTTGAGAATCTCCTGTAGCTGTGTAGATTAGGGAGTAATGGGCAACAATAGGCTTTGACCTTGGATTCTGCTACAGTAGAGGGGGGGCCGGCTCTGTTCCTGCCCAGGCACAGGCGCGCGTGCGCGCACCGGCCGCCGGCGGTGCCCGGGGCCGGCCGGCCGCGTGTCGCCGTCGGGGTCGGGCCCGTAGGGGCCATCTCCACGCCGTTCGCCCAATCGTTACCCTATAAAAGCCGCCAAAGATCGCCGTCCTTGCTTCTCCTCCGCTCTGTTTGCCGCCGGCGTGTTCGGTCCTCCGACCGAATTCACTCGACTCGAGCTACCGCCGTTCAATTACTCTTTCACATAGTTTCACCACATCCATGCGCTCCCCTTGAAGAGCTAGTGTCGACGGTTGGTCGCCGGAGAGGCCGGTATCGTCGGTTTTCTTCTCGGGCTCCGACCAAACGTCGCGGCGGAACACCTCACCGCGGCAAGGTCATTCCGGTGCCCTCTGCTTTTTATTTTCCGTGTCCTTGATTCACCTGGGGGCCTTGGTGCTCTGTAATCTAACGGTTACGTCTTGTCTGCTTAGACCTCACCGGAACGACAGCTTCATCGCCGGAGCACGCCGCCGCCGCGTCCGCTGTCTCCATCAACAAGCCACCTCCGAACCGTCCCCGACCCAACCAGCTCGAGCAGTAGCACCATAGTGAGTCCCTAGTACTCTTAGTCTTCTCCGTTGGACGCTATCGGTTTGCCGCCGCGGGCACGCGAGGCGCCGATGAGCCGCCTTCCGTCTTACCGCCATAGCCGCCGGCGTAGCTACTGTGAAGCCCTAGTACTCGCCTGAGTCGCCTAGATAGGTTCGCGGGGGTGCGCTGTGTTTGTCGTTGAACCTTGGGCTCGCCGGAATAGCTCGCCGGTGACGAGCCGCCGGGGTCCGAGCCGCCGCGGCCGGACTCGCCGCACCGCGCGAACGCACGCGGGTGCGCTGTGCCCAGCGGGAGGAGGAGGAAGGTGAGAGGTGGGCCGGCCCAGTTGGGTCGGGTGAGAGCGGTGAGAAGAGAGGGAGAGAATAGGCCGGTTGGGCCGGTCGCCCTTCGTGGGCCGCCTCGGGCCGAAAGGCATTTTTCATTTTCCGATGAATAGAATTCGTTTTGCCATTTTCTGAGAATATGAATGGTAATACATTTTATCATTTTTGTAAGAATAAATCTATTGTCCTAAAAATCATGAGAAATCTTGAGGGTGCTCTCTGTGAAATGTAGTATTTAATAAAAATATTAAATAATGAATTTGCACAATTTCTATGGGAACTAAAAATCAGCACAAAAATTAATAAATGCAACATTGGGTAATTTTAATTAGTTCCCTGTAACTCCAAAAATCATGAAAATTATTGTGGCACTGTTTTAGGTCAAGAATTATCTGTAGAAAAATTTTGAGCTCAAATAGGAATAATTTAATTATTTCTTATTTATTACTTGATTAATGGATTAATTAAGAAAAGAGTATTGGAATTAACTTTTATGATTTGTTAGATCTTTTAGAGTTTGGTTAAACCCCTTGTAGCACCTGAACCCTACTGTTCCAAGTTTTGATGATCATTTACTTTGTAAATATAAAATGAATTACTCTATGTAGTGATTATATGCCAAAATAAAAATCCTAATTAATGAATGGATTAATAAAATTGAGTAGAAACCCTAATTCACTTTTGTGTGGTGTAACATTTGGATCGAGTGATATCCCTGGGTCATTAACTTGAGATGATCCTTGGCACCATAATTAGTGTTTGGGTTCTTAATTGAATTGTTAATTTGGAATGCTAGTAATTTATGTTCGTCTCATATAATGATAGGGTTTAATAGTTTGTTTAGGCATTGGGTTAATAATGTTCTAGGGGAAGAACCAATCCGACTTTCAACGGCTATTAAAACGATCAATAAACCAAAGTAGTTAATACTCGATAGTAATTAGTTTTGTTGACTTACAACTTTATCGTGAAGGAAAGTTGTACTCAACTTTTAAATTAAGTTTACTTACTATTGATCGGTGATTTTGTGCATCTCCTGCAAACATGGCATACATGTCATCATATAAGTGTTGTATTATTATTTGGTGTAGTGAACGCGCGGTGATTATTATCTGAAACGTGTCCCGAGTAAGGTCTTCACTCGGTGGACGTGGATCCTTCTCGGTGATTGACGTCAGGGTTTCGTCTACTTCAAGCAACAGGCAAGCCCCGGTGCATTCAGCCCCTCCTTGTTATTTAAAAATATTTATCACTTGAGTTAATCTACTGCATTAGGTTATTAGGAGTTGAGTGATAACCTATTGATGCATTACCTTTCCTTGACCACATATTATACCTGAGACCCTGATTTATTTAAAAGTATTAAAAAATGCTTAGTCATGCTTAATGATAGAGTTGCAAAAATGCTATTTTGAAAACTGTGATGATATGAAACAAATGAATCAGTTTATGGGATTGGTATTGTCCTTGTTTGGTGATGGCGTACTTGGCCAGTCCATTATCATCAACGTGGATGGGTTTTCCGTTTGGTTGACCATCTGTTTGGGTTAGAGTCGCAACGATCCTCGCCATCGGAAAAGGGATGCGAAAACCGGGTGGTCTCCAGTGTACTTGGGTTAGAGTCCCAATGCATGGTGTCCAACGAAAAAAATATTTAGGGACCATTCGTTGTCGGCCTGCTGTGATCATGACTTTGCAACTAGCCACATACTACGGAAAGCCTCTGACTCCGGTGGCTCTACTGCTGGAACCGACAACCACGCACTGGGAGTGGAGAGATGGCGAGAGTAGCGTGTACCCTCGTGGCCGTCGTGCCTGGAGACTAGAGGGGTACTGTGCTCTCGGGTGGCGCAGGACCGGTTCCGGGGTATGAAAAGCCGTGGTAGGCGGGGTTGGCATATGCAAGTTTAAGTGCTACATATGCAGTGTGGATAGGGATCCCCAGCTGGGTACTTCTGAATTCGAATCGACGTTGCTCCTCGGTTAATGGAGACATGATCCTCACACTTACAGCGAAGAGTGGTTCGGAACTAGGATGTTTTTGAATGGATGAAGTAAATGAAAGAATGTTGATATATGAGAAGGAACTTGGAGATATGGTTAATGATTAATAATATTATTGAGATAAAATACTGAAAATAGGATTAGTATTGTTTTTCTGCAAAATCCTTTGACTCTTGCTAAGCCTTACCTTGACTCCCCTCAGCCTGCATTCCTGAGTCTAATTTTACACCTTTAGTCGGGTAAGTCTTGCGGAGCACCCCATGTACTCAGGGTTTGTTAACCCCTGTTGCAGGTAAACTGAGTGTGCAGTTCTGCGTGGGACCGTGCCGGTTAGCGGATCGTGCAGGGATGAAGATGTGTATATAATGAGACCCTTGGGCAGGGTGTTTAGTTGTATATCGCTACTCCACTACGAAACTCTGGTTTGGGATAATGTAAGCTAGATCTGTAAATCTATATTAATGTAACTCTTCCGCACTCTTTACTCTGATTTATTACATTTGTGTAAACTGTTGTAATACTTGCAAGATTTTACAATGAGATCCTCGAGGAAATTAGGGTTTCCTATGAGACCCGATGGGCCACCTAAGTCAAAGGGAACTCGTGCAGACTAGTCAAAGGTCCTTAAGGACGATGACGGGGCACATGGGCCCTATGATTAAGGCGGTTCCGTCACATAGCCTAACACCCTATCTCTGGTGGTTGCGCTAAGAAGTGTCAACAAGCATTCCTAGCGCCGTTGCCGGGGATAGCCTAACACCCTGTCTCTGGTGGTTACGCTAAGAAGTGTCAATAAGCATTTCTGATGCCGTTGCCGCGGAAAGCATCAGCCTAGGAATATTAATAAAAATTGAATCTGGAGTCTACTATCAATCTAGTTATCGATTAGTGTTAGGGGCTTACCCCTGTCTGTGTTTCTTGTTATCGTGAAGCTAGACAGTGCATGAGCGGTTTCCAATTGCCGTCAAATTTCATTGAAGATCCTGAGCAATTGTTGAGGAGAATTAGACGCCATCAAGTTCCACCTCAAAGGTTCATCTCAAACCTTAATCGTTCGAGGAAAGAGGCTCCGCACTATCAATCAAGGAAGCTATGGCCCAAAAGACCATCTTTGAGTTCTCTGCACTGTCGGCTGACAACATTGCCACCGGTCTGCAGCTCAACTTGGGGATGCTACCTTTGAACTTAAGCCAGCACTCATCAATATGGTGCAAGCCATCCCGTTCTGTGGGAAGCCACATGAAGATGCTAATGCCCATCTCCAGCATTTCTTGGAGGTGTGTGGTACCTTCACTATCAAGAATGTCTTGGCAGATGTTGACATCTACTAACGTCGTCCAATATAACTTTATAACCTTTAACACTAGGGACGAGATTAGAAGATGTATGGTAATTAATTAACTGGTCATTATCAACTAGCCACTTATCTATTACCAACATTCTTTAGCATGAACTGGGTTGTCAATCCTAATTATATATGCTAAGAATAAATAAAGGTTTTATATATTATTCCATGTGACTAGGCAGAAATATAAATAAATATAAACTAAGAACAATTCTGCAAGCGGACAGATAATTATACCGTTGTAGCATTTTACCTAGGAGTTCTACCAGGTTGTCGATTTATATTTATACCACTGGGAAGGACTTGGATAAACTATAATCTATTATATTGATAACAACTATATACAAACAATGAATAAGTGATCTTACCGATGTCATATACTCTACTCATAACAGGTAGAGGTCACAAGATAATAAAGATAAATAGGGTGATAAGTATGATCAAGCATCATTAATAAAGATAAACATCAGAGCACTTTCTAGTCATAGTAATAGCTAACCAATGGATAAACTAGAGAATTAATATCTAAGGTAATTCTATAACTACGTCAATGAATAACTCTAACAAGTGCAATTACATCTAGCAATCATTGTCAGATTAGTCCTATATCATGATCACATGTAAAGGGCATCATCTAGGAAAGGTGTGAAACAGAGTCATCACCCAACTTCGCGACCGTACCTGCTTGCCTACATACGGGGGGTGGACTACAGAGGAATCAACGTAGCTGTCACCTACGCGAACTACCACACGACCCGGCACATCAGGGTGCACTCGCAGATAAACGAAATATCTAGACACCACGTCTACACATTGTTCGTCATCTACCCAACGATCGTTTGGATAAACGCTATACGAGCAATTACATGAATTCAATAAGATCAAACCAACTATACTAGACATATAATTAAAGTAGACAAATACTAATGTAATCAAGAACATATGAACTATTAAGAACAATGTTTCCCTAATCATAATGAAGAATACAGTAATAGAGAAAGAACCAGAACTATACCGAACTCTGCGCTCTAGACGGATGCCGGGGCTCCAGATCCCGCCGAAGAACTAGATCTCCTCTACTGTCTAATCTAACTAGGCCAGAACTATGAACTAGAAGGCTCTTGATGAACTAGTTGGCTCTTGATGGCTTGAAGACTTGTTGCCTTCGATTAATGATTGATTGATGCCTTCAGGGGGGTCTGCCTCTCTATTTATATTCCGGTGGGATGAACGTGCGTCGTAGGATCAAACCGACTTAAACATAGGGCCGAGATGACTCCTAAGAGGCGGTGGAAGAAGACTCCAGAAGGCGGGGCCAAACCCTAGCCGGGGGGCGCCGGCAGGCCCCACCCTGGCAGGGTACGGGCCACGGACGCTTCGGGTGTGTTCCAGAGGCTTCTAGTGTTCTGATGATGATGTTTCCATCGCAGTTACGTTTGGTGATAATTATACACTTTAATCCCTCTTTTATGCTTTTCTGGAATAACCCCTGAAAAATATAGAACATGCAAAACTCATGGAAATTGTCAGTTAAAATCCTAGACAAGTATGTTTTCATGTATCCTTTTGTGTCTAAAGTTCTAATAAAAGTTGACGTTATCGACCGTCAACAACTCCCCTAAGCTTACATTTTGTCAGTCCCTTGGCAAACAAACTAAGCCTAATTACTAATGTATTTGGATCAGGAGTTGCTACAGTGCTTTCATTCTTTCCAAGTACACATGCTTTCAAACAAAAATTCTCCTCCAGATTAGACAATAACTGCTCTAACTTTCAGACTTCCTCGTTTTACCTTTAACTATGGAGCTTTACAACCCTCGCATAAGTCTTGAGCAATTGAAAGATAGAACAATTAAGTCAAGCATTATGTCTCAATTCTCATAGTACCAGTATTCCGGAGTTTTGCAAGTTTTCGAAATAAAACTCAGAGCTTAATTGTATGACACCCTCAAGTCTCTCAGTATATATAGTATTTGTGGATCTCACTTAAAGCATTAATGTTATGCCTTCCTATAACTAAATATTATAATGGAGCTCATAGGAGTGGCAATAACAAGGTTTAAGCATACTTGCAATGCATATGTTGTAAAGTCACGGATCCACAGAGAATCGAGGCATACAATCAAACCAAGATGTGCATGTGTATGGAATATGGTGGATAGGTGTATATAAGGTGGCTAATCCTAATTCTACTTATGCTCTTTGGAAATGATTCACTCTCCTTTAAAACTTGGAGGAACACATGGGCTATCTTTATTCTTTCTCTTTCTCTCTCTCTTTTTTCATTCGGGAGGCGGGCATCTAGTACCCATTGTTTTAATTGTAGGGACTTATCCATCTTTTACTTCCTTTTTTTTCATACTTTTGCATAGCCACATGCATCCAATACATGATTTGGAGAGATAACAATAGTGAAAACTTAGAGCATTTATAACAGGGCTGTCCTATGGGGTTTATATATTTTTGGTGTTCACTCCTAGTGCAGGAGAAAATATTTTTATGATGAACATAGATGAAAATGGAAATGGTTGCGATTACTCACATGGTAGGAATAATGCATATGTGCTGAAGTGTGTACGTGATCTTGGTTTTAAAAGCATGACATGACTCTCATATGGTATTCAACAAAGGTTGACTAAACTCAATGCAAAGCAAGTAGCATGAATGTGCAAAAGTTTCCTATCTCTAAATATATAATATATGGCTTTGGTAGGAATTTATATTTTGTCATACAAGAGCTCATCAGTAGATTTTAAGTTTTCAAAAATAAATCTCCAGAATTTAGTAATGTTAGGAATAAAATAAATAGTAGCTCATCCTTCATGAATTATATCAATCAATTACCTAGACTTAACTCAAGCATATGCCTCCACAAGTTTCCAGAGTAAATTCTCAGATTAAAACAGTAGTATCCAAAACTCAGGAGAATCTAAGTTTGACAACTAGGCACTTGAAAGGAATTATGGCAGTATTCATCATTTCCAAATTAAAATTTTAGTGTTCATCAATTTTAATTTGGTTCTAGCCTAAACTGACTCTAAACAAACTCTAATATATAGCTAAATATTTATTTGGTTTTCACATTTTATCTTACTAGCTAACTCACACGAAAAAGCGATATAGTAATAATGATAGGAATAATAATGTGGGAAGCTGATACTTAGCTGGACTTAAAATGAAGGGCGCCCTCCCCCAAGCTTGACGTTTGACAGGGTCTTTGATGTTTCAAATTAAGTGATCCTTCTGGGAGCAAGTGTCTCGGCATCGTAAGGGTGTCGGGTTAACTAGCTCTTTGATCTTGTATATTTTCTGTGAAACTCAATTGCTAACAAAGATACCAAATCTTATGGAGAGGGGTTAAGTTTAGTACCACTCCATAGTAAGTGATTGATTTTATATTTCCAACAGAAGCTCCTAACTGAGTGGACCTTCATGTGCCCACATATTTTTGGTATTTTTAGATTTTCCTATGATACTATGATGAACCTTCATGTGTTCACATATTTTTGGTATTTTGTGCTTGTATAAAGTAGACTCAATAAGCGCATAGGTCTAATTACCTGATAACTAGGGGATGCTCTTCCCCCAAGTTTGATGTTTGCAATACTTGGTGCTTGAATGTTTCTTATAGTGAGCTAGTAGTAGCCCTGGTGGGTGTTAATAATAGACTCTCTCCTTAGTCATAATATTATTCCTACATAGTTATACTCCAACAAGAAAACCAAAACTCGAGGCTCGAATTTATCAAGGGGTTAGCGGTCAGCCAATGAGCACTTTGATTATTCTTTGAGTTGATTTTAATTAATAGATTTTAGCAGGATTCTAACAGGATTCTCTTATTGGGGTTTTTTCTAAGTTTCTTATGCAGCAATAAAAAAAATATATGCATCTATATATGTTTTTTATGCCTCCACAGGGAATATTCATTCCCATGGGGCTTAGCATTTTCATAATGCAACAAAGTAAATATAGATTTTTATTTTTATTTTTATTTTTATACCACCACAGTAAATATACCTACAGGGTTACCATAGGTTTATTCACATGGGGCTTTAATATTTATGATGCAGTAAATAAAGCAGTAAATATTTTTGTTGGTTTATTTTTAATATGCAAAAATGATTATGCTAAATGTGCTAAGCAAAATTACTAATGAATGCTAAATTAGTTAGATAACTACCATTCTAACGTTATGGTTAGGGTACGGAATTTAAAGTCTACCGACAGGACTTAGATAGAGGAGAGTACTTACTCAGTAGGTGTAACAACCCTAAAAATCCACACAACCTAAAAATTCCAACCAATTAAATTTTTTTATTTATTTATTATGAAAACCTATTTTTCTTGTGCAAGCATATAGGTTTCATTATAAATTTGATAAATAAAGGAGTATAGCTTGCATTTTAATTCCATTCACATAGAATAATAACTTATGCATCACATTTGGGATTTATTGCAATTTATGTTTGTGTTTACTCAATATTTAAAATGGGTAATATATGTATTTATACACTTAAGTGTAAATAGAAAAAAGAAAAAGAAAAAGAAGAAGAGAGAAAGAGGAAGAGCAGATTCGGCCCAGCCAGCCGGCCCATCTCGCAGCCAAACCACCACGCGCGCGCAGCGCCTTTCGCAGCCGCTGCCAACCGGGACCCGCTTGTCAGTCACTCTTTCTTTTCCCCTGTTTCTCTTCTTCGCGAAAGACGGTGGCCGACAGTGTCATGCAAATGGCGTGGCCGACAGCGCCACGCATGGCAGAGCCCTAACCCCGTTGTCCCCTGCCTGTCCCCTGCCTTGCTCGCTAAGAAGCCCGCGCGCACCACCGGAACCCTAGCTCGTGCAAGCCGCAGTCCTCCGATCAGCCCGAGCAGATCAGAGCCGCCCGCCATAGGTAGCCACCCGAGCTCCGCTATAAATTGGAGCACCTCACGGCGCCCTAGCCTCATTCCACTCGCCGCCGCCACTGGTGGCACCAACCACACCACAACACCACACCGTGTGAGAGAGGGAGAAGGAAGAAGGGCGGAGCAGAGAGGGGAGCACCGCCGAAGCGCTGCCGCTGCGGAGCACGCCGGAGCCGGGCACGGAGGAGAAGCCCGAGCTGCGGACGAGGAGCGGCACGGCACTGCGATCGCTCTGCACGGCTCCGACTCGCCACTGCACCGCCATCCTAGCTTCACCGACACCACGGTGAGCCACCGCACGCCATGTCCGAACCTCGCCCTGCTTTTGCCATGGCGTTCCGCCCACGGGACGCGCAGGCACGAGCCTTTACGGCTCAGGAAGATCACCTGCACCATGCACTCATGCGACCGGCCAAAACCCCCGGACTACAAGCTTTGCTAGACCGAGAACGCAGCACGACGCATTCTCGGCGGAGCGCGCTCACCACCGACGCGTTCCGACGCCGAATCACCCGTTCCGAGCATTCCGACTAGCACCCGGATAGGTTAGAGCGTCGTGGAGCACCGCCACGACCCCTCGAGCTAGCTACGCGGATCTAAGCGCTAGGGGAAGCCTCGTTCGCCCTGCTCGTGTGCGTCGCGACCTCACCGGAGCTCCGCCGTATGCCGTGGGAGAGAAGGAGGCCATACCACGACTCTAACCCGCCACCATCTGGTCGGACGACTGCCTGAGCACGCCAATTGGGGAAAGCCAAGCCTTGTCTTGCCGAAATATGGTCATCGCCGCCCTGTCATCGTCCGCCGCACCGAAGAAACACCGCCGCCTTGAACAGACGCCCTGGAACCCTGCTAGCACCAAATTGAACGTCGGATCCCTGTCAACAGAGCTTGGGGAGGCGGATTCACCACTTCTCAGACCTTGTCGTGCCTCGCCGGAGCCCTGCCGGCCCAACGGCCTCACCGCCGGCTACCGGAGCTTCTCAATACCGCGACCAGGAACAAAAACCGACACCTGTTGGACTCTAGAACACACCACTAGCCCGACGGTGAACTGTGAGAACCACCCCTGACCAACGTCGAGCTCGCCCGACCACCGCCGAGCTACGCCGACGCCCCCCGACCAACGTCGAGCTCGCCCGACCACCGCCGAGCTACGCCGACGCCCCCCTCGACCAACGTCGAGCTCGCCCGACCACCGCCGAGCTACGCCGACGCCGGCGACTCTCTGGGAACCAGCATCGAACACCTGGTGGGCGACCATCGGGTCTGTGTTCTGTTGAGGCGCCACATGCCGCACTACTGGACCCGCGCGCCACGTGGACCAATCCCGAGCTGCCATCCCCTGATTAATCGGCCATTTTCTATTTTCAGAAAATAGGATAATCTTCGGAAATTCATAACTTATTCATACGATGTCCAAAAATTGCGCACCATATATCAAAATTCTCAGAAAAATGAGATCTACAATCTAAGACTATGTTTGTGTGCATTTGGCTCTTTATTTTATTGGATTTTTCTAAAATACTCTATAGGAGTCGCTAACGCGACTATTTCGTGTTCGATTTCAGAGCCGGAGGAGGATCTGACTAAGGAAGACGACCACGAGTACCTTCAGGAGCTAGGAGACGACTACGAAGGTGCCACGTCCCACCAAATCCTTAGATCCTATTTACGCATTGCAAATGACATTGTTGCTATTGATTTATGATTATGTATGGATTGGTTGCATGGTAGTATATTTGAATTCCCTGCCTTGATAAGACTATACCCTGCTATCCGCTGCTAGGTTAGCTGCTGCTTAATTTACTGTTACTCTTCCACTACTGAAAGGTCCTAAATGGCTAGAGGGGGGTGAATAGCCTATAAAAATCTACAAACAACACTTTACAAGACGATTAGTAACAATAGCAAGCTTTGCAAAACACTAGCTCTAAACTAAGCTATGCAAGCCACCTAGACAAGTATACTACACTATGATCACTAGTTCACACTCAAAGGCTATGTCACTACTATACACTACTCCTAAGTGAGCAACTAACTAACAAGCTACACACGAGAGTAAGTGCACAAAAGTAAAGAGAGAAGGTGATTTCAATACCCCCGGTGTAGAGAAGATATGAAGTCCAATATAATCAATCAATCACATATAAGGAAAATCCTCGGTAGAGAGATGACACAAGATTTTTTACCGAGGTTCACTTGCTTGCCGGCAAGCTAGTCCTCGTTGTAGCGATACACCCACTTGGAGGTTCACGCGCTAATTGGCATCACACGCCAAACCCTTCTCTAGGGTGCCGCACAACCAACACAAGATGGGGATCCACCAAGCTACGAGCAATCCACTAAAGATGCCTTTCGCGATCTCCCGCGCGGATAGGCTCAAGAACCCCTCACAACTTCACCGATCGGAGGCGGAGACAATCACCAACTCCCCTCAACGATCCTCGCAGCTCCAAGCCGTCTAGGAGTCGGCAAACTCCAAGAGTAACAAGAGAAACCGCTGCGAATCACCACTACCAAGTGCCTCTAGATGATCTCTATCAATGCAATGCACTTGATGCTCTCCAAACTCACCAAATGATGATCACAATCAAGTAGGATGAGTGAGAGTGGAGTGGGAAGGCTCACAAATATGCTATGATGTTCAGGAGTGCCAAGAGCTACTCCCCAAACCGGCCAAGTGACTATTTATAAGCCACACATAAGAAAATAGCCGTTTAGACTTCACTGCGTACCGTCGGACTGTCCGACGGCCAGAGCGTCAGACTAATCCGCACGGTCCGACGCCTCGGATGAACGCCACGTGTCACTAGCCATTTGAAGTCGAACGATGGATTACAACGGCTACCTTCACGCGCTAAACGAACCGTCGGACGATATAATCGTCGGACTAAAACAACCGGTCCGACGCCCTCAGCTGATACCGTCGGACTCAGCGGGACGAAGCCGTCGAACCAACGATCGCGGCCGTCCGACGTTTCCAGAGAGCTCCCCGAGCCCTGAAAACCGTCGGACGTTGGTCCGACGCTCACCGTCGGACTAACGCCGAGAGTCCGACGCTCTCAGAGCTCGCCACGTGTTATCTCTTGCACGATCTGCACCGTCGGACGCTTCGGCTAATGGTCCGACGCCCCGAAACTGAGCGTCCGACGCTCTCAGTAGTGTTAGCCGTCGGACTGAGGCTAATAGTCCGACGCTCTGTGACAATACGGTCCGACGCTAGTTTTTCTATTGTAATGTCTCCGAAATTCGCCGAATCCTGCCTCGCAAGCTCGGCAGGAGGAAGAGAGGACCAAACCCTCTCTAACCCTCGAACTTCACCCCATTTCTTAAGGTACTAACACTCCAAAGTATCTCTCACTTAGGTGCACGTGTGTTAGCCTTTTCAAAGAGTTTTCCACGGGTCAAGTTAGTGTCACTAGCATCTATATGCAATGCAATGATCATGAACACCTAGTGGCACTTGGTAACCGTATTTCATCAACGATTTCGCCCCTCTTGATAGTACGGCTATCTATCCTAAATGTGATCACTCCCTCTATGGAGTCTTGATCACCAAAACCAAAAGAGCTCCTATTGGTTGTACCTTTGCCTTGAGCTCCCGGTTTCTTATCAACTTCCTTCTCATCTCTTGATGGACCTTGTGGACACCTATGATGATGGACTTATACCATTTGCATGGATGCCGTCAATAGGGCTTTCTCCTTTGTTGATGGACTTACACCATTTTCATGGACGCCGTCATTGCCCTTCACTTGTGACCTCCACCGACCCGGTCCTTTGCTCCATCTTGCCATTTGCTAATCAATTCTCATGAAACACTTAGAGCAATCGTTAGCAAACTAGGTTTCATCAATTATCCAAAACCAAACATGGGCTTTCAATCTCCCCCTTTTTGGTAATTGATGACAACCTTCACAAAGATATGAAATGAAAACCAAGTTTGCACTTTGATGGTATTAGCTCCCCCTACATATGTGATTCTTTGTGTTTGGTTCAATTTTTCACATATGCATGAATTTGAAGGTTTGGGTGAGCTACTACTATCAAATGATGCTAAGGTATATAGAATGGACCTTTGAAGCGTGATACCATCGGAGTTGCGGAAATATACCATCCTTAGCACCATTGTTTACTAGTCATGCATCACAAACTCAAAATACCTCGTGAGATCAACATTTAAGTAAAAGAGGTACTTTGTATGACATGTAAGTCCTATGCATGCTAGTTTGTCAAATCACCATTCAAATCCTATTTCTAAGCATTTCATCAATTCAAACAAGTATAGGAATTTAAGTTTTGACAATGCAACATTTCAAATGTTAATGCATACACAAATGCAACAACTTATTCATGAGCTTGCTCCCCCTACTTGTGTGCTTTCAAATTTTCCCTTTCCTTTCTTATCTTTGTGACTTTCTTCTCCCCCTTTATCAACAATCACCAAAAATGGTGCAAATTATGGGAATATCAAGTCTATAAATGGGGTTTAGTTCATTTTCACATTGGTTCAATCTAGATTACTTGCCTAGAATATGTAACTAAGTTTGATCCAAGGACAAGCTTCTTCACACCTCACTTGTAGGGTTATCTTGACCATGTTAAGTGACACATCATGAGCTCATGTTCTAGATTCAACACTAGGTTTGCAAGCCCATCAATATGTCATATGCTACCACTTGATCATACAAGCATAAAGAACAAAAGTGGTACCATATATACATGAAAGCATTTGATTTTTCATGAATGAGCCTATAAGATGCATTTCATGTCTACATGAACTAGACAAATCCTTATCAAAGTATGAATGCCATGTCAACCAATTTTACCTTGCTTTAGTCGAAGAAGAGGCATGTCATATAATGTAGGATGCTTTTCACTTCATGTTGGAGTAGTCTAGTATGTTTAGCTCATTTCTCAATTTGCAAAATCTTGACTCATCAAGTGGCTTGGTAAAGATATCCGCTAATTGATCTTCGGTGCCAACACTTTCAATTGCAATGTCCCCTTTGATTTGGTGATCTCTAATGAAATGATGCCTTATGTCAATGTGCTTTGTTCTTGAATGTTGCACGGGGTTGTTGGTTAGCTTGATAGCACTCTCATTGTCACATAGCAGAGGCACTTTCCTGTATTTCAATCCAAATCACTCAAAGTTGCCTTCATCCAAAGCAATTGTGCACAACAACTTCCGGCACTAATGTACTCCGCTTCGGCCGTTGAGAGAGCAACACTATTTTGCTTCTTTGAAGACCATGATACAAGTGACCTTCCAAGCAATTGACAAGTTCCACTAGTGCTCTTTCTATCCACCTTGCAACCGGCATAGTCGGAGTCCGAATATCCAATAAGCTCAAAATTGGACCCCTTAGGATACCACAACCCAACATCTTGTGTGCCCTTCAAATACCTCAATATTCTCTTTGTGGCTTTCAAATGATTTTCTCTTGGTGAGGTTTGAAATCTTGCACACATGCACACACTAAACATGACATCCGGTCGAGATGCGGTCACATAAAGGAGACTTCCAATCATTGATCTATATAGCTTTTGATCTACCATTTTTCCACTATCATCCAAGTCCAAATGCCCATTAGTTGCCATAGGAGTATTCGTGGGCTTTGCATGTTCCAATCCAAATTTCTTCACCATGTCCCTTATGTACTTTCCTTGACTTACAAATGTACCATTCTTCATTTGCTTAACTTGAAGACCAAGGAAGTAGCTAAGCTCACCAATCATGGACATTTCAAACTCACTTGCCATCATATTTCCAAATTCTTCACAAAAATCTTGATTTGTTGATCCAAAGATAATATCATCCACATATATTTGCAACACAAATAAATCATTTCCAAGCTTCTTAGTGAAGAGAGTTGTATCAACCTTTCCCATTTTGAACCCTTTTGAGAGCAAGAAATCTCTCAATCTCTCATACCATGCTCTAGGTGCTTGCTTCAAACCATACAATGCCTTTCTTAGTTTGTACACATGGTTGGGTTTCTTCACATCTTCAAATCCGGGAGGTTGTTCTACATAAACCAACTCATTGATGTACCCATTGAGAAATGCACTCTTGACATCCATTTGATATAACTTGATGTTGTGGGCACAAGCATAGGCTAATAAGATTCTTATGGCCTCCAATCTAGCAACCGGTGCATAGGTTTCTCCAAAATCAAGACCTTCAACTTGAGTATAACCTTGTGCAACCAATCTAGCCTTGTTTCTTATTATAATGCCATCTTGATCTTGCTTGTTTCTAAAGACCCATTTGGTTCCTATCACATTGTGTTTTTTTGGTCTTTCCACTAGTTCCCAAACTTGATTTCTTGTGAAATTGTTGAGCTCTTCATGCATAGCATTAACCCAATCAACATCTTTTAATGCTTCCTCAATCTTGGTTGGCTCTATGGTTGACACAAATGAGAAATGCTCACAAATTTGAGCTAGTCTTGCTCTAGTTTGAACTCCACTTTGAATACCACCAATGATTTGATCCAAAGGATGATCCCTTGCAATAGACACCGGTTGAAGAATAGGAACTTGATCATTGGATTGAGATGAACTAGCTTGTTGATCTTGCACTTGAGATTGATCTTGTGAGTCACTTGCACTTTCAACTTGCATACTAGTATGAATTGCACCATCATCTTCATCATCATTGACTTGCCTCGGCCTAATATCACCAATATCCATATCTTTCATTGTATTTGCCAAGTCATTGCCTCTCACGTCACTAAGATTTTTCAACTACATCTTGAGAGCCTTGGGTTTCATCAAATTCAACATCATGTACCTCCTCAAGAGTACCACTAGCCAAATTCCAAACTCTATATGCCTTGCTTGTGGTTGAATAACCAAGTAAGAAACCTTCATCACATTTCTTTTCAAACTTGCTCAATCTTGTGCCTTTCTTGAGAATGTAGCATTTGCAACCAAAAACCCAAAAATATGCAATGTTGGGCTTTCTACCATTCAATAGCTCATAAGGAGTCTTTGCAAGCATACCATGGCAATATAAGCGGTTGATGTAATAGCAAGCGGTGTTGATTGCTTCGGCCCAAAAAGAATGACTAACATTGTATTCACTTAGCATTGATCTTGCCATATCTATCAAGGTTCTATTCTTCCTTTCAACAATGCCATTTGATTGTGGTGTATATTTGGGTGAGAATTGATGTCCAATGCCATACTCATCACACAATTCATCAATCTTGGTATTCTTGAATTCACTACCAATGTCACTTCTAACTTTCTTGATGGTTGTTTCAAACTCATTTTGGCTTCTCTTGACAAAAGACTTGAATATATCATACACTTCACTCTTGTCAACTAGAAAGAATACCCATGTATATCTAGTATAGTCATCCACAATCACAAATCCATACTTGCTCCCACCAATGCTAGTATATGTGGTTGGTCCAAACAAGTCCATATGCAAGAGCTCAAAAGCTTTACTAGTACTCATCATGCTCTTCTTAGGATGTGTATTTCCAACTTGTTTGCCGGCTTGACATGAACTACAAAGCTTATCTTTCTCAAAAGTGACATCTTTCAAGCCTCTAACTAGATCATGCTTCACTAGTTTATTCAATTGTTTCATTCCAACATGACCAAGCCTTCTATGCCATAACCAACCCAAACTTGACATAGTGATCAAACAAGTTGATAATTGAGTTTCACTAGCATTGAAATCCACAAGATATAGGTTGTAATATCTAAACCCTTTGAATATCAAATTTGACCCATCAACACTAACAATTTCAACATCATCAACCCCAAATATGCACTTGAAACCGAGATCACAAAGTTGTGCAACCGAGAGTAAATTGAAATTCAAGCTTTCAACTAGCAACACATTTGAGATAGACATATCATTGGAGATAGCAATTTTACCAAGTCCTCTCACTTTCCCTTTCTTGTTGTCACCAAATGTGATTGCATCATAGCCACTATTTGCACTTGTGTTGAGAGAGCCAAACATACTAGAATCACCCGTCATATGTTGAGTGCATCCACTATCAAGCACCCAATGCCTCCCTCCGGCTTTGTAATTGACCTACAAAAAGAGATCAATTCCTTTTAGGTACCCAAACTTGCTTGGGTCCTTGAAGGTTAGTGACTAAGCTCTTTGGTACCCAAATGGTCTTCTTCTTTGGACCTAACATGGATGTACCAACAAACTTAGCCTTCACACCGTTTGAGCCCTTTGTGAGAATGTAGCAAGAATCAAACTTAATTGAGGATACATATGCATTGGATTTCTTGCTTTTGCAATCTTGCTCTATATGACCAACTTGCTTGCATTTTGTGCAATACCGGCCATTTTTCTTCACAAAACAAGTCTTGTGAGGAGCAAAGGCGGTTTTGCCTTTCTTGGGGGTATAGCCCAATCCCTCTTTGTGTAGGGATGCCCTTTGGCTACCCAAGCACATAAGCAAGCGGTCCTCACCACCATAAGCCTTAGCTAAGGAGTGATTGAGCTTTTTAACCTCCTCCTTTAGGTTCTTGTTCTCAACTACTAGTGAAAGGTCACTAGTGGGTGAGGTAGTAGTGGGGGTGCTACAAGAAGGGTTAGTAGTAGCAACAATAATAGGTTCACAAGATATATCACATGTTACACCCATGTTGCAAGTTTTAGTTTCTTTCTTTTGCACTTGTTGTTGCAAGTCTTCATTTTGCTCAACTAGAGAAGAATGAGCTTCATCAAGCTTAGTGTGAACCTTTTGGAGCTTCTTATGGTCTTCCTTTAGACTCTCATAAGATGCTCTAAGTTCCTCAAGTTCTTGCTCAATGGATTGTTTATCCTTGCGCAAGCCCTTGCATTCCTTTCTAAGTTTATCAAAATGAATACGTGCATCATCAAGCATTTCAATTAATTCTTCCTTTGTTAGGTCATCATCACTATCATCATCACTAGATTCGGTGTCGGATGATACCTTAGAGCCCTTAGCCATGAAGCAAGAAGGAGTGTCGAAGATGGAAGGCTTGTCATGAATGGCAATGCTTGCATGTGCCTTCCTCTTGCTCTTCTTATCATCATCACTCTCTTCATCACTTGAAGAGGCATCACTATCCCATGTCACCACATGAGAATAGTTCTTCTTCTTCTTGTATGAAGATTCCTTCTTCTCTTTCTTCTCCTTCTTCTCATGCTTGTTCTTCTTTTTGCCCTTGTGATCATCTTCACTTGAGTGTGGGCAATCGGCTACCAAGTGATCTTTGCTTCCACAATTGAAGCATCTTTTTGGGCCATCAAATCTTCTTGCATTCTTCTTTCTTCTTGCCCGGTAGCCCTTCTTCTTCATGAACTTGCCAAATCTTCTCACTAGAAGGGCCATCTCCTCATCACTCTCACTTGTGCTTGACGATTCTTCACTTGATTCAACTTTTGCTTTGCCTTTGTCCTTTGATGATGATGTGGCTTTGAATGCCACACTCTTCTTCTTCTCATCTTTGGAGTCTTCATCTTTTTCTTTCTTCTTCTTATTGATCAACTCCTCTTTATCATCATCATCTCTATAAGCATCATCGGTCATTACCTCCGCTAGCACTTGATTTGGAGTCAATTCACTCAATGTTGTCTTCACCAAGACCGTGATCAATGTGGCAAACCGCTTGGGCAAGCTCTTCAAGAACTTCATGGAGAAGTCACTATCTTTCACCTCTTCATCCACGGCCTTGAGATCATTCACAATGACTTGCAATCTATGGAACATCTCCGGCACGGTTTCATCATCCTTCATCTTAAAGCTTGCAAACTTGTCCTTCAAGATGTATGCTTTGGTGGCCTTTACACCCTTGGTGCCCTCATATGATTCCTCAAGCTTCTTCCAAGCTTCATGAGCACTCTCAATGTTCTTGATTTGCTCAAACACTTTTTCATCTACGGCCTCATGAATAGCACAAACCGCAATGTCATTGAGTTGAAGCAATCTTTCTTCGGCGGTTGTGGGATTGGCCGCATTGGCAATCTCAATCTTTGTTTCCACAACCTTCCAAACCTCTCTATTGATTGACTTGATATGTGAGGTCATCTTGCTCTTCCAATATGCATAATTTGTGCCATCAAATTGGGGTGGCTTCTTGGTGTTGTTGATGTGAATGTTGAGTTGAGCCATTTTTACACCGTAGGTTGTTAAGCCTCAAATCAACGGTGCCTCGGCTCCGATACCACTTGAAAGGTCCTAAATGGCTAGAGGGGGGTGAATAGCTTATAAAAATCTACAAACAACACTTTACAAGACGATTAGTAACAATAGCAAGCTTTGCAAAACACTAGCTCTAAACTAAGCTATGCAAGCCACCTAGACAAGTATACTACACTATGATCACTAGTTCACACTCAAAGGCTATGTCACTACTATACACTACTCCTAAGTGAGCAACTAACTAATAAGCTACACACGAGAGTAAGTGCACAAAAGTAAAGAGAGAAGGTGATTTCAATACCCCCGGTGTGGAGAAGATATGAAGTCCAATATAATCAATCAATCACATATAAGGAAAATCCTCGGTAGAGAGATGACACAAGATTTTTTACCGAGGTTCACTTGCTTGCCGGCAAGCTAGTCCTCGTTGTAGCGATACACCCACTTGGAGGTTCACGCGCTAATTGGCATCACACGCCAAACCCTTCTCTAGGGTGCCGCACAACCAACACAAGATGGGGATCCACCAAGCTACGAGCAATCCACTAAAGATGCCTTTCGCGATCTCCCGCGGGGATAGGCTCAAGAACCCCTCACAACTTCACCGATCGGAGGCGGAGACAATCACCAACTGCCCTCAACGATCCTCGCAGCTCCAAGCCGTCTAGGAGTCGGCAAACTCCAAGAGTAACAAGAGAAACCGCTGCGAATCACCACTACCAAGTGCCTCTAGATGATCTCTATCAATGCAATGCACTTGATGCTCTCCAAACTCACCAAATGATGATCACAATCAAGTAGGATGAGTGAGAGTGGAGTGGGAAGGCTCACAAATATGCTATGATGTTCAGGAGTGCCAAGAGCTACTCCCCAAACCGGCCAAGTGACTATTTATAAGCCACACATAAGAAAATAGCCGTTTAGACTTCACTGCGTACCGTCGGACTGTCCGACGGCCAGAGCGTCGGACTAATCCGCACGGTCCGACGCCTCGGATGAACGCCACGTGTCACTAGCCGTTTGAAGTCGAACGATGGATTACAACGGCTACCTTCACGCGCTAAACGAACCGTCGGACGATATAATCGCCGGACTAAAACAACCGGTCCGACGCCCTCAGCTGATACCGTCGGACTCAGCGGGACGAAGCCGTCGGACCAACGATCGTGGCCGTCCGATGTTTCCAGAGAGCTCCCCGAGCCCTGAAAACCGTCGGACGTTGGTCCGACGCTCACCGTCGGACTAACGCCGAGAGTCCGACGCTCTCAGAGCTCACCACGTGTTATCTCTCGCACGATCTGCACCGTCGGACGCTTCGGCTAATGGTCCGACGCCCCGAAACTGAGCGTCCGACGCTCTCAGCAGTGTTAGCCGTCGGACTGAGGCTAATAGTCCGACGCTCTGTGACAATACGGTCCGACGCTAGTTTTTCTATCGCAAGCTCGGCAGGAGGAAGAGAGGACCAAACCCTCTCTAACCCTCGAACTTCACCCCATTTCTTAAGGTACTAACACTCCAAAGTATCTCTAACTTAGGTGCACGTGTGTTAGCCTTTTCAAAGAGTTTTCCACGGGTCAAGTTAGTGTCACTAGCATCTATATGCAATGCAATGATCATGAACACCTAGTGGCACTTGGTAACCGTATTTCATCAACGATTTCGCCCCTCTTGATAGTACGGCTATCTATCCTAAATGTGATCACTCCCTCTATGGAGTCTTGATCACCAAAACCAAAAGAGCTCCTATTGGTTGTACCTTTGCCTTGAGCTCCCGGTTTCTTATCAACTTCCTTCTCATCTCTTGATGGACCTTGTGGACACCTATGATGATGGACTTATACCATTTGCATGGATGCCGTCAATAGGGCTTTCTCCTTTGTTGATGGACTTACACCATTTTCATGGACGCCGTCATTGCCCTTCACTTGTGACCTCCACCGACCCGGTCCTTTGCTCCATCTTGCCATTTGCTAATCAATTCTCATGAAACACTTAGAGCAATCGTTAGCAAACTAGGTTTCATCAATTATCCAAAACCAAACATGGACTTTCAACTACTTTCTACTTGCTATATGCTATGTGGTGGAATTGGGACGGTGTATATCTGATTATAACCACTGGGAGAGAGTGCTGCGTGCGTCTTAGGTGCGTGGTAAGGGTTGATGTCGACCAAGTGGGATGTGAGACAAGCCCATGGGCCAAGTCGTGCCGAGGGTGCAACCTGGGCATCCCCAAGCGAGATACCTGTGGCGGGTAAAGTTGTTGAGGAGGTTCCGGGTGGGATAGCCTTGGTGGTTTGAAGCCCGTGGACGGAGGTGTTGTGATGGCACGGGGAGAGTATCCCCTAAGTGAAGATGCCTGCTTGGTCAAACCTAGGACGGACTAGTTTCAGGTTCATGGGAATCCTTTTCTACTCACTCGCTTCTGATGGGCGGGAGACGGCTGGACTACTTGGTAGGATGGTGCCACTACTGCTAGGTTGAGAGGTGATAAGGGTGGGCGGAGACGGTCGATGGGTTCCCGTTCCGTTCTAGATGCGCAGTACCACTGGATGGGCCCGGTACTGTGTCTCCCAGTCTCAGCATAACGGTGTAGGATCCGAAATATCCCAGGGCTGAGTGGTAGGGTGGCATCGACCTAGGCAAGCAAGCACCCGGAATTCTGCCTAGGTGTTTGCGCAACACCTATGATGGCTAATCTTGTGGGTAGTGAAACCTCTGCAGAGTGTACGGTTGATCGATCGATACATATGCCATCCTGTTGGCTATGGACCTTTCCTGTGAAGTTTCTACTAGTGTAGTGAGTGTTCTCTTCTTCCCCTGGATGATATTTTTCTGGCAGTATACCCGCTGTGGTAGTGTGCCACTGAGATAGGCCCGAGAGGGAGTTGGGCCTGTCGAATGAGAGTGAGGTGTGGGTATGTGAGATGTGGTGATGGGAAAAGGGATGATGGTGTTAACTGGAGATAAAAACTTGACTACTTAAATATTGATTACAGCTGCATAGGAAACCTCAGCCTATAGGTCTGCTTGTATAGCCTTGCATCCACTTTCCACAAAGCAAATGCTGCACAGGTGGGCTCCATGGCCAGTACATATCGTACTGATAAATTTGCTGTCAGGTGACGAGAATGAGTACGACTTCGAGGAAGATGATGGCGAGGAATAGGGTCACGTGCTACACTCAAGTTGGCCGTGAAGGATGAAACGTTTCCGCATCTTCTAAAGCTTCTCTGAATGTTGATTCCGCCAATGTGGCGATGTAATAAATGTTTATGTAAGACTTAATTACCGTTGTATGGATCCTGGTGTCAACTGAGATATGGGTAATTTCATGGATTGTCCCAAGCAATCTGTTGAATTACAATTCGAGCCTGTGGATTTCCCTTCGCGGAAATCAATGTCGTTTCAGTTGGTATCAGAGCCATACTTGACTGTAGGACGAGACCCATAGAAAATGGGCATTAGAATAGGAAGCCAGACTCTCTTTCGATTATATTACCGACCTTGCATTCACTTTTTATGTAATGGCTTATCTAATACAAGGACCTGCTAATCCGTTTCTTGGAAAATTTGCAGATGACCAGCCTTGGACCACCACTTCGTCCACTGCACGATGGCACTATTGAGATCCCGATCAATGGGAGGAACCACGGTGGATTTGCCATGGTACTACGCCAGGTGTTGAAGGAGCTGGGAGCACCGTCTGACTAGATCCAGTACTTCAGCCGAGGGAAGCTTATCGAGGCTGGGAGGTTTAAAGGACCTGTCACTACCAGAGTTGAGACACCCATCAGCCTGACCCTTCCAGGGATGCCGGTTTTTACTGACTACACTGCTGGAGAGACTGTGGAGGACGGAGTACAGTCCGTCTCCCGCAAGGTACTACGCGCAGTTGTGTACACAGCATACGAGTACGTTAAGGGGACCCATTTCCGTCTGCTACCTCAGGCTTTGGAGCTGTACCCTGACCCCATCCAGAGGATTCTGTACACCAGCCAGATCGTTCAGGCCGAGACTGACCCTTGCCTACGCACGGTGGCACACCACCTCCAGGAGCAGGATGAGTTCATCAGCTCATTGGAGCAAAGGAGGCAGCGTGACCGAGCACGCATGGCAGAGGTCGAGGACAGTTTGCAGAAAGGGACTCAGACCCTGGAGAGTTTGAGCAGAGCAGTCACTGACTTGCAGCTGGAGATGCAGCGCCGTGATGAGTTACACCGAGCCGAGATCGCCGACTTGCGAGACAAGATCGGGGATTTTGGGTTACGCAATGACTACCTGAACAGCAGAGTATTGGGATTAGAGAGGAGGCTGGATGACAAGGAGAGAGCGCTTGCTGAGAGGGAGCAGAGGAGCAAAGACAGAGGAGTCGAGATGAGCACGTTGCGCTCCAGGATCAGGGAGTTGGAGAAGCAGTTGGAGAAAGCCGAGGAGAAGTCCACCCGTAACCAAGGGATTCTGATCGACCGCGTGAAGATGGTGGAGTTCTTAAAGGACAAGCTACGGAGGACAGAGACAGCTTGGAAGCAGTCCGATGCCAAGAGAGCTATTGAGGTCCGGAAGGTGAAGAGTTCACTTCCCCCACTGGAGATGGTGAAGCCCCGGGAGGGAGACTTCCGCATACCACCCACTACGCTCAACCTGGGAGCGTGTCCGTCTCTAAGGATGCAGGAGATTGAGGCCACTCCAGAGCTAGCTGTAGCACTCGACTACGTCAAGCGTCTGACCATGACTGATGACGAGATTGAGGCAGAGGACAGCCGCATACCCGACGCCGTACTCGACCTTATGTACCAGTAGCTTATGGGACCCTGCGTGGCCCTTAGACTAGTGATACCATGAGTTGTCCTGTCATTGGCTATCTACGCATAGCACGATCTTCTTAGCAGCTAGGAACATCCTTTATGTAATAATAACCATGTGATGAGTGACATTTGGATCTTATGCTTCTTATGGTTCTCTATTCTTCTTTGGTTGAGTGTAGGATAGCATGAAAAATGTTTTAATTCATTTAAATCGTTGAAAACATCTAACTCCTATTTAAACCACTACAAGATTATTACTGCACTAAGCACGTACCTAATAACTTCAGATGTCGATGAGACGTTCCGCGCGTCTGGGGAACCGCCAGCCCTCCCCCGCACCTGCGCCAGGACGCGGGCGTGGTCGCAACCGTGGACGCCCAGCTGGCCGACGTGCTGGAGTTAACCTGGAAGAAGAGTTGCGCCGGGCAGAGGATGCACCGCCGGTGAACGATCCGCCACCACAGGGCGAGAACGTGCCTCCGCCACCGCCACCGCCGCCGCCACCGACGTTGGCGGAAGTGATGGCACAGCAGACCCAGCTGCTGAATGCCATAGCTACTGGGATGAATAGGCACCACGGGCCACCCCAGAATGACTTCCAAAGGAAACTAGAGGGTTTCCTGAAGCTGAGGCCACCTACCTTCGACGGAACCGACAGCGATCCCCTCGCTGCCGACGATTGGCTTAAGGAGGTGGAGAAGAAGCTAGACCTGACCACTTGCTCTGACGAGGAGTGTGTTGGGATTGCTAGCCACCAGCTGACCGGTGCTGCACGAGCATGGTGGGACAACTACACCAGCGCTCACGAGGACCCAGCCCGCATTGACTGGGATGAGTTCACCGAGGCTTTCCGTGACCACCACATTCCTGAGGGAGTCATGGAGGCCAAGGAGAACGAGTTTCGTAACATCTCCCAGGGAGCTGACCGGATCCATGAGTACACCACCCGCTTCAACTGCTTGCTCCGCTACGCACCTGCGTCTTGCGTGAGTTCCGAGAAGGAAAAGATGTACTACTACAGGAAGGGACTTCAGACCAAGATCAGGTTGGCTCTGTCAGGGAACAAGAGCTACACTCTGCGTGAGCTGATTGACCGCTGTATTGAGATCGAGAAGGATCGCATGGAAGCACGTCTGGAGTTCGAGGCCCAGAACAAGAGAAAGAAGCGCCGCTCTGAGGGACCCGCTCGCACTGCTCCACCCCAGAGACAGCGAACGGGTGCACCCCCGCCTTTTCGGACTCGCCAGGGACCTTCTTCAGGAACGAGCCGTGGTGGTGGTACCAACAGCAGCAACTATCACCGCCCCGCTCAGACCTACCCTGTGCCGACTCGAGCTGTGCAGAACACACCCGTCCCCGCTACCAACACGCCAAGGACAAGCAATTGGAAGGCTCCTGCGACAGCCACAGCAGGCAGTGCGCCCTTCACTTGCTTCGAATGCGGAAAGCCTGGACACCGTGTGGCTGTGTGCCCTGACCTCAACCGTGCACCAGCAGCTGCACAGGGTACACCGAACCGGGGATCTGCTACCCGAGGAAGACTGAACCACATGACCGCTGAGGAAGCTGAAGCTGCACCTGATGCTGTGTACGGTACGTTCCTAGTTCAGGGTAACATGGCTACAGTTCTGTTCGATTTGGGAGCTACATGTTCATATATTTCATCTGCATATGCACGTAAGCATAACATACCTGTAACCCCAAGAGCAAACCCCATCCTAACTAGCTCGCCCTTAGGAACCTTCAGAAGCGTTCACATATGTAGGGGAGTGATAATCACAATCGAGGGACTTGACTTTCGAGCTGACCTAACCCTACTACCCTCCAATAGCTTAGATGTCATCTTAGGCATGGACTGGCTAACCAAACACCGGGGAGTGATATCTTGTTCACCTAGATATGTTCAGGTAACCCACCCTTGGGGAACAGCCGTCCGATGTATACCCCAAACCGGGAGAGTCCAAGCCCTCCTATGTGCTCTGGAGACTAAGGCAGATAAAATGGAGCTGACATTCAGAGATGTGCCAGTAGTCTGTGAATTCAATGACGTATTTCCAGAGGAGTTGCCAGGAATGCCACCAGATAGAGATGTGGAGTTTGTTATAGAGCTGATGCCAGGAACTGCACCGATTGCCAAAAGACCCTACAGAATGTCGGCTGATGAGTTGAAGGAACTCAAGAAGCAGCTGGGAGAATTACTAGAGAAGGGCTTCATTAGGCCTAGCGCCTCGCCCTGGGGATCTCCCGTTTTGTTTGTCAAGAAGAAGGATGGCACGACGAGGATGTGCATTGACTACCGGAATCTGAATGCGGTTACAGTCAAGAATAAGTACCCACTGCCCCGCATCGATGATCTGTTAGATCAACTGAGTAAGGCCAAGTACTTCTCAAAGATCGATCTCCGATCAGGGTACCATCAGATGAAGATCAGGAAAGAAGATATCCCGAAGACTGCATTTGTCACTAGATATGGATAATATGAGTGCACAGTAGTCTCATTTGGACTCACTAATGCTCCAGCATACTTCATGAACATGATGAACAAGATCTTCATGAATGAGCTAGACAAGTTTGTAGTGGTATTCATTGATGATATATTGGTTTATTCAGCCACAAAAGAGGAACATGAACATCATCTGAGGGCCATATTGGAGAGGTTGTCTCGCAACCAGCTATACACCAAATTCTCCAAGTGTGAATTCTGGCTAGAGGAAGTTGCTTTCCTTAGACACGTACTGTCAGGAGAAGGAGTCGCGGTAGACCCAGCCAAGATTGAAGCTGTGAAAGAGTGGGAACAACCCTGTAATGTGTCAGAAATCAGAAGCTTTTTGGGACTTGCAGGATACTATCGCAGATTTATTGAGAACTTCTCCAAGATTGCAAGACCCATGACCAACTTGCTGAAGAAAGAGAATAAGTTTATATGGACTCCTGAATATGAGAAGAGTTTTCAGACCTTGAAGGAGAAGCTCACTACTACACCTGTACTAGCCCTGCCCGATATTCACAAAGATTTTGTTGTATATTGTGATGCCTCTCGGCAAGGTTTGGGCTGTGTACTAATGCAAGAAGGAAGGGTAATAGCTTATGCCTCAAAACAGTTGAAGGAACATGAGCAGCGATACCCGACTCATGACCTAACTTGCAGCCGTGGTACATGCACTCAAGATTTGGAGACACTATCTAATAAGCAACAAGTGTGACATCTACACTGACCACAAGAGCCTGAAGTACTTCTTCACTCAAGAAGATCTGAATATGAGGCAGCGCAGATGGCTAGAACTCATCAAGGACTATGATCTTGAGATCCATTACCACCCAGGGAAGGCTAATGTTGTCGCTGATGCACTTAGCCGCAAAAGCTACTGCCATACCCTCATCACCAACTCTATGCCGCCTGAGCTCAGGAGAGAGTTCGACGCATTCCAGCTCGAGGTAGTCTCCTATGGCATGCTAAATGAGCTTCGCGTCGAGTACAATCTCACCTCACGGATCCGTGAAGCACAAAGGAACTGTCCTGAGATAGACTATATCCGTGGTTTGATGAAGCTGGGAAGAGGCCCCGAATACCGAGAAGATGAGCAGGGAACTGTATGGTACAAAGATAGAATCTGCGTACCGACGGATTCAGCGATACGAGAAGAGATCCTGTCGGAAGGGCATGACTCCAAATATTGCATTCACCCAGGGTCAGCCAAGATGTACCATGATCTAAGGAAGCACTTCTGGTGGGAGAATATGAAGATAGACATTGCAGGGCATGTAGCCCGATGTGATACATGCAATAGAATCAATGCCAAACATCAGAGACCAGCAGGGTTGCTACAACCAGTTGAGATACTAGAATGGAAGTGGGAGTGCATATCCATGGACTTCATATTAGGACTGCCCCGATCCGAGCATGGATATGATTCTATATGGGTAATAGTGGACCGTCTGACCAAAGTCGCACATTTTATACCGGTCAAAAGGAAGTATAGAGTGGAAAAGCTAGCAAATCTGTACGTATCAAACATTTTGAAGTTACATGGGGCACCTCTGAGTATTATATCTGACCGAGGATCACAGTTCTGGAAATCCTTACACAAGTCCATCGGGACCAAGCTCGACTATAGCACAGCATACCACCCGCAAACAGACGGGCAAACAGAAAGAGTGAACCAGATTCTTGAGGACATGTTACGTGCTTGCGTATTGAGGTACAAGGAAGGATGGGAGAGCTGTCTACCCCACGCCGAGTTCTCATACAACAACGGCTATTAGACGAGCATTAAGATGTCTCCATTTGAAGCGTTGTACGGAAGACCGTGCAGAACCCCGCTAATGTGGTCGAAACCAGGTGAAAGGACATTCTTCGGTCCTGCTAAGATTGTGGAAGCAGAAGAAGGTGTTTCCCAAGTAGGAGAGAATTTGAGGATTGCACAAAGTAGGCAAAAGAGCTATGCAGATAGAAGACGTAGAGAGCTTGAGTTCAAGGTTGGGGATTATGTCTACCTCAAGGTATCTCCGCTTCGTGGCACCGTCAGATTCCACGTAAAAGGGAAATTGGCACCAAGATATGTTGGGCCATACAAGATCTGTAAAAGGGTTGGAAAGCTTGCTTACAAGCTGGAACTACCGGAGGAATTATCTGGAGTACACCCCGTGTTCCATGTCTCGCAATTAAGGAAATGTTTGAAGCTTCCCGAGGAGCAAGTTCCTACGGATGCACTAGACCTACAAGACACACTTGAATACAAGGAATATCCTATCAAGATCTTGGCACAGGATACCAAGGAGACGCGAAACAAGACCATTCCGATGTGCAAGGTACAATGGAGCAATCACACTGAAAGGGAAGCTACGTGGGAGAAAGAATCGGACTTGCGGATTATGTTTCCTTACCTCTTCGAAGGGTACGTTATCTCTGAATCTCGAGGTCGAGATCCTAATGAGGGGGGAGGACTGTAACAACCCTAAAAATCCACACAACCTAAAAATCCCAACCAATTAAAATTTTTCATTTATTTATTATGAAAAACCATTTTTCTTGTGCAAGCATATAGGTTTCATTATAAATTTGGTAAATAAAGGAGTATAGCTTGCATTTTAATTCCATTCACATAGAATAATAACTTATGCATCACATTTGGGATTTATTGCAATTTATGTTTGTGTTTACTCAATATTTAAAATGGGTAATATATATATTTATACACTTAAGTGTAAATAGAAAAAGAAAAAGAAGAAGAAGAAGAGAGAAAGAGGAAGAGCAGATTCGGCCCAGCCAGCCGGCCCATCTCGCAGCCAAACCACCACGCGCGCGCAGCGCCTTTCGCAGCCGCTGCCAACCGGGACCCGCTTGTCAGTCACTCTTTCTTTTCCCCTGTTTCTCTTCTTCGCGAAAGACGGTGGCCGACAGTGTCATGCAAATGGCGTGACCGACAGCACCACGCATGACAGAGCCCTGACCCCGTTGTCCCTTGCCTGTCCCCTGCCTTGCTCGCCAAGAAGCCCGCGCGCACCACCGGAACCCTAGCTCGCGCAAGCCGCAGCCCTCCGATCAGCCCGAGCAGATCAGAGCCGCCCGCCATAGGTAGCCACCCGAGCTCCGCTATAAATTGGAGCACCTCACGGTGCCCTAGCCTCGTTCCACTCGCTGCCGCCACTGGTGGCACCAACCACACCACAACACCACACCGTGTGAGAGAGGGAGAAGGAAGAAGGGCGGAGCAGAGAGAGGGGAGCACCGCCGAAGCGCTGCCGCCGCGGAGCACGCCGGAGCCAGGCACGGAGGAGAAGCCCGAGCTGCGGATGAGGAGCGGCACGGCACTGCGATCGCTCTGCACGGCTCCGACTCGCCACTGCACCGCCATCCTAGCTTCACCGACACCACGGTGAGCCACCGCACGCCATGTCCGAACCTCGCCCTGCTTTTGCCATGGCGTTCCGCCCATGGGAGGCGCAGGCACGAGCCTTTACAGCTCAGGAAGATCACCTGCACCATGCACTCATGCAACCGGCCGAAACCCCCGGACTACAAGCTTTGCTAGACCGAGAA
Organism: Eremochloa ophiuroides; assembly: GCA_038502445.1. Lineage (NCBI taxonomy): Eukaryota > Viridiplantae > Streptophyta > Magnoliopsida > Poales > Poaceae > Eremochloa > Eremochloa ophiuroides. The sequence goes on from JAHLJS010000006.1 coordinate 45,543,773, forward strand.
CGCAGCATGACGCATTCTCGGTGGAGCGCGCTCACCACCGACGCGTTCCGACGCCGAATCACCCGTTCCGAGCATTCCGACTAGCACCCGGATCGGTTAGAGCGTCGTGGAGCACCGCCACGACCACTCGAGCTAGCTACGCGGATCTAAGCACTAGGGGAAGCCTCGTCCGCCCTGCTCGTGTGCGTCGTGACCTCACCGGAGCTCCGCCGTATGCCGTGGGAGAGAAGGAGGCCATACCACGACTCTAACCCGCCACCATCTGGTCGGACGACTGCCTGAGCACGCCAATTGGCGAAAGCCAAGCCTTGTCTTGCCGAAATATGGTCATCGCCGCCCTGTCATCGTCCGCCGCACCGGAGAAACACCGCCGCCTTGAACAGACGCCCTGGAACCCTGCTAGCACCAAATTGAACGTCGGATCCCTGTCAACAGAGCTCGGGGAGGCGGATTCACCACTCCTCAGACCTTGTCGCGCCTCGCCGGAGCCCTGCCGGCCCAACGGCCTCACCGCCGGCGACCGGAGCTTCTCAATACCGCGACCAGGAACAAAAACTGACACCTTTCGGACTCTAGAACACACCACTAGCCCGACGGCGAACTGTGAGAACCAACCCCGACCAACGTCGAGCTCGCCCGACCACCGCCAAGCTACGCCGACGCCCCCCGACCAACGTCGAGCTCGCCCGACCACCGCCGAGCTACGCCGACGCCCCCCGACCAACGTCGAGCTCGCCCGACCACCGCCGAGCTACGCCGACGCCCCCCGACCAACGTCGAGCTCGCCCGACCACCGCCGAGCTACGCCGACACCCCCTGACCAACGTCGAGCTCGGCCGACCACCGCCGAGCTACGCCGACGGCGGCGACTCTCTGGGAACCAGCATCGAACACCTGGTGGGCGACCATCGGGTCTGTGTTCTGTTGAGGCGCCACATGCCGCACTACTGGACCCGCGCGCCACGTGGACCAATCCTGAGCTGCCATCCCTTGATTAATCGGCCATTTTCCATTTTCAGAAAATAGGATAATCTTCGGAAATTCATAACTTATTCATACGATGTCCAAAAATTGCGCACCATATATCAAAATTCTCAGAAAAATGAGATCTACAATCTAAGACTATGTTTGTGTGCATTTGGCTCTTTATTTTATTGGATTTTTCTGAAATACTCTATAGGAGTCACTGACGCGACTATTTCGTGTTTGATTTCAGAGCCGGAGGAGGATCTAACTAAGGAAGACGACCACGAGTACCTTCAGGAGCTACGAGACGACTACGAAGGTGCTACGTCCCACCAAATCCTTAGATCCTATTTACGCATTGCAAATGACATTGTTGCTATTGCTTTATGATTATGTATGGATTGGTTGCATGGTAGTATATTTGAATTCCCTGCCTTGATAAGACTATACCCTGCTATCCGCTGCTAGGTTAGCTGCTGCTTAATTTACTGTTACTCTTCCACTACTTTCTACTTGCTATATGCTATGTGGTGGAATTGGGACGGTGTATATCTGATTATAACCACTGGGAGAGAGTGCTACGTGCGTCTTGGGTGCGTGGTAAGGGTTGATGTCGACCAAGTGGGATGTGAGACAAGCCCATGGGGCAAGTCATGCCGAGGGTGCAACCTAGGCATCCCCAAGCGAGATACCTGTGGCGGGTAAAGTTGTTGAGGAGGTTCCGGGTAGGATAGCCTTGGTGGTTTGAAGCCCGTGGACGGAGGTGCTGTGATGGCACGGGGAGAGTATCCCCTAAGTGAAGATGCCTGCTTGGTCAAACCTAGGACGGACTAGTTTCAGGTTCATGGGAATCCTTTTCTACTCACTCGCTTCTGATGGGCGGGAGACGGCTGGACTACTTGGTAGGACGGTGCCACTACTGCTAGGTTGAGAGGTGATAAGGGTGGGCGGAGACGGTCGATGGGTTCCCGTTCCGTTCTAGATGCGCAGTACCACTGGATGGGCTCGGTACTGTGTCTCCCAGTCTCAGCATAACGGTGTAGGATCCGAAATATCCCAGGGCTGAGTGGTAGGATGGCATCGACCTAGGCAAGCAAGCACCCGAAATTCTGCCTAGGTGTTTGCGCAACACCTATGATGGCTAATCTTGTGGGTAGTGAAACCTCTGCAGAGTGTACGGTTGATCGATCGATACATATGCCATCCTGTTGGCTATGGACCTTTCCTGTGAAGCTTCTACTAGTGTAGTGAGTGTTCTCTTCTTCCCCTGGATGATATTTTTTCGGCAGTGTACCCGCTGTGGTAGTGTGCCGCTGAGATAGGCCCGAGAGGGAGTTGGGCCTGTCGAATGAGAGTGAGGTGTGGGTATGTGAGATGTGGTGATGGGAAAAGGGATGATGGTGTTAACTGGAGATAAAAACTTGACTACTTAAACATTGATTATAGCTGCATAGGAAACCTCAGCCTATAGGTCTGCTTGTATAGCCTTGCATCCACTTTCCACAAAGCAAATGCTGCATAGGTGGGTTCCGTGGCCAGTACATATCATACTGATAAATTTGCTGTCAGGTGACGAGAATGAGTACGACTTCGAGGAAGATGATGGCGAGGAATAGGGTCACGTGCTACACTCAAGTTGGCCGTGAAGGATGAAACGTTTCCGCATCTTCTAAAGCTTCTCTGAATGTTGATTCCGCCAATGTGGCGATGTAATAAATGTTTATGTAAGACTTAATTACCGTTGTATGGATCCTAGTGTCAACTGAGATATGGGTAATTTCATGGATTGTCCCAAGCAATCTGTTGAATTACAATTCGAGCCTGTGGATTTCCCTTCGCGGAAATCAAGGTCATTTCAGTAGGTTCATCGTCTGAGGTTACCTCAGTCAATTCCCCATTTTGCGGTGGTGTAGTAGGTGCTTCTTCTTTCTTCTTCCATCTCTTTTCTGTCTCTTCTGCTTCTCTCTTTTCTAGCTCCAGCTCTTCCTTGTATGGTTCTCTTGATTCTTCGTCTCTCTTCATCCATTCTTCTACTTGTGCCTGGATCTCTCCTTTCTCTGCCTTAGCAATCTAGTCCATCTTCTCAGCTTTCGCTTCCCGCTCACTCCAGCGTGGTGCTTGTACGACTTCTTCTTGCCCCTTGTAGCAGTCTTCATACTTCACAATCTTACCAGGGAACTCCTCCCATCCACAGTGAGGCTGGGCAGCCTGACGACGGGCTTGGTGTTTCCTCCTGTTGCGTTGCTTCCTGTTCTGCTAATGGTTAAGATGTGTGCTAAATTGACAGCGTACCTTTCTAGTGGGTAGGTTGAAGTGGATCTGTCCAGACCCGATGTAGATGACAGCATTGGCAGTGTAGAGGAACAGTCTTCCCAAAAGAATAGGCGATTCATTGCCTTCCTGCATGTCAAAAACTAGAAAATCTGCGGGTATATATTTATCTTGAATTCTTACCATTACGTCCTTAACTATGCCTTCAGGAAATCTCAGTGATTGGTCTGCCATCTGCAACTAAATATATATTGGTATAATGGTAAATCATCAAATAATTCATCATATATCTTTTTGGATATTACGTTGACGCCTGATCTAGTGTCACAGACAGTGTCGGAAAAGTGATGTCTCTGATTGTGCATTCAATGATTGGTACACCTGGGTCACCTTTCTTTATTGGGAACGGTTTCGGGAGCATATGATCATTTTTTGTGTTGATAGCATTGATTAGTTGAGTGGTTTCTTTAGGTACATGTGGGGGCTTGTTCTTCCTCCATCTGCTATTGTTCTTCCTCTTGGACACTTGTTGTTGCTCTTCTTGTTGATGGAATTGCTTCGGGACTGCTGGATCCTTCAGGATGCGGTTCTTGAATGAGAATCTCTCCTTCTTGTCCTTGATGGAGAGGACAATCTTGGCATGTTCCACATAGATGATGGCTTTGGTTGTGCATAAAAATGGTCGTCCCAAGATAATGGGTGCCTTCTCATCTCCTCCGGTATCCATGATCACAAAGTCAATTGGAACATATGATTGCCCCACTCTGATAATAGCTTCTTCTAGTACTCCCTCAGGGTAGCAAATAGACTGATCTGTAAGCTGCAAACACATGTCTGTGTACAACAAAGGATCACCTAATATTCTCTTATAGATTACCTTAGGCATTATGTTGACACTTGCGCCGAAATCGCAGATAGCTTCTAGAAAGCTGTGACATCCTATGGAGACAGGAATGACAGGTCTTTCAGGGTCTCCCATCTTCTCAGGTAGTGAGTGATCTATCCACTGTATATCTGCAGGCTCAATTTGGTGTCGTGTTGCATTGTGAATATCAATAAGGTTAGCAGTTTCCAAATCTTCCGGCTGGCCCGAAATCTTACATTTCTCAAATGGAGGGACAGCAGCAGCAAGCTGAGCTAATTGATATTCTAACATTTTATTAAAGCTGTACTGATCCTTTATAGCAAAAGCAAAGGTATCCATTCTGGTATTTATGTTTTCTAAAGCTTTATCATTAGAGGCTACCTTTCTAGACATTTGATCTATCAATTTAGATTGACCAGCAACTAAATCTCTTAAAGGTGGAAGATTATAATTATTATAATCGTTACCTTGGTAGTTACCTTGTCAAGGTTGCTGATTCCATCCTTGGTTTGGCGGGTTCCATCCTTGACCTTGCTGAGGATGATAGTAGGTGTTATTGTTGATGAAGTTTACATCCTCTTGCAACGTAGGGCAGTTGACAGCTGAATGCTCGTAATCTCCACATTCTTCATAGGTCATGCGGGAATCATCAATATGCATGACTTCCTTCTTCTCTATGTCAAGCTTCTTCATGATGAGGTCTAGCTTGGCAGTGACCATGTCGGTCTCCTTAAGATGATGGATGCCTCCTTCTCTCTTGCGAGGTTGTGTACATTCTTCATTACAGCTTGGATTTGAGGCCATCTTCTCCACAAGTGCTTGAGCTTCTGGAAGCTTCAGTGACAGGAAAGCTCCTTCAGCTGCAGCATCTATGGACTCACGGGTGCTTGAGATAAGCCTGTGGTAGAAGGTCTGCATCAATAGCCAATCCTCTATCCCATGATGAGGACAGTCTTCAATATAATCTTGGAATCTCTCCCATGCTTCAGTGAATGATTCGTTATGTTGCTATTGAAAGCTTGAGATTTTCCCACGCAAAGCATTCGTTTTGCCTGTAGGAAAGAACTTTGCTAGGAAAGCAGTTGAGCATCGGTCGCACGTAGTGTTCTTGTCTTTGTTGGTGTAGAACCACTGCTGAGCTTTCCCCAAAAGTGAAAATGGGAAAAGACGAAGTAAAATAGCATCTCTTGGTACTCCTCTGATCGTGAAGGTGCTGCAGATCTCTAAAAAGTATTGTAAGTGTGCACTTGCATCTTCATGAGCTTTTCCACAAAACTGGCTGGCTTGAACCGTGGTGATAAGAGCAGGCTTGAGCTCGAATCCATTCTTCCCCGTGTTGACTGCTGGTCCAGTCTGGATATTTTCTATTGTTGGGGCAGAGAACTCACGTAGTGTCTTCTCAGCCATGTCTTCAAACACAGGAGATAAATTTTCTCCTAAGTGTTCTTCTTCCAATGTTGGAGCTGGCTCCTTTAATGAACTAACTTGAGCAGCGATGGGTATTCTTGATGGTAGCTTGAAATTGTCTCTCGCCTCTACAAATTTCTTTCTTCTCAGGAGTTTCTCTGTATCGTCAGTGAAATTGTTTGGAAGAGAAAAACCATTCATTCATCACCCTGCATAAGATAAGTAAATGATAAAAAACAGGGGTGTGCCTGTTTGGGTTAGAGATCAATCGATAATACAATCTTATCCATGATGCATATATGTTATCAATATTTCTTAAGTTTAATGTGTCTTCCTCGGCAACGGCGCCAAAAATGCTTGTTGACATCTACTAACGTCGTCCAATATAACTTTATAACCTTTAACACTAGGGACGAGATTAGAAAATATATGGTAATTAATTAACTGGTCATTAGCAACTAGCCACTTATCTATTACCAACATTCTTTAGCATGAATTGGGTTGTCAATCCTAATTATATATGCTAAGAATAAATAAAGGTTTTATATATTATTCCATGTGACTAGGCAGAAATATAAATAAATATAAACTAAGAACAATTCTGCAACCAGACAGATAATTATGCCGTTATAGCATTTTACCTAGGAGTTCTACCAGATTGTCGATTTATATTTATACCACTGGGAAGGACTTGGATAAACTACAATCTATTATATTGATAATAACTATATACATACAATGAATAAGTAATCTTACCGATGTCATATACTCTACTCATAACAGGTAGAGGTCACAAGATAATAAAGATAAATAGGGTGATAAGTATGATCAAGCATCATTAATAAAGATAAACATCAGAGCACTTTCCAGTCATAGTAATAGCTAGCCAATGGATAAACTTGGGAATGAATATCTAAGGTAATTCTATAACTACGTCAATGAATAACTCTAACTAGTGCAATTACATCTAGCAATCATTGTCAGATTAGTCCTATATCATGATCACATACAAAGGGCATCATCTAGGAAAGGTGTGAAACAGAGTCATCACCCAACTTTGCGACCGTGCCTGCTTGCCTACATACGGCGGGTGGACTACAGAGGAATCAACGTAGCTGTCACCTACGCGAACTACCACATGACCTGGCACATCAGGGTGCACTCGCAGATAAACGAAATATCTAGACACCACGTCTACACATTGTTCATCATCTACCCAACGATCGTTTGGATAAACGCTATACGAGCAATTACATTAATTCAATAAGATCAAACCAACTATACTAGACATATAATTAAAGTAGACAAAGACTAATGTAATCAAGAACATATGAACTATTAAGAACAATATTTCCCTAATCATAATGAAGAATACAGTAATAAAGAAAGAACCAGAACTATACCGAACTTTGCGCTCCAGACGGATGCCGGGGCTCCAGATCCCACTGAAGAACTAGATCTCCTCTACTCTCTAATCTAACTACGCTAGAACTATGAACTAGAAGGCTCTTAATGAACTATTAGGCTCTTGATGGCTTGAAGACTTGTTGCCTTCGATGAATGATTGATTGATACCTCCAGGGGGGTCTGCCTCTCGATATATAGCTCGGTGGGGTGAACGTGCGCCGTAGGATCAAACCGACTTAAACATAGGGCCGAGATGACTCCTAAGAGACGGCGGAAGAAGACTCCAGAAGGCGGGGCCAAACCCTAGCCGAGGGCGCTAGTCAGCCCCACCCTGGCAGGGTGTGGGCCCCGGTCGCTTCGGGTGTGTTCTAGAGGCTTCTAGTGTTCCGATGATGATGTTTCCTTTGCGGTTGCGTTTCGTGATAATTATGCACTTTAATCCCTCTTTTATGCTTTTCTGGAATAACCCCTGAAAAATACAGAACATGCAAAACTCGTAGAAATTGTCAGTTAAAACTCTAGACTAGTATGTTTTCATGTATCCTTTTGTGTCTAAAGTTCTAATAAAAGTTGACATTATCGACCGTCAACAGCAAACGCCATCCGCCTTCGCCTATTCCCATTCTCACTGCTTGGGAAGGCGAAGAAATAGTTCTATGCCAACAAGAATGAAGCCACCACTTGGGAGAATTGCGCCAACTTATTTCTCAAGAAATTCTTCCCAATGGGCAAAAACCTGTGCTCTCCGTGGGAAGATCTCAAGCTTCCAACAGCAAGCTGATGAGATGATTTCCGAAGCATGGGAACGTCTCTAGGAGTACATTTGTGCTTGTCCTCATCATGAAATTGAAGAATGGCTGCTAATTCAAGGTTTCTACCATGGGCTGACTGGACTAGCCCGTAGTCACCTTGATGCGACCGCTGGAGGAGCATTCCTGCAACACAATGTCAAGGATGCTAAAGATCTCATTGAAAAGATGGTTATCAACCAAGGATGGAATGAGGAGCGTCTCCATCCCAAGAAAAGGGGTATGCACACCGTTCATGAGGTGGACATGCTCTCAGCTAAAATGGACCTCTTGATGAAAAAGATTGAGGAAGGTTCCAAACAAGAGGCCATTCGAACCACCGTCACCGCACGAGCCATCGAAGCTGATCCATGGTGCGAGGTATGTGGTGGAGAAGATCACTCGGGCAACAACTGCCCCGACACGAAGGAAGAAGTGAGCTTCATCAACAATAACAACAACAATAGGTATCGACCCCAGCAACAAGGAGGATGGAACTCGCGCCCCTTCTACCAAGGAAATCAAGGTAATGGTTACAGCAATAATTTCAATAATTCTTATGGTAACCAATCTTCTCTTAAAGATCTTGCCTTAGGCCAACCTAAAATCAATGATAGTATAAACAAGAAAATAATGGCTAATGATAAGATTCTTAAAAATCTTAGTGAGAAAATGGATAGCTTTAACACCGCTATGAAAAATCAATTGAGCTTTAATAAAATGCTAGAAACACAATTAGCTCAAATAGCAGTAGCTGTCCCATCCTTCGAACAAGATAAGATCCTAGGGAAACCTGAGGAACCAATTGAGGGTGTCAAGTTAATTTCCACGAGGTTTGGTAAGCCTCCGGTCAGGCCAAACCCGGGTTGCCTTCTTGACCCGCCATTCATGGCCAAGAAGAGTGACCCTGGCCATCCTACCATCACCTGCGAGATCAGGCCGCACACCTTCAACAACACCTTCTGCGACCTTGGATCTGGAGTCAACATCATGTCCAAGGTAATGTATGAAAATTAGCTAGGGGACCTTTGTACCCCACTTTTGTCAAATTGCAGATGGTGGATCAATCTATTCGGTTCCCCGAGGGATTGGCAAGGGACATCCTTGTCAAAGTTCAAGACGAATACATCCCCGCCGACTTCATCATTCTCGATATGGAGGCCGATGACGAAGTCCCCGTCATCCTGGGAAGGCCATTCCTGAACATTGTTAACGCCATCATCTATGTGGGATCCGGCCAAGTCCACTTCCAACTCCCAGGTAAGAGAATTAAATGTCCTTTCAATGGTTATAAATCTATGCAACAGGCAAGAAAGAACCTTTGGGAGAAGAAGCCTCAATATGCACCCCGCCGGAAGAATCAACCGCCGAAGGGCAAAAAGGCCGAACTGGTAAATAAAGCTGAGGCGGTGAATAAGGCTGACTCTGCTGAGTCACAAGCATCAACCAAGAAGAAATGGCGGAAGAAAGAGGTGCGATCATCACGATCCCCATCTCCGGGACCAATCGATGCACCCGAAGAATGAACCCGAAAAGGAGAGGTCCTGCTCTACGGACCTAAAACATGGAGCCCTTGCTGGTAAGGTAAATCAGTATTTATCTCATATTTAATTCCTGCATTTTCTTCATTGCATTTCATATTTAAATTTTGCAATATTTTATTTCGACAAAATAAAGAACTTAGATAAATAAAATTTGAAAAGAACTATAGTGCTCACGCCTGCCGTGGTGGGACCACCCAAGGTGGGGTCGGCCGACCCCACCATGGGGCCCACTCACCTCTGGTGATGTTGGTCTGGTGTCCTGATCATTGTCTCAACTTTAATCACCAGTTCATTTTGAATTTGGTCGACCACTTTTTGGTCATGACCACTTTCACATGCTCCAAGGAGAATCCAACATTCACCACCATCCAAATTCTGAAAAGTGGACACTTTGGCATGCATTAGTGCTCCCATAGTCCATGGGAATCACTTTAAAGCATGTCCCCACTTTTGTCATACACCTTTCTCTTTTACAAAACACTAGACAAGGGAATCGCTGAAAACTTCTTCACTTTTGGTCCACCACTAATCTTTACTTTACTGGACAAAGTGAAACAAACTGTTTAAAGCTGAAAAGAGGACCAAACATGGGTCGGCCGACCCATGTTTAAAGCCCTTTCTGCAAAATTGTGTTTGAATTCAAATAGATTCCCTGTCCAAAGGTGAAAGCAGCTCTGACACTGCCATAATAGGGTCGGCCGACCTGGCCCTAGTGGCCTGGTCACTACCCCTTCTCCCCCTATATATATCACTGCATTGTGTGCTCATTTCCACACCCAAACCAGCTAAATCATCTCGAGCACACAATCTCTCTTCTCTTCTCTAGTTGAGCAAGTTCTTTCTCAAGTTTAGTTGTAGTTAGCCACTCAAAACAAAAATTCAAAAATATTGTAGTAGTAGAAGCTTGTCTTTGCTCTCAAGAGCGGTTTTGTGGAGGTGACCATACCCAACAAGGACTACTAACATTGGGACAATTAACGCTAACGCTAATCCTTGTTGTCCTTGTGTGTTCTTGTGTTATCTCATTGCTGCAGGAAGATGAAGAAGTTCTCCTCCGCGTTCAAGAAAGCCAAGGGTGTCGTAGGGAGTTCCTCCTGACTACCCTGCCATGACAAAGAAGAAAGAAGAGAAGCTTCGCCAAGAGAAGGCCAAGAGGTGCTAGACGTACCTCCCGAGAGAACATTCGATCTTGAGAGCGGCCTTACGTTGAACCAAGCAGAGTACCAAAGGTATCTCTCCATCCGACTCCGCGGGTTTGAACATACCGGCATCATCGACCCTGTCCTTTTGGACAACACATATATGACCGCAGAATTTAATACTGTGTTCAATACAATTGGGTGGGGAAGCTTTTGGGAAGTGCTGAACTTGGTATTAAAATGCTCACCATGGAATTTCTATGCTCTTTACAAGTCACTGATGATAATGTTTACTTTCGAATGTTTAATAAAGAGTATAACTTAACTTGGAGAGTTTTTAGTATGGCACTTGGCTTTGATAACAACTGTCATCTAGATCTAGTTAATGCCACAAGAAAATTTGATAAAGCTGATTTCTGGAAAGCCATAACTGGATCCAATGATTGCTCTGATCCTAAAACTGATGAAATCCATAATCCCACTTTGCGCTTGCTCCGCTATTGGATGGCCATAACTCTTCTTCCTGGCTCCAATATGCAAATCCTTCTTAATGATGAACTAAGACTGCTTTATGCCATGACCAAAAAAATAAAAGTTTCACCTGCTAAAATTTTAGTCCGCTTTTGGGTTGGTATTTTCCATATAAGCGAGCCTATATTCTTTACCTCTTTTATCACTCGCATTGCTGAAATAATGGACTTGCAAAATGGAAAACACTACTTTAAATATATTGCTTCTCCTAGAGACATTATAACTGAAGATTTCGTCATAAGTGCTCAAGTCCTAAAAAGAGATGAAAATGGTGATCTTAAAATGATTTATCCAGGCCATACAGCCGAAATATCTCTCCCATGTGAGAGGCGTCGGTTGTATGCGTTGCGTACACTAACCATAAATTGGGACCGAGAGGCAAGAAGTCAAAATGTTGCAGGAATAAGAAGGGTGACAAGGAGCATGTCACAGGCCGCTCAATTTGAGCAAGGCGGCACCTCACGAGCAGCAGGAGGAGACGACGAAGAAGGCGATAAGGCAAGTTCCATGGACATTTCAGGGTCCACGGAACGGCCTCAACAGCACACTCCAAGAGTGTGCACTCCCCGTCCGTCCACACGGGCGAGGGGTCGTCAGAACCAAGCGTCAGAAATGGATCAACTCATCAACGACATGGGCGATATGCAAGTTGAGTAAGATGCAACTCTAAGTTTGGCACAACAAAATGCCCAACTCATGCAAGCTATCCAAGATGAAGAAGCACAACGTTGGGCGGGATGGTTCTAATACTATCCGCCACCACAATGAGCAAAAAGACAAGCTTGGGGGAGGTCCTCTCCCCCACCAAGGTAAGTCCTCTATCCCATTTTATTGCATTATTTTTAGTTTTATTATCTTCAATTAAAAAAAGATCCATATGTCTCATGAATGTTTATCTTCCTCATGGAAATGATGAATAAATAGTTGCTCTGTTAATGTTTCTTTAATGCCTAGTTTACAACTTAGTATTTCTTTGAGTATGGATTACTTGGCTCATTCAAAATCATCATGAACCTGAAAACTTTATGGATGCTAAGTGCTAGAACTAAGTCTAAGTTATTGTGAGATATGATATAGTAAAACAAGAGCTGCTATAATATTGTTCTAAGCATGCATGATTACTGGAGATTGATTTCTTAAACAATCAAAACCTTATTGTTCCTCAATGGTAATAAATTCCTACCACAGCCATATATGCTACACATGTCTTAGCCCTTCCACATAAGCTATTTGCTTTGTATTGAGTTTTGTCAAGTCTTGTTGACCCTTATTGAGAGATTTATCATGCTCCCAAGATCAGGATCACGTACACACCACATATATTTTCTGCTTCTACACTGAGTACGCAACCACATGCCTTTCATTTCCACCAAAATAAATGCTCCATGTGTTAAAGTCATAGAATATCTCTCTTAGTTGATACGATATAAGAGACAAAAGGCTATGCAAATTGAAAGAAAAAGAAAAAGAAAGAAATATGGACACAAGAAAGTCCATAGAAAAGAAAAGAAAATATATGAGCAAAAGTCTAGGCTCATGAATAAAAGAAAGGAAAAATGATAGACATGTATCTAAAAATTTATTAGAGAGAGATACAATTTCAAATAGAGGACACTACTACAGAAAATCTTTTGGGAGACACTTCTGAAATCATAACCGTGGCGGTCAGCCCAGCAAACCGCCTCGGTTAAGATGGGCCGACCGAAGGCTGGGCTGGCTGCCCCCAACTGCCTCGGTTAATTCCTTTTCCGAAGCGGTTATCATAACAAAACCGCCACGGTTAATAGGTATTAACCATGGTGGTTTAATTATGATAACCGCTTCGAAAAATACATTAACCGAGGCGGTTGTTGTAACTCAACCGCCACTATTAATCGCTGATTAACCGTAGCGGTTTATTTAAGATAACCGCCTCCATTAACTCTGAGCCTATAAAACAACAGCCCTCCCCTTCTTCCTCCCCGTGACCTCTCCTCCATTTTTGTGTGTTTTGAGCTCAAAACCCTAAAAATAGCCATTTCAAGGGGGAAGGTTTTGCCCTTGGATTTGGTGAAGGGTGGCACCGTAAGAGGTTGATTCCTACCCTCCAAATCTTGTTTTCCTCTCTTTTTCATTATTTAGGTGTTTTTCCAAATGGTTTAGATCTAGATCTAAATGGATGAGAGGGAATAAGGAATTTATCCTTGGATTTAGTGAAGGGTGGCACCGTTAGAGGTTGATTCTTACTCTCCAAATCTGCTTTTCCTCTCTTTTCCATGATTTATAGGAGTTTTTTTGAAATGTGGCCGGTTTAGATCTATATCTAAAAAGATGAGAGAGAGTAAGTGAATCTAGAGTTGGATTTTGTGAAGGGTGACACTTGGGAGTATTTAGATGCTTTTTTGATACTTTCAATTAGTTGTAGAGTTGGATTTACCGCTTGTCTAATACGACTTCATTTCAATTTGCTGTGTTTGTATATAAGATGAAGGTCATGGAGAGCAGGGAGAATTGGATGTACAACACATCAAGGCTGGATCTGTCTTTCCTGAACAATGTGAGGAAGAAGTTCATTCCTTTTGCGCAGAAGCATCGTCTGAGTCTGGGCCGAGATCGCATGATTTCTCCGTGCAATGACTGCAAGAATTGGCTTGCCCAGGAAGACAACGTTGAGCAATCAGACTTGGTACGGTATGGGTTCATCAAGGACCCAAAGTACACTGTGTGGAAGTATCACGGCGAAAAAGATCCGAGTGTCGTAGATGCACAAGCAGAAAGCTCCTCGTCGGTGAATGACGGAAGACAGAAACAACAGACATCATCTGCCGCCGGCAATGATGACAATGTGAGACGTGAGTACATCACGATCAGTGATCTGCTCTAGGACATGGCAGACGATGACGCCGACGCTTGCGATGGAATGGTGACCCTATCGTTGACACGTTGCTACCGGAGGATGCAGAGTTCATTGAGCAGGTTGCTAACTGTCAGGATCACGATGATATTTTGTTTGGGGATCCAAAATGGCTCGAGAATTTCAGAGTGATGAAGCAGGCAGCAATTGATCCCCTGTACAAGGAGGGGGGAAATGTCCACAGCATTGGACTGTGCTCTGTTTCAATCTCCAGTTGCTTATGTTGAAGGCTCGCCATGGGATGACCGACACTTGCTTCAACGACCTGTTACGTATCCTTGGTGACAGTTACCCAGAGGGTAACAATGTGCCCGCCAATACCTATCGGGCGAGGAAGCTGATCCGGCCAGTGGCAATGAAGCTTAGAAAGTTTCATGCATGTCCTAACCATTGTATTCTATTTCGGGGAGACAACTTTGCAAAGTTGGAGAGCTGTCTGCGCTGTGGCGCGAGTCGTTACAAGAAAAATGCTGGTTGTCGCATGGGTGTTGAGGAGGTACCCTCGAGAGGGCCGAAGAAGAAGAAGGCGAAGGCCAACAAACAGCCGCCTCCTGAGGACGAAGAAGATGAGGGTTATACACTCAGGAAAAGTCCTGCCCTATCGGTGTGGTACATGCCCGTCATCGATCAGTTGCGTGCACTATTCGGTAATCCAGAGGATGCCAAACTTATGTCCTGGCATGCATCTCCTGAACATGTGAAGGGTGATGGCAAGCTGCGGCATCCGTCCGATGGCAAGCAGTGGAAGCATTTTGACGCCAAGTTCACAAAGTTTGGGGACGAGTCTAGGAACGTCAGGTTCGCGCTGAGTACCGACGGGATGAATCCCTTTGGCGACCTCAGCAGCACGCACAGCACGTGGCCGGTCACCCTCACCATCTACAACCTACCTCCACACCTATGTCAGAAGCGCAGGTACCTTCTACTCACCATGCTTATTTCAGGCCCGAAGCAGCCCGGCAATGATATAGACGTGTTCTTGGAGCCCTTGATGGAGGACATGCAGACACTATGGGAGAAAGGGGTCGACATGATGGATGCGTCTGATAAGAAGGAGTTCACTCTATATGCCATCATCTTTGTCATCATCACCGATTACCCTAGTCTTTTTTCACTATCAGGGCAGATTAAAGGGAAGAGCGGTCGCGTAGTTTGCATTGATGGCACCTGCTACACTTACCTTAGTGCATCGAAAAAGATGGTGTATATGAGGTATAGGCGATTCCTCCCCAAGAAGCACAAGTACAGGAATCCATCGATGAATATGTACTTCGACAACAGTGACGAGCTTGAAATTGACACGCTGGATAGGTCAGGGTACGGGCAAAAGGTGTTTGACATGGTGCAGGGGACCAATGTCGAGTTTGGGAAGAAGAAGAAAGAGGAGGAAGATGGGCCGAAGAAGCGGAGGAAGAAGAGGAAGCGGGATGCAGAAGAGGAAGAGGCAGAGCCTGCCCCGGCCCCCGTTCCATTCAAGAAGCAGTCGTGTTTCTTCAAATACCTATTATACTAGAAGGAGTTAGATACACCCCATGCAATTGACTGCATGCACCTGGAGAAGAATGTCTTCGAGAGCACGATCGGGGTCCTGCTTGACATCAAGACTAAGACGAAAGATGGTCTCAAGTCACGTCTGGATCTTGTGAACCATGACATTAGGCACAAAATTCACCCGACGGCGTCACAAGCCAGAAATAAAGTGGACCTTCCGGGCGCGAGCTATAACCTAAGAAAAGATGAGAGCACGGGTTTCCTCCGATGGCTTCGGGCCGTGAAGGTGCCGACCGGTTTCTCTTCGAACATCAAGAGCCTGGTCTCGATGAAAGACCTAACAATGACCCACTTCAACTCTCATGACTACCATGTCATGCTGATGGTGTTCCTTCCGATTGTGATCAGGATTATCGGTCCAGAGTACTGAAGATGGTCATCACGCGCTTGTCCTACTTCTTTAACCGCATCACACAGAAGGTCATCGATGAAGCTGAGATGCCTGCCCTAAAAGAGTTTATGCAGAGACTCTTTGCCAGCTTGAGATGTGCTTCCTGCCCCCTTTCTTCGATATTATGCCACACCTGATGATGCACATGGTCGATCAAATACAGGAATTGGGGCCTGTATACTTGCATCAGATGTGGACGTATGAGCGGTTCATGTCCACCCTCAACCGATACGTCCATAACCGTACTTACCCAGAAGGCTCAATGATTGAGGCGTACACAACAGAGGAGGTCGTTAACTGCTGCACGAGATACGTCCGGGATGGAAATGCTATTGGGATGCCCGCCCACCCGCATGAAGGCAGAACAACTGGGATGGGGTGCACCGGGAGGAAAGTACGAACTGATATAGATGGCGATATCGTATAAGATGCACATCACGCCGCCCTCAATCAATTAGTGTCAATGGACAAGTGGATTGAGCAGCACCTGAAGGAGATGCGCCGCGCTAGTGATGGACGCACGGAGGCGTGGGTACAGAAGCAACACAAGATGCATTTCACGACATGGATAAAAAATCAGGACATATCGAACGATTGCATTGAAGAATCGAATCTAGCATCCGGGCCTTCTAGCCAACTCACCACGTGGCAAGGGTACGACATCAACGGATACAGGTTCCACACAAAAGAGAAGGACAAGAAGAGTGTGGCACAAAACTGCGGTGTTCGATATGAGGGCATCGATGACGCGACAGGGGACATCAATTCATACTACGGGCAGATCGAAGAGATATGGGAACTTGACTACGGCGATGACCTACAGACACCCATCTTCCGGTGCCAGTGGGTCAAGCCGAAGTCCGTGGTCGTGGATGAGTATAGGCTAACAACCGTTGATCTCCAAAGCGTCGCCTACAGAGATGATGAGTGGGTACTCGCAAACCGCGTCGCGTAGGTAGCCTACTATCCGATGCCCAAAGAGACAAACAAGCATGTGGTTGTCTCAGGAAAGTAGAGGATCGTGGGAGCCGATGGAGTCCAGAGTCCCGAAGAATACAACAACTACGCAGAGTTCTCTCTATTTACCGATCATCCACGCAAGATCAAGATCGTTGAGAACCGCGTGAGCAGGAACAAGATAAAGCCTTGGTTCCGCCCCGACGGTGAGAAGAAGTCCATCATAGGATCACTCCCACCAAAGTGATATGTACGCCACACATTTATGTAACAATGTACTCACCTAATGATTAACGAGAACTTTTCATGTATGCCACACATTTATACTCAACTACTACTCCTACTACTACGCTTACTACTCTACTACTCCTCCTCTTACTACTATACTACTACTTGTAATACTACGTACGTTTACTACTACTATACTACTACGCTTACTACTCTACTACTCCTCCTCTTACCACGCTACTACTCATACTTCTACTTGCACTACTAATCCTGGCCTACACTTCTCTCACTACTACTCCAAGCACTACTCACACTACGCTTACTACTCTACTACTCCTCCTCTTACTACTATTACTCGTACTACTACGCTTGCTACTATTTCTACTGCGCTTACTACTACTCGTACTACTACGCTTACTTGTACTCCTACTCCTATTACCACTACTCTATATCACTCTTACATCACACCTAAAAACTTTATTAACCGTGGCGGTTATCCTAAGGTAACCGCCTCGGTTAATATTAACCGTGGTAGTTTTCTTTAGTTAACCGCCTCGGTTAATACCATCTATATATACCCTCTACACCTCACCCTAAAATTCAACTCCTCCGCGCAGCTGATTTCATCCCTGAAGGGCTGCCGAATTTTCCCGCCGCCGCCGCCATCGTTGACCCCCGCCTGCGCCTCCGCCTCTCCTCTACACCTGCTTGCACCTCCATCCCTCCCCCGCACCCGCCTCCGCCTCCGTGTCTAGGAGCTCCACCACCGGAACCCTAGCACCGCCACCCACGCGCGCTCGTTCTCCGGCGGCTCTCTGTTCCCGGTTGGCGGCTCTCCTAGCTCCGTCTCCCCCGTCTCCGGCTCCGTCTCTGTCCCCGTCCCGGACCCCGACCTCCATGCGCCGCCACCGTGCTCCTTCCCCGACCCGTGCTCCGTCTCCGTCTGTCTCCGTCCGGCCACGGCCCCGCCACCGTGCGCGCCTCTTCCTTCCCTGTGCTCGCCGGCGAGCTCGACCTCACCGACCTCCTTCCCCGGCTGCGTGCCTCGGTCTCCGTCCTGCATTGTTGCTGCCGTGAGCCGAACCCTAGCTTCTCCCCTGTGTTGCCTGGATGTGATGTCTTTGATGCATTTTTTTGTTTCAATTTTCCCAAATTTGAGTTGAAAATGCTGCCTGTGATGCGTTTGGGAGATTTTGAGGAAAAGCAAATGCCACTGCCTATGATGACTAAGGTTATTAACTAAGAATTTGCCAATCATTTGAGATTAATTGAATTTTACTCTTAGCTGTGATCTTTTTAGATCATGGTTTGTTTGTTAGTTCCACAACAAGAATTCAGTACCTCTGCAGTGCCACTACCACATATCCTGCAATCATAAGTTCATCATTTGTTTCTTGGCTGCCTTGCACGGTGATCACGGTTTTTGCGATGGTATTGGATTGGCATTGGCATTTCCCTGCAGGTATAGTGTCCATGCTTCCTTTTGTTTTCCCTGCCATCTGTTTTGGATTCTTCTTGCCTTTTGACTTGCTGTGAACTTTTGCGAGGCACTTGGGGAAACTTAACTCTACTCCTACTCCTACTCCTACTCTACTACTACTTTTGTACTACTCCTACTTACTTCTCCTACTCCTACTTACTACTCTACTACTACTCCTATTCCTACTCTACTCCTACGCTTACTACTACTGTACTGCACATACTTCTACTCTAACTCTACTACTATTTGCTACTCTACTACTACTGTACCTCCTACTTTTGTACTACTATACTCTACTAAGGCTGTACTCATGATCACTAAGGCTACTCAGACGGGGGAGTTCAAACCTCGTAGGGATCACGATGTACTGACCGAGGCACTGGGCAACCCTGAGCACCGGGGCCGCGTCCAGGGCTTGTCCTCAAGGCAGAGCTGGAAGAACGTGGAGTCCTGGCAGTCTGACGCCGGGACATAGCACACGAGGCAGGCATACAAGGAAGGGCTCATCCAAAAAGGCCGAGATGAAGCAATGCAAGAGTTGATCAGCAAGTCAATACAGGAGGCTTTCACTAGCACCGACCCCAAGATGGTAGAGTTGCGGGCACAGACGTTTGTGCAGGCTGGTGTACAACTACCAGCGAGTCAGCAAATAGTTCTAGGCTCGTCGATGGCCGGAGGAATCCGCAGGTACCCGATCGATGACATCGTGGAGCCGAGGGAATGCACGCTCTATATTCCAATCGGACGCAAGATGGCGAATAAGAAGGCTGTTCTAATGGACTAGTGTACCCCACGGAAAGCGGCGCCACATACAACAACAGGCCGATCCCGCATGACTATGCCAAGGTAGAGATCCTTTAGACCCACAAAGATTACGATGAAGAAGAACTCGACTACCCAACTGAAGAAGGGGTCAGGTACCTCGGCTATACTATCGCGTCGTTTGTTCTGTGGAACAAGGAAGACATCGTCTTGGAATTCTAGTCGTCTCCGCCATGGCGGCGACGACTCCGACGACAACAACGATGACAAGTACGACGCTACAGGCCCAGACAACAGTCCTCTACCATGTCCCGACAAGAGAAGCCCTCAAGGAGGAACAGGGGGTCCATCGGGCAACGAGACACCGTCCCCAACCCAGGGCAGTGGGAAATGTCCTTCAGCACCGAAGAAACCGGATGATGAAGCTAGGGACAAACCTACCGACCTCACCACGAACAAACCTCCCCACCTCACCACGGAGCAATGGGCGGCGTCCAACTTAGCCGAAGAGTTCAAGTACTCTACGGCGTTCGAAAGGTATGTATGCTTATGCCAACTAAACATCTTCAACAGCTTAAGTGCGCGTAGATGCACGTAACATTCTTTTTTCATGGTGCCCCTACAGGGAGCGAACCCCGCCTAAATTTTGGCCCCTAAGTCTAGATTGCTCAGATAACTTCGAGAATGGCAAATTCATGTTGACCTTGGGCGATCTTTTGGAGGAGCCATGGGAGGTTCGGAGGTTTCACATCTGGTATATGCATGCTGCAAAGCTGGGCATAAAGGAGTTCATTGTGAAGGTCCCGCAGGAGTACTTCCACAGTTACATGCCTGTTGAATTCCACGACATGCATAGGCTGCTGCGGTGCAAGGATCTCGACGTCGTCCAAGTGACTCTTTTTGCCATGTAAGTTATATCGTATCTTTGAATCGCTATAGGTATGTTAATTGAAGACTATCAAACTAACAATGTCATGACAACAACTTATGTCTTTAGGATGCAAGCATATGTATGCAAGAAACTAGGCAAACCTATTTTGTACCTATCTCCTATGCATATTAGCCAGAGAGCAATAATTGGCCACGGAATTCCGGACACGCATCCTGAACTCATGAACTTAGAAGGGTTGCAGAAAACGGAAGTCCGTGCAAGATTGATAGGAGAGATCAAGTACAAAAAGGGACAGTACCTCTTACATGTCATGAAGAAGGTCCCAGAGAATGGGTGTATCTTTGCCGCCCACCAGTTCGGGTATGTCAAAATGATACGTACAATAACTTATGGGTCAAAAGTACTATAACTTATGGGTGTATCTTTCTATATTGATTCAATTGTGTAGCTTGGGAGTCAGCGGCCACTGGATTTTATTTGTCATCTATCCTCAGGATGGAAAGGCCGTCATATTTGATTCCTTGCGGAACCCGAGCGACAAAGAAGGGTATAAGGATTTCGAGCACTGTCTGCGATAGTAAGTGACAACAACACACGCTTGCATTACTAGTGTTTGTCATATAAGTTAATACCAGTGTTTTGCCATATATATAGCGCATATAGGATATACGTGGAAGACCCCACCACCTATGATTGGAGGTCCGAGAGACAGAAGAAGAAGTTTGGCACACACTTGGCCGTGAGGAGAGAATTCACGGTGCGAGTACTTACCATGCATTGCTACCCGCCACGGATAATATCCTGTATCTTACATTACATCTATTTTCCATGCAGTGTGCCAAGCAACCACTTGGCTCAGTCCTGTGTGGATACTATATTTGTGAGTTCCTCAGGGCTTGCGGAAGTTACCACCAGGGCTGGCGTCAGCTTAGAAAATCAATAAAAAGGTGGAAAAAGGAAAAACTGGATGATAGAAACATCAAGCAAACAATAGCTGACATTTGCAAGTGCGTCACGGACGATTGTTGTCATGTGGGGGGTAAGTTCTTCGATCCTACAAGCAAGCTTGCGATAGCGGAGAAGTACGAGAAGCTGCGCAACTGGAGAACTAGCGGTGTAAACATGGATGACTACAGATTGCCGGACATCTTCGATTAGCTTAATTATGTTGTGCTGAAACTATAATGTCATGTCCTAGTTTAGAAGTAAACATTTTGTAATATTGACGGTGACATACGGGGGATGTAAATACGTACGACATAAGACTAAATATGATTTACGTGTTTATACTCTGTACGTGCATTTTTCTACTTTGGATGTATGTAAACATCAGAAATTTCGATTTCAAATCCAAATACAGATATTGCAAAAACATTTTTTTATTCCTAGAAAATAATAACGGTGACGGTTATATTAAAATAACCGCCACTGTTAATCCATTAAAAGTGGCGGTTGTTTTAAGATAACCGCCTCGGTTAATTTGATTATTTGTGGCGATTATCTTAAAACAACCGCCTCGGTTAATACGATTAACCGTGGCGGTTGCCCAACCGCCTCGGTTAAGGCCACGATTAACCGTGACCTTAGGTCTATGGCAATTGAGATAACCGCCACGGTTAAGCCTTTTTAACAGCCACCGTTAAATTTTTTGTAGTAGCGGGAGCATTATAGTCCACTTTTTCCACACACATGCACATCTTGATCTAAGGGCATGACACTTCTCTCTTTGGATCCAAGCTTTGACTCTACAACCCATGCAAAGAAAGTATGATATATTCTTTCATTCCTACCTTAAACTCCATATAAGCCATTTTTTAGAGTAGGATAACAAAGAGAAGGCAACATTTACTTTGTGCCTTGGTAAGGAATTATACACCATTTGAGCGACATGAGAGAACCATAAGAGGAACATTAAGTTTTCTTCGAAAAACATTGCTAAAACCTCCAGTATGAAACTTGCAAAGAATGAGAAAATTAGTGCTCAAGTTAAACTGTTCTGTCTCTCAACCACTGAAGGCAAACGGAAAGGCCATTAGCCCCATAAAAGACTAAGGTAATATGGGTGAATTTTTCATAGCCAACTTTTCCATTCAAAAGAGAAGTATTTTGTTGTACATATGGTACTATTGAAACATGAACATTGTAGCAACTCCTGATCCACCGAGGCTAAGTTTAATTATTTGCTCGGGACGAGCAAAGGTTAAACTTGGGGATCTTGTTGACGGTGGATATACCATAAAACTCCACACTCAAACACCGTCAACAGGCCTCGGATTAAAGGGAGAATAAACATAACATGAACATATTTTATCAATAACTAGTTCCACTTGCACTCTTAGCTTGTGAATGCAGGAAAGATCAAACAGGCCATGAAACATCAAGATATGGTGCACAACTCACGTAGAAGAGAGGAGAGCTCAAGGTGGGCCCATGCATGGGTCGGCCGACCCATGTATGGGGCCTACCTGGCTCTTGTGACATGGCACGATCCTCGTGACACTCATCTCAGCTCATTTCCGCCTTTGGATCAGCATGTGTTTCCATTCAATGGTGGAGAAGCAAAGCACAGGATCAAGGGATAAATCAATGTGACAAACATGCAGCAAAGGTGGAACCACACCCTATGACAGATGGGGACAGCTTCTAGAAGGACCTGGCTAGGCCCATCTGTCATAGGGGGTCGGCCGACCCCCTGGTGCCCAGCCAGGTTGGTTGGCCTCCACCGCCTTCCTGCATGCTTCCCACGTGTTGGATTCACCAATGCCGTTCATCTTGAGGCGGTTCAAGGTCGGTTCATCCAAGGGAGGAGAGGCAAGGAGCACACGGATCGCTGACGTGGCACCTCTCCACTCTCCCCTATAAATAGAGGTTGCCATCACCCTCTACAAGACACACAAGATACATAAGAGACAAGAGAAGCTCCATTCCTTAGTAGTAGTATTAGTCTAGTGTGGGAGTTAGAGTCGAGTCGAGCTACGCTCGGGGTCTCCGGAGTCGTCTGCTGGAGAGTCTGGTATAGCTCTTGTACCTTTCCTTCTGTAAGACTTTACTTTTATCAATATATTATCTTTACTTTACTTTACTAAGTCTTTACCTAGTGTTTTACTATTCATTATAGTATTGTTGTGTCTTGTCTTGCCTTATAGTTGATTTACACTAGACTGTGACCCTGTAACCAGCTCACGTGTGTAGTTCATTGCCTGTCATAGGGTACTTTAGCTGTTTGGTACCCAGCTAGAGTAGTGAGAATTAGTGTAAGCGTGGTGCTTAGGCTAGATCTTACTCTTGAATGCCGCTTGTCGCACGGATTGTTAGTGGGTGCTAGCAGGTGGTGACAGCCCCGTATAGTCTTAGTATCTGTGACGGAACCGCCTTAATCAAAGGGCCCACGTGCCCCGTCATCGTCCCTAAGGACCGTTGACTAGTCTGCACGAGTTCCCTTTGACTTAGGTGGCCCGTCGGGTCTCATAGGAAATCCTAATTTCCCCGAGGATCTCATTGTAAAGACCTTGCAAGTATTACAACAGTTTACACAAATAATTTGAATCAGAGTAAAGAGTGCGGAAGTATTACTTAAACATATATTACAATTATATTATCCCAAACCAGAGTTTCGCAGTGGAGTAGCTGTATACAACTAAACACCCTGCCCAAGGGTTTCATTATATACACATCTTCATCCATGTACGATCCGATGACCGGCACGATCCTTCGTAGAACTGTTTACTCAACTTACCTGCAACAGGGGGTTAACAAACCCTGAGTACATGGGGTACTCCGCAAGACTTACCCGACTAAAGGTGTAAAATTAGACTCAGGAATGCAGGCTGAGGGGAGTCAAGGTAAGGCTTAGCAAGAGTCAAAGGATTTTGCAGAAAAGCAATACTAATCCTATTTTCAGTATTTTATCTCAATAATATTATTAATCATTAACCATATCTCCAAGTTCCTTCTCAAATATCAACATTCTTTCATTTACTTCATCCATTCAAAAACATCCTAGTTCCGAACCACTCTTCGCTGTAGGTGTGAGGATCAAGTCTCCATATCCGAGGAGCAACGACGATTCGAATCGATTAATACCCAGCTGGGGATCCCTATCCACACTACGTATGTAGCACTTAAGCTTGCATACGCCAACCCCGCCTACCACGGCTTTTCATACCCCGGAACCGGTCCTGCGCCACCCGAGAGCACAGTACTCCTCTCATCTCCAGGCACGACGGCCACGAGGGTACACGCTACTCTCGCCATCTCTCCACTCCCAGTGCGTGGTTGTCGGTTCCAGCAGTAGAGCCACCGGAGTCAGAGGCTTTCCGTAGTATGTGGCTAGTTGCAAAGTCTCGATCACAGCAGGCCTGACAACGAACGGTCCCTAATATTTTTCCATTAGAAACCATGCATTGGGACTCTAACCCAAGTACACTGGTAACTACCCGGTTTTCACATCCCTTTCCCGATGGCGACGAAAGTTGGGACTCTAACCCAAGCAGTTGGCCAACCAAGCGGAAAACCCATCCACGTTGATGATAATGGACTGGTCAAGTACACCATCACCAAACGAGGACAATACCAATCCCATAAAATGATTCATTTGTTTCATATCATCACAGTTTTCAAAATAGCATTTTTGCAACACTATCATTAAGCATGACTAAGCATTTTTCAATACTTTAAATAAATTAGGGTCTCAGGTATAATGTGTGGTCAAGGAAAAGTAATGCATCAATAGGTTATCACTCAACTCCTAATAACCTAATGCAGTAGATTAACTCAAGTGATAAATATTTTTAAATAACAAGGAGGGGCAAATGCACCGGGGCTTGCCTGTTGCTTGAAGTAGATAGAAGCCTGAAGTCAATCTCCGGGAAGGATCCACGTTTACCGAGTGAAGGCCTTACTCGGGACACGCTTCAGATAATAATTTCCGTGCGTTCACTACACGAAATGATAATGCAACACTTAATATGATGATATGTATGCCATGATGCAGGAGATGCATTAAACGTAAAAGTAAACTTACTTTAGAAAGTTGAGTACAACTTTCCTTAACGATAAAGTTTTTAAAACAAACTTCATTAGACAAGTTGGTGGCTATATAATCGATTTATTGACCAATTTAACAGTCATAGAAAGCCTAGTTAATCTACCTATAATAGCATCAGGTGTTCGCTAACAAGTTAGAAAACCCTAATGACATGTATTGACCTATTAAGCATAGTTAATTATTAAAAATCAAATAATATCAAACTCATCAAGCAAACAAATTGCTAAAGACCATTCAAGACTTTATGATTTATGGTCTTCATATAATCACACACAAAACCTAAGTGATTGCAGTTAACATGGGTTTTAACCATTTAATTCTAATAACCTTTTCTTAATTAATCAATTAATCAAGTAATAAATAAGAAATAATTAAATTATTTCCATTTGAGCTCAAAATTTTTTTATAGATAGATCTTGACCCAAAATAGATATAATTTAAATTTATGATTTTTGGATAAATATTTTGGCCTATAAAAATCCTAGAACTCCCATTTATTAATTAAAAGACACATTTTTAATACCTAGCAAAATCACTAAAATGCCTATCTCATATTTTTCCTAAACAAAGTACACCACAGAGGGGCTTCATAATTATTTTTATGATTTTAGGAACTGTAAATTTATCTCTATGAAAATGAGAAAGTGCACTACTATTCACTCATCAGAAAAATCAGAAAATCCACTTAATTCCCGAGAAAATGAAAAACTTCCTTTTGGCCCAAGGCGGCCCACGAAGGGCGACCGGCCCAACCGGCCTATTCTCTCCCTCTCTTCTCACCGCTCTCACCCGACCCAACTGGGCCGGCCTATTACGGCCCAACCAGTCCAGGCCTGCCTGGCCAGGCACTGGCCGGCTCGTGCCCTCGGTGGCCGGCTGCCAGCCGGCCGAGCCAGCTCCGGCGAAGGCCGAGAGCGGCCGGCGGCGGCCGAGTGGCCGGGAGTGGGCCACGAGGTTCCCTACAACAAGACCTATGCACAGATATACCCCAGCGACGAATCAGAGACTCAATGAGCATGACCGCAACCATGGCGGCCATGGTGACCCGGCGGCGACGGCGGCGCCGGCGTTCCTGCGGAGACGAAACTCCCCGAGCCTAACCAAGTACTGCTAGAGCTTCAAGGTGCTCACCAAAACGTGATGCCTGCACTGGTTGGACGAAAGATGGTTGAAGGAGAGAGCACGACGGTGACCGCAGCCTCGGCGGCGGCTCCCGTCGACACGGCTTCGTTCCACACACTGCAGTGCACCAAATGCGAAACCACTGGCCGAGTGAGCCTCACGGATCGCCCAGAGATATGAAACAGAGGTTTAGAAGAGAATCTTAGCTCACCGGGTGAAGCTTACCCCGACGAGCAGAGCCACGGCGCGTCCCGCCGGAGCCGATGAAGAGGAAGACAGCGTTCCGGCGACTCCGACGACTAACTATTGGCTTCAATGGGTCGGGAAGATGCGCAAGGATGAGGCGGATATGATGGCATGAGGAATTGGACAGCGGTGACTCGACGAACACGAATTCGAATACGAACCGGACGTGCTCATCGGCGTCAATGGAGGAGATGGTGGTCGGCTCGGCTTATATAGGGCAGAGGAGAGGCTCTTGGCAGGCTCGGGACGCGTAGAGGACCCCCACGGACCCGGCCCCGTCGGTGACACGCGGCCGGCCGGCCCCGGGCAGCGCCGGCGAGCGGCGCGGCACGCGCGGCTCTACTCACGAGCAGAGCTCGACAGCGCATGCCGGACCCCCCCGGAACACTGTAGCAGTATACACCCCCCTTCCCTTTTTTGCAAAATTACCCCTTATTTTGTATACAAACTTGAAAAATGTCCTTAATAAAAGTTGTAGCAAATTAAATTTAGAACAACTTTTGTTTTTGAACCAAATTCAAATTTTGAATGGATTTTTGACAATTCAAAAAGGGGTAAAAGCTTGATTTGAAATTTATTTCAAATTCAACTAAATTCTCAAACTTTTTCTCACTAACTTGAAAATATGCAAAAATAAAAGTTATTCAAATTGTCAATTCCTATAACTTTCATTAAATGAGTTTCACCAGATTATTTATAGTTTTTGAAATAACATTTCAAATTTAAATTTCAAAACACTATTTAGGGTTTAATTGGAAATCTTTATGTATAACATCAAAATCCTCAAATATAAAGGTTGTTCAATTTAAAAAGCCTTACAACTTTCACTAAAGTAGTTTGCCCTAATTCTTGATATTTTTGAAATGGCATTTTAAATTTTATTAAACAAACACTAATTGGGTTTTAAATTTAAATTTCTACAAGTAAACTTTAAAATCTATAAACATGAAAGTTGTTCCATTTTGTAAGGGCTAAAACTTTCATTAAAGGACCATCACCAGATTCCTACTAGTTTTTGAACTTGTATTTCAAGTTTAAACTTTAAAACCTAAATTAAGATTTTATTTGAAATTACTTTTAATAACTTCAAAATTTCCCAAAATAGAAGTTGCTTAACTTTTAAAGATTTGCAACTTTTGTTTAAGGCCCAACACTTAATTATGCTTAGTTTTTGAGTTAAGGTTTTAGGTCTGATTTAGGGTTTATAATTGATTTTCTTTTTGTTACCCAATTCAATTTAGATAATAACATACAAACCCAAACATTTACATAACAAATCATTCTTAAGAACTTATGTATAATCACATGTTGAAATAAAATCAGTTTTGTTAATGCATAGTAAAAAAAATGAGTTTATGCAGGATGATTTACATGCAATGATGATGACATGGCAGGTTTTAATTAACCGTAACACCAGAGGTGTTACAGTATCCCTCCACGTGTTTTAGGCAAGTTCTTAAAAGGTAGGCTCCCATAAGAGCGTAGGCGCTTCGGGTAGAGATAATATCCTCTATTATTTCGCACTACCCCCTACACACCGGAAGTAAGGTAGCGGTCTTAGTGTAATTCATTTATTTGATAAGATAGTTCACAAGAGTAAAGTAAAAGTCATAGGAGTCTTATATTCACTCGTTGTCCTCCCACCTAACTATACTCTACTAGTTATCCTTAGTTAACCCCAAACCTTTTCGTGTCTTTGTGTCATTACCCTTTCCTTTATTTATCGATTTACCCCCTATCACTAGTTGATACTAAGTTGCTATAGACTTAAGGATATCTCTCTTTTGTTAATTATTCTTAACAACCGCTTTCCCTTGGGATAAAATAAATAATGATAACTTGGAATACTCCCAGGTGAAGTGCTACAGCGGTATATTCTGTGCGCTTGCGGAATTATCGAATAGACATAAGAAATGTCCCTCAGGGCATTTCTGGCGCCGTTATCAGAGATAGCCTAACACCCTGTCTCTGGTGGTTGCGTTAAGAAGTGTCAACAACCCTGCAGGACTCCCCTAATGTGGTCGGAACTAGGGGAGAGATCCTTCTTTGGCCCTGCAAAGATCAAGGATGCTGAAGAGGGAGTCGCACAAGTGCGAGAGAACTTGAGGATCGCACAAAGCAGACAAAAGAGCTACGCTGATGCTCGCAGGAGGGATCTCGAGTTCGAAGTTGGGGACTATGTATACCTCAAGGTATCCCCACTTCGGGGTACCGTCAGATTCCATGTCAAGGGAAAATTGGCACCCCAGTACATAGGACCATTGTTGACATCTACTAACGTCGCCAAATATAACTATATAACTTTTAATGCGAGAGACGAGATTAGAAGATGAATGGTAATTAATTAACTTGTCATTAGCAACTAGCCACTTTTCTATTACCAACATTCTTATACAAGAACTAGGTTGTCATCCCTAATTAATAATGCTAAGAATAAATAAAGGTTTTATATATTAATCTATGTGACTAGGCAGAAATAAATAAATATAAAATAAGATCAGTTCTGCAAGCGGACAGATAATTATACCATTGTAGCATTTTACCTAGGGAGTTCTACCAGGTTGTCGATTTGTATTTATACCACTGGGAAGGACTAGGATAAACTTTAATCTATTATTGATAGTGATGGTATACAATGGATAAGTGACATTACCGATGTCATTTACTCTACTCATAACAGGTAGAGGTCACAAGGTAAATAAAGATAAAGGTGATAAGTATGATCAAGCATCATAAATAAAAGATAATCATCAGAGCACTCTCTAGTCATAGTAATAGCTTGCCAATGGATAAATTAAGGAATTAATATCAAAGGTATCTACCAGGTTGTCGATTTGTATTTATACCACTGGGAAGGACTAGGATAAACTTTAATCTATTATTGATAGTGATGGTATACAATGGATAAGTGACATTACCGATGTCATTTACTCTACTCATAACAGGTAGAGGTCACAAGGTAAATAAAGATAAAGGTGATAAGTATGATCAAGCATCATAAATAAAAGATAATCATCAGAGCACTCTCTAGTCATAGTAGTAGCTTGCCAATGGATAAATTAAGGAATTAATATCAAAGGTAGTTTTATAACTATATCAATGAATAACTCTAATTAGTGCAATTACATCTAGCAATCATTGTTAGGCTAATCTTATATCATGATCACATGCAAAGGGCATCATCTAGGAAGGATGTGAAACAGAGTCATCATCCAACTTTGCGACCGTGCCTGCTGGCATACATACGGGGGGTGGACTACAGAGGACTCAACGCAGCTGTCACCTACGCAATCTACCACACGACCCGGTACATCAGGGTGCACTCGCAGATAAACAAAATACCTAGACACCACGTCTACATACTGTTCATCATCTATCCATCATCCACATGAATAAACGCTATACGAGCAATTACATGAATTCAATAAGATCAAACCAACTATACTAGACATATAATCAAAGTAGACAAAGACTATTGTAATCAAAAACATATGAACTATTAAGAACAATATTTCCCTAATCATAATGAAGAATACAATAATAAAGAAAGAACTAGAATTATACCGAACTCCGTGCTCCAGACAGACGCCGGGGCTCCAGATCCGTCGAAGAACTAGAACTCCTCTACTTCTAATCTAACTAGGCTAAACCTATGAACTAGGAGGCTCTTGATGAACTAGGAGGCTCTTGATGGCTTGAGGACTTGATGCCTTGAATGAATGATGAATTGATTGATTCAGGGGGGTCTGCCCTCTATTTATAGCCCGGTGGGATGCACGTGCGCCGTAGGATTAAACCGACTTGAAACAAGGGCCGAGATGACTCTACAAAGGCGGCGAAAGAAGATTCCAGAAGGCGGACCGAAACCTGGTGGGGTTCGGGCCCCGGTCACTTCGGGTGTGTTCTAGACTCTTCCAGGGTCTTCGTGATGATGTTTCCTTGGCGGTTAAGTTTCGTGGTAATTATGCTCTTTAACCCTTCTTTTATGCTTTTCTGGAATATCCCCTAGAAAATATAGAACATGCAAAACTTGTGGAAACTGTCAGTTAAAACCCTAGACTAGTGTATATTCATGTATCCTTTGGTGTCTAAAGTTCTAATAAAAGTTGGCGTTATCCACCGTCAACAACCATGCCGTATTTGCCAAAGAATTGGCAAGTGGGCCTACAAGCTTGAGTTACCTGAGGAGCTGGCCGGGGTACAACCGGTGTTCCATGGGTCGCAATTACGCAAGTGTCTGAGGCTACCAACGGAGCAAATACCTGCGGTAGCATTGGATGTGCAAGACACACTAGAGTACAGGGAGCACCCGATCCAGATACTCGACAGGGCTCACAAAGGGACCCGGCGCACAACCATACCTATGTGCAAGGTCCAGTGGAGCAACCACACAGAGCGGGAAGCTACCTGGGAGAAGGAATCCGAGTTACAAGTACTCTACCCTTACCTTTTTGAGACGTATGTCACACCTTAAATCTCAGGACGAGATTTCTGTGAGGGGGGAGGACTGTAACAACCCAGGTTTTTCAAACACCAAAAATCCCAACATTCAAAAACTTTTTGAAAACAAACATGATGTGGTGAGTGGCATGTAGAAAAACACTATCTTAGGCTTAACACTAGTTTATAATTCAGCATGTGCATCCTTAAACAACTATGAGTTGCTTCCTATTGGGTTTTATGTATTGATCAATTAATTAAAACCTTTATTGGAACACCACTCTATATACATGTAGATACATATACCTTTTTATAAATAGGCTTAGTGGCAACCCAACCTTGGCTTAGACCCTAAACTTGAGTGGGCCCTTCCTAGAGTAATTGTACCCACAATTATAATATAGCCTATATTTATATTGTGGCAATATAATTGTGTGGGAAAAATAGAAATTAGATTTGGAAAAGAATTAGAAAGAGGAAAGGAGAGGCAGCAGCAACCCAGCCTGGCCATTCGGCCTGCAGCCCCGCGTGGCCCATCCATTTTCCCCACGCGCCAGCGCCACCTCGCGGCCCAACGACCGCACACCGGCCCAGCACGGCCTAGCCTGGTGGCCTGCTCGAGCACACGCGCGCGCACGCCTTCCCTTTCACCGTGAGCCGTTGACGAGTGGAGCCCGCCTGTCAGCTTTACCCCCACCTCCTGTTTCTCTTTCCCGCGGTGCAGAGGCGCGCGACGTGCCGGCCCCGCACGACGTCACGCGCCGCTCCCGATCTGAATTCGAATTCGGGGAGCCCAACCACTCACGCACTCACCCGCACCTCAAAACCCTAGCTAGGCACGACGGATGGCCTCCACGTACCCCGGACGCGCTGTCCACCGTCCACCGCCGCGCCATGGCCGCGACTGCCTATAACAGGGGCAAGCCCGAGCCCTAGCGCCCTCTCCAACCACTCCGCCGCCACTCTGTGGCCACACCACTTCGCACAAGATCGAGAGCGAGAGCGCAGAGGAGGAAAGAGAAGCCTGGCGGCCAGGGAGCGCCGTCTGAACTGCCGAAGCGGGAAAAGGAGCGTGAGGCGTCTTCTTCCCTGTTGCGACTCTGCATAGCACTGCTGCTCGTCTACACGGCCACGACTTGTCACCGCACCGCCATCCTAGCCTCACCGATCCCCACAGTGAGCCGATCTACCTCTTTCCGTGTGCCACCGCGACCACGTCGCCACCGCCGCCGCGTTCTTCCAACCTGGGAGGGACAAAGGCGCCTATTTTTCTCTATCACGGCATGGCACGCACACTGGGACATGAGGATGAGCACATGCTGGCGATGCCAAGCCCTTGCGGCTTGGGAACGCCTCACCGAGCACTTGCGCGAGAGCGCGCACGCCACCGTCACGTTCCGTCTTGGCGAGACGCCGTTCCGACCACCTCGGCTGCCTCGTTCGACGAGGAAGAGCCGTCGAGCCTCACCGCGCCTACGCGAAGTCACCCGTGTGGCTAATCGCGACCAAAGCTCCACCTTTTTGCCTTGTGGGTAGAAGCCGAGAGCTCGCCGGCGTTCCGCCACGAGCACCATCGCTAGCCGCATCGTCGGCACACTTAGACCATTGGGAACGGGTTTCCCGTGACTCGAAGCATGGCTAATTGAGGAAAGGCACCACTTTTGGGCCTTGATTCCATGCTGAGGCAGGACCGCCGCCGTCCGTCACCGGCGGGACGCCGCGATCAACACCGCTAGCACCCTCTCCGAGGCCAACCATGGCACCACCGAAGCTTAGGAAGCCGCACTCGCACCTCTGGAGGAATTTCGGAACACCACGACCGCCTCGGTGCCGCTACCGTGCTAAACACCACCACTGTCGAGGCTACGCCGGCCGAATTGGAGGCCAAGGACCCGACTGTTCACCCTGAGAGCGTTCGCTGGGCCCATAGGAACCCGTCGAGACCTTTAACCGGACCTCCGACCGTCAAGAGGGCCGGGAGGGACGAGCTCGCCACCGGCCGAGCGCCACCACGTCGTGCAGAGAGGAGGGAAGGAGTGGGAAGCAGAGAGCACGCACCCCGTGCGCCTGGTGCACCGTGAGCCGAGAGAGAGAGGGTGGATGAGCTCGGTCCATCGCGGACTGTGCCTTTGGTCCACTGCACCGCACGCGCCAGACCACCATGGACCGGAGCCTGTGAACCGAGCCCGCCGTGGGCCGGGCCTGACGCGTGGCTCACCCCAGAGCCGACACGTGTCCGGGCCGGGCCAGCCCAACCGACCCATATCCAGCCCATTTTGGCCCACTCCGAGCCCAGTCCGCGTTGACCGTTGACCAGGCCCACCTGTCACTGACCGCATACAAGTCGACCAATCAGACACTGCCACGTGTCACCCTAAGAATACTCTGGTATCTTTTCTTTTTCAAAATATAATTTAAAACTTCAGAAATTCATAGAATATTCATACGAACTCAGAAAAATGCAAATGAGATGTCCAAATTTTTCTAAAAATGAGCTCTAGGTCATAGCCTTATGTATGAGTGCATTTGGGTCTTTTTGAAGTTCTATTGTACCTTTGTGAGTATCTATAGGCGTCGCTTACGCGACGAATACGTCCCGTTTTCAGCCCCGGAGGAACAGGAGCTTGAAGGGGACAATCCGGACTACACCGAGGAGCTCAAAGACGACCTGGTTGCAGGTGCCACCATCCACCCAACCCCGTAGAATCCTATTAGGCATGACATGAAAGATGCTAGCGCTTTACTTTCTTGCAATATATCCTGTACTAGGGTAGAATTGCTTGTTGGCCCTTACGTTGTCGCAACCTATCCCCTGCTCACCCGCTGATAGGATAGGCTTAACTGCCACTACTACATAATTGTTACTACTCCACTAATAACTTAATTCTGCTAAAAGTGAAGAATGATCTGTTTGGAATAAGACTAAGGCACGGAGTGCCAAAAACCTGATAACTAATCGAGGAGATCTTGGCGTGAGTCTTGGGTGACTAGTGAGGGTCGAGTCGACTAGACAGGATCTACAGCAAGCCTGGGAGGGAAGTCATGCTGGGGGAGTGTGACCTAGGCATTCCCCATGTGAGGTACCTGTGGCGGGTGCATGAGACCCTTGGTGGGTTAGAGGATGAGATCCTGAGGAGGAGACTCTCTGTGGGACGAGTCCTCGAGGTAGAGGTTTCAGCGGGGCAAGCTGCGGTTTAGCCCCAGAGAGGAAGATATCCTGTCCGGTCACCACCTAGGAACTGTTCTGTTGGGAGAACCAGGTTGTAGGACCCTTCGTGCACACCACACGTTCCTGAATGGGTGGGATCTGGGAGGACAACCTCCCCGAAGCATTGCCACTGCTATTAGGATGATAGGTGATAGTGTAGGGAGGTACGGGCTATGGTCCACACCCTCCCGAGACAGCGATGTACCCCTGGGGGCCCGGTACATCGTCTCATAGTCTCAGCGTGTCGGAATCCGTTCCGGGGTGACCTAGGGCTGAGTGATAGAGTGGCATTGCCCCGGATGGGCGGCGGCCCAGTATTGGCCTAGGCAACGGCCATCGCCGATAATGGTGATCTTGTGGTTTCAGGTGTACAAACTCTGCAGAGTTATAAATCTATACGTATAGCCGCGTCCTCGGTCATTGGGCATTCCTACTCTCTACGCTTCCCTCGACTAGTGAGATGAGTCCCTTCTCTTCGTTCCCCTGGGTTTGGCAAGTCCGGCATTCGCCGTTGAGGCATGCGACGAGAGGTAGTC
Source organism: Eremochloa ophiuroides (assembly GCA_038502445.1). Taxonomy (NCBI): domain Eukaryota; kingdom Viridiplantae; phylum Streptophyta; class Magnoliopsida; order Poales; family Poaceae; genus Eremochloa; species Eremochloa ophiuroides. The sequence continues at coordinate 45,578,444 of JAHLJS010000006.1, forward strand.
GTCCTTGCCGCCTAGAGAGTGTGAGTGTGGTGAGAAGTGTTGGAATGGGAGAATGTGTGGAAGATGGGTTAAAACTGGATTTTGGATGTTAAATATGATATTGCTGCTATTGTTACTACTTATTTAAACTTGCCTAGGAAAAACTACAGCCATATATAGGCCTTTTTCCCTACCCTTGCATCTTGCATCCACTCTCCACAAAGCAAAGCAATGCAAAGCATAGGGTGGTAGCCGGTGGCCAGTACAAAACTGTACTGAAAGTTGTTGATCAGGACCGGAGGCCGACTACGACTACGAGGACGAGGATCAGGAGGACTAGGGCATCGTATGATGCTCAAGATGGTGAAAGGATCTTCGGCGTTCCGCTTCCCTACTACTGTTTCATGCTGCTAGAACTCGGATATTTCCGCCGTGTCAACGATGTAATAATTAAATATGAACCATTTATGTATTATGCACTCGTGTATGACTTGTGATACCAGATGTTATCGGATAATGTGATGGAATGATCTTGTGGACCATCACATTACATTATATTTCGTATCTGTGGATTTCCCTTCGAGGAAAGCGGGATCGTTACAGCCTCCCTCTCTCTCACAACACCACAAGGACTGTACTTGCATTAAGACCTGGGATATCATCTAGGGAGACCTATTATATCATTTGTTTTGTTTATAGCCATTATCAAATCTTTTGGTTGCTCCCAGTTCATGTCAAATCAAGTCACTTTTGACTGCAGATATCTTATGCATTCAAGCAATTGGTTTGAATCTTGGATAAATTCAATTTTGAATAAGTTGCCACTGAACTTCTCAAGTACTTGAAGTCGTCAGGCTTATAAAAAATTTCCATCCTAGGACAGCCAAAAATTTTCTGTGCTTTCTCTATTTGGCTCTCAAGAGAAATTTCATCATGAGCCCCTAGATCTGACTTTCTTTCCGAGCCTAAATCATTCTCATTGAATAACTTCATTTTGTTGTTTGATAAGCAAAGATTATACATACCATTAATTAGTCCAATAACATTAGTCGCAGTTGGTGCATAACAACAATCCTAAACCTATCCTCAAGCAAAGCAAAGATGTAAATAATTCTATCCTCCCTGACCCTACTCCACTTATCAACTTCAACAAGATTCACATGCAAGCAAGAGAACGACCATGAGGTGTCACGAATAATCGATTGATAAGAGAAGCATCATCAAATGATTTAAAAGCACAATCACAGCCGTGAATCTAAAAATAAGAAAAGATACTTAAATAACACATTGGAAACATCTATATTAGAGTGGTTATAGAGATATCATGATACATGGTTTGGAATTTTTAGTGTGGTGTTAATAATGCATCTTTCTTTGTTTGTAACAATAGCATGACCGATATCTAACTATCAATTAGACCTTGGATATTGATTCCTAAGTAAGCCACTTTGTAGCGGACTGAAATTATGTCCTCTCCCACAAGCTGGATTGGAATTGCATTATGAAAAATTTCATCTTCATCCCCACTGCAATAAAAATTTCATCTTTCTGTGACCACATCAGTAACCTCAGTTAGCACTAACACATCTCATTGTTGGATGGTTGGGCAAATTTGTCTATCATAGCACTTGGGGCTGGAGTGGCGCCACGGTGCTCTACTCTGGAAACTCCAGCAATTTTTGCAATTAACCCCCTATTGACAGAAAATCCAAAATTAACCAAAACTTTGTATATGAAGTTGAAATTCAACTTCCAAAATATGAAATGTAGAGTATTCAAAATACACACTTTTGCTTTTGGAGTGTATTGAAATTCTAAAAAAAAATTAAATTATATAAAAGGGGGTAAATAGTTCATTTCGAATTCAGATTTAAACTAAAAAATTTATTTAACAACTTCAAATTCTGTAAAAATAAAAGTTTCTCTAATTAATGAGCTCTACAACTTTCACACAAGTTTCAACCTCAGATTCACAATAGTTTTTGAAGTAGAATTTCAAATTCAAACTTTCAGACATAAATTAGGGTTTAATTTGAAATTCCATATAATAACTTAAAAATCGCCAACATGAAAGTTGCTCAACTTTTCAACGGCTACAACTTTGCTTTTGGGGTCAACCCAAAATTCCAAATAGTTTTAAAATTAGGGTTTCAAGCCTATTTAGAGTTTTATTTAGGTCCTGTTTAGTTACACTTCAAAATTTGAAGATTCCCATCACATCGAATGTGCGGCAGATGTATGGAACATTAAATGTAGATGAAATTTTTGTATGTTTGCACAGTTTGTATGTAAATCACGAGACGAATCTTTTAAACCTACTTAGACCATGATTGGACACTTATTGCAAAAGATTTCCCCGGTCAAAATTACAAAATAAAATGCATCTAAACGGGGCCTTAGATTAAAATTTAATTCAAACCACACTTAACTCTAAGCATAAGCAATCCTATAACTTAAAATTATTTTAGTTGATGCACATTAAAATTGACTAAGCATAAATGCTCTGCAGTATATATGATGATATGTACACTTTTAATGTTTTGTAACATCAGGGGGTGTCACAGAAGGTATGAACCTTCACAACATCAACTTTCTCTCTAATTGTGAACAGCTCGTTCTGTCCTCAATAGGCAGGACAACTCCATCCCTCCTGAATGGAGAATCAAGCACTTCACACAAATATTCTCCAACCAAGAAATAGGGACTCAACTCTTCAAAATCTCGAGATCTCTAAACACTACAGCTGATGCGTTAGCATGCCAAGCTCTTTCACGTACTTTGCCTTAGAGCATCTCTAAGAGTTTGTTAAAAATTACTTGACTAATCTTGTGATTTGACAACTCCCTAAAATATATGTCAAGTAAAAAAACACTATCTTTCCAATAGTTTGGCATTTTGGACTTGGCAAATGAAAAAAATAAGGCTCACTTCTCTCTTTTTTTAACGGTTTCTGTCAGCTCTGCTCCAACATGAACTGCAATGCAGATCATATGTAATGATCGATCATATGCAGTCACTCTTTGTAGCTGTTAACCTGCAGCCTCAGCTCGTTGTTCGCCTTTCTCTTCTCTTGGCATGCGCTCCCGTTCGCCCCAGCCGACCACGGCCTGCCTGCCAGGCGCCGACTCCCTCGCCGACATCCAGGTCTATCGGTTCATCACCTTCTTCAGGGGCCTCCGAGTCGCTCCGCCCCTGTGTTGGAGCAATTCGTCTCCGGCATCGGTTCCCCAGCGGTATGCATCGGCGCCGACACCTTCTTCGAGTGGACGAACGAGGCCGCGCACGCGCGGTGCGACCCACGCCGTGTTCCTCCCCGGCAGCGCGTTCGGCAACGCCGTGTTCTTCTCCGTGTGGGAGCACCTCCCGCACGCTCGCACGGCCACCGATGAGTTCCCGCTGCCGGTATTCCCAAGCGTCGTCTTCCACCGCACGCAGATATTGGCACGGGATAGAGAGGTAGGAGGCCAGGCTTCGCGCGGGAAGGAGGAGAAATTACATGGCGCTGCGCGGGAAGTGAAGCGGCGGCGCGCGAGCCGGCGATGCGCAGTGGAGTACGCGCGCGCAAATATGCGCGTGCGGAGGCGTGGAATGCCAAGTTGCTACAAATAGCAAGTCGATTTACCAATCTGTTGGAGAGTGAATTTTCTCGTTTTGCCAAATTTTCAAAGATGACAACCTGATTTGGCAAACTCTTAGAGATGCTCTTAGTTTCAGGTTTGTTGTTCCTATGACAGCCATGAGAGCCATTGCAGGATATTAGGCTGTCTCCAACAGAGGGGATGCAAATCGAGGATGCATTTCACAGACTGGGTTACGCACAGTATTGCCTCCTTCACCTAAAAATCGTGTCTCTCCAACAGAGAGACCCAAATCGCGCTCGTTCCCCTCGCCCCTCTCTCTCTCTTGTACCTCACCGCACCTCGCCTAGTCCGCCTCGTCCCCATCACCGGCGCCGTCCGCCCCGTCCCCGTCACCGGCCCCCTCCTCCCCCGAGCCCTCCCCCGGTCCCCGTCACCAGCAGCGCCACCGCCTCCAGCGGATCTTGGAGCAACAGTGCCGCCGCCTGCACCCGTGGGCTCGCCGCCGTGGACCAGCCAGGCCGCACCGCTGTGGACCCGCAGTGGCCGCGTCGCCTGGGCTCGCCTGGCGCCAGGCCATGCCGCCATGGACCAGCCAGGTCACACCTTCGTGGACCCGCCATGGCCGCGCCGCCGTGGGCTTGCCTCGCGCCAGGCCGTACCGCCTAGATGCCGTCGCGCCCCGCCACGCCACTGCCGACCCGCACGGGCCCACCACTACCATCGATTGGGTGAATGCGTCGTCGACAGAGGCGATGCATCTTTGCCTCTCGGTTCGGTGCATACTCAAAATGTTTGCTCGGTTTGGGTTCTCTATTGGAACTGGTTTTCAGGAGGCAAAACTACTGTGTGTAACCTATTTTGGGTTTTACCTCCTCTGTCGTAGCCTTAACCAGGATATGAGATGTATAAACGAATGTAATTATTATTATCGCTTTCTCCACGTTTTAAGCAAAGGTACTCGCGTACAACTGAGAAAAAGGGCGGAGGAACTAGTCAACGCACCTCCCTTCCGCGTGAATCGATCCATCCGCAGGTGGCCTCGTCGTCGCCACTCGCCACCGGCGCAGCCCTACGCCCGTCTCCCCAACTCATTCCTCGGTTCTTCCCCTCCACCCAAGCAAGAGCGAAGCCGCAGGCCGCACCAATCGTCCCTTTTCCCCGGCGGGCGGCGGCAGTAAAACATGGGGGTGCAGGTGCCGCCGGAGGAGTCCAACCGGTGCGTGCGTGGGTGCTGCCGCAGCGCCACCGTCCCGCTCCATCTCCCGCCCGCATCCTTCTCCCTCCTCTCCCCCATCGCACGAGGTATCCCCACACGCTAAGCCCTCGATTCTCGGCTCTTCCTTTCGGTTGTGGCGCTCCAGTGCAGAGGAGGAACGGCGCGTAGTGGTAACGGTTGCAAAGCTGTGCAGGCTCGGAGAGCACTGTGTACGAGGCGCTTGCTGGGCGGCGAGCGCGCCGCGGCTAAGAAGCCTGTGCTGTCCACCGCCGAGGACCTCGACAAGTTCCACTACCAGCTCCAGCTCCTCTGGTCGGTTTCATTCTCTCCGTCTGCACATGTTTCATTGATTCTCGGGTACCATCGAATTATTATTGCCTATAATGGGAAGTTGCTGCTGATTCTCTTGTTTTGGAATCGTGACATTGGGGACGATAAGGTGAAAGGGGGATGACACTGTCTGACAGCTTAAGCTGACCACCATCCCCACCAACCCCACCAAGGCCAATAGATAGTAGAACAATGAATCTTCTTGGGGGCCCTCTGTCTGGCTCACCTTCCTCCGTCTCGTGCTCCTCCACCCAATTGCATAGCCTCGCGCAAGTCTTGCTCTCCGGCCTCGCAGGCAACCGCCTCCGCCGCCTTCTCCCGGTTGCCCACGCGCGCGCTGTCGTCTCGGATGGCCTTGGCTTCCTGTTCCTCTCGAACCTTCTCCTCCATGGTTACTCCAAGCTTGGCCTGCATCCATGATGCGCGCCACCTGCTCGATGGAATGCCGCACCGGAACCTCGTGTCCTGGTCCTCAGTCATCTCCATGTACGCGCAGCACGGCGCCGACGGCCAAGCCCTTGCCCTGTTTGCAGCGTTCGGGAGATCGTCTGATGAGGCACCCAATGAGTTCTTGCTTGCCAGCGTCATGCGGGCCTGCATGCAGTCCAGGGCTGTTCCTTTTGGTGAGCAAGTGCATGGCAAGGCCATCAAGCTTGGCCTGGATGTTAATCTCTATGTTGGCACTGCACTCGTCAACCTATATGCGAAGGTTGCCTGCATGGATGCCGCCATGCGGGTGTTCCATGCTCTCCCTGCAAAGAATCCAGTTACTTGGACAGCAGTCATCACTGGTTACTCTCAGGATTGGCCACGGCGGACTAGCCCTGGATTTGTTTCAAAAGATGGGGGCTCAAGGTGTCCAGCCTGACAGGTTTGTGCTAGCAAGTGCTGTCAGTGCCTGCTCTACACTCGCCTTTCTACAGGGAGGCAGGCAAATACATGGCCACGTTTATCGAAGTGGAGCAGGAGTGGATGCTTCCAGTGATCAATGCGCTCATAGATTTGTATTGCAAGTGCTCCAGACCGTTAGTGGCTCGTAAGCTATTTGATCGAATGAAGAACCATAATCTTGTGTCCTGGACTACAATGATCGCTGGTTATATGCAGAATTCACTTGATGCTGAAGCCATACAAATGTTCTGGCAGATGTGTCGGGCTGGATGGCAGCCAGATGCTTTTGCCTGTACAAGTATTTTGAACTCATGTGGCTCAATGGAAGCTATATCGCAAGGAACACAGATACATGCCCATGCCATAAAGGCTAATCTGGAGAATGATGAGTATGTCAGGAATGCTCTCATTGACATGTACGCTAAATGTGGCCATTTAACTGCTGCAAGAGTAGTATTTGATGTCTTAGAGCATGATGATGTAGTCTCTTACAATACGATGATCGAAGGCTATGCAAGGCAAGGTGATGTACAGAAGCAGTTCATATATTCCGTAAAATGAGATATTGCTCCCTAAGGCCAAATCTACTAACCTTTGTTTCGCTTCTTGGGTTGTCATCACTTCTGTCATTTGAATGGAGTAAGCAGATTCATGGTCTCATCATCAAATCAGGAACTTCAGTAGACCTATATGTGGGAAGTGCTCTAATCGATGCCTATTCAAAATCTTCCCTTGTGGATGATGCTAAGGCTGTGTTTCTTATGATGCAAAACAGGGACATAGCCATCTGGAATGCTATGATATTTGGCCTCACACAGAATGAGCAAGGGGAAGAGGCTGTAAAACTCTTCAACCAGCTTCGTGTCTCTGGGATGACACCCAATGAGTTCACATTTGTAGCACTAGTAACTGTAGCAAGCAACTTGGCAAGCATGTTCCATGGGCAGCAGTTTCATGCCCAGATCATCAAAGCAGGTGGTCACATTAGTCCACATGTTTCAAATGCTCTTATAGACATGTATGCAAAATGTGGCTGCATTAAAGAAGGATGGATGTTGTTTGAGTCAACATGTGGGAAGGATGTTATTTGTTGGAACTCCATGATTAGTACGAATGCCCAACATGGTCACGCTGAAGAAGCACTTCGTGCTTTCCAGCTGATGAGAGAGGCCGAAGTAGAACCAAACTATGTGACTTTTGTTGGTGTGCTATCAGCATGTGCTCATGCAGGTCTTGTGGATGAAGGCTTTTACCATTTTAGCTCGATGAAATCAAAATATGGTATCAAACCGGGCACTGAGCATTATGCTTCAGTGGTCAATCTTCTTGGTCGTTCAGGGAAATTACATTCTGCTCAGGAGTTTATCGAAAATATGCCAATCAAACCAGCGGCAGCTGTTTGGAGGAGCTTGTTGAGTGCCTGCCGTCTCTTTGGTAATGTTGAAATTGGGAGATATGCCGCTGAAATGGCACTCTTGGTAGATCCGTCAGACAGTGGCCCTTATGTATTACTATCAAATATTTATGCCTCCAAAGGGCTATGGGAGGATGTGCAGCAGCTAAGATTGAGGATGGATTATGCTGGGACGGTGAAGGAGCCAGGTTATAGTTGGATTGAGGTGATGAAGGAGGTTCATACGTTCATTGCAAGAGGGACAGAACACCCACAGGCAGAATTGATATATACAGTATTGGATGAACTGACGGGTCTACTAAAAGATTTTGGCTATCACCCTGATACCTCTGAGCTTGCATTGCTTGGTGAGACTAGTTAGTGCTACATGCTCAGTGGTCAGCAGTAATTCTAATTTTCTAATGAATGATATGCACTTTTCTAATTCAGTACCTACACAGTATTGATTCTGGGATGACAAGACAGTGATAGTGGCTTTTGAATATTACTGTAACTTACAACTGCCTGCTCGAAAACAGTAATCTGACTGGTTACAACTCATTGATGGAGACAGGCATTGGAACAGATTATCAAATCTTCAGAGAAAAAAAAAACAAGCAGATATGTTTACTATCGACTCAGATATTTGAGTTTGTAATAGTGTAAAACAGTTGTTGGCTGTCAAGCTTCACATACATAGATATAGTGGAGTCAGGTACTCAGGTAATAATATCAGAGTTGTTTTGGAAAAAAAAATATAGTAATGTGAACAGTTTCATTGATGGATAGGAAGCTAATGTTTAATGTTAACTATTTCATTGGCCAGTAACTGTGATGAACATGAACCTCTGGTTATTTTTTCCGTACTAATTGGTTTCCATAGAAAAAGATGATTATTAAAATTGCTTTCATCCTGGCTATAAAATGGTTTTCTCTTGATATCTAGCTATATCTTTTTTTTCTCGAACCACGCAGGAGAACTGCCCGTCATTTCATTAAGGTAGAATAAAAGTACACGGGTCAAGAGACCCAACCCGAGCACCAACACACACACACACCCCCCCCCCCAGGGGAACCAACACATCAACTCGCCACAAGCTGATTACAAGACCGACCAGCAACACCCCGAGCTTAAGCTCCAGAAGTGAGCGACCTGGATAGCAGCTGCACGAGCTTGGAGGCCCCGGCCATACACCATAGATCGCCCTCCATGCACACAGCATTGATAACCAACCAAATGAAGAATTTACAGCGTGGGGGCGCCCAAGTTTTCCAAATCCTTCGCCATGGTCCAAACTTGATGGTTCCCACAAAGAAAGCGCCATAAGCAGATTTGCTGCTGTAAGTCCCATCCTGGGATAATTTCCAAGAGTACTGGTCCTGCACATCCGGCTGCAAGACTAATCCTTCCATAATATCCCAAATATGGAAGAACTCAAATAGAACCTGAAATGTGAGGGCTCCTTTTATGTCATCAACCCATCTTCAGTTCTGGACTGCCTGAGCTACTGTTCGCCGCTTGGCTGTTCGTTTTGTCACTGTTTTGACCAGATTTGGGGCTAATTCGGCCATGGTGTGACCATTCAGCCACCTGTCGGTCCAAAACAGGATCTGTTCCCCATTCCCAACAATGGCGTCTACTGCAATATCAAAAAGGGCCTGAGCCTTACGAGGTACAGAGACCGGGAGTCCAGCCCATGGTCTGTCCAGATCAGTTTTCTGTGCCCAAAGCCATCGAATTCTTAGAGCACAGCCAAGCAGTTCTAAGTTATGGATTCCTAACCCTCCATATTCAAGTGGTCGCTGCACTTTCTCCCAAGCTACTAAACAATGAACCCCATTTGTCTGCTCTTGGCCCTTTGTGGGGGTATAAACCCATATGCCCGCACGGTGCTACATGGGCCAAACCATCCGATCAGGCCCGGACTGCCAAGGACGTGTCGTCTACACGTTCTCCAGAAGATCACGTATATCCGCCAATCTAGAGCCTTGGCAGGTTCGGCTAGGATTGTAATCTGTCATACATGGTAAACCAACTTGTAACCCTGCCCCCCAGACTATATAAGGCGGGCAGGGGATCCCCTCATCTCATCTACTCATAGCAATACAATCCATCAGCACACATGATGTAGGGTATTACGCCTCGCGGCGGCCTGAACCTGTATAAATCTCGTCTCGTGCAGAATTGTTCGTCTCAGGCACACCTTCACCGATCAATCTACCACCTTGGGCATACCCCTCGGTGGACTATCGACGATATTCCGTCGACAGTTGGCGCGCCAGGTAGGGGCTGTGCTTCCTGATCCCATGGCGATCAAGATGGTGATTTTTTCAAGCTCCCTCGAGCTCCCGACGCCGGGCCAGATCTTCATGGTGGGATCCATCACCTGGGTCATCGGCCCCGACGGCGAAGGAAAGATCCTGGATGCGGTCCAGATCGCGTCTACTTCGGCTTCATCAACGACTTCCGCTCCGGCAAGAAGACTGCCCCGCTACGTCCGGAAGACCATCGACAACGACGACCTGATCGGATCCATAGATCGGGTCTCCTAAGGCCTATCTGAGAGTCTCCAGATCTTGGAGTCGGCCGCAGATCGCCTTCAGCGCCCATCAACGACGCGACATCCCTCTCCGCCCCGGCGGGATACGACTTTGGTCATCACCGTCACCCCCTAGGGACGCGTCGTCCAAAGGAACCCTCTTCTTTTTTTATCTAAAGCCTTAAAAAACCACTTTGGCAAATCCATAGCTGTCAAGAGGTAAATTGGTGCAGAAGTCAGGACCACGCGCACCATTACCAGCCGTCCAGCTCTGTCCATTAAAGATGCTTTCCATCCAGGGAGGTAGTCAGTTACTTTATCCAGCAAGGGCAAAAGTACCTGCCTGGTTGGCTTGCCAATTGTGAGAGGGAGCCCAAGGTAAGTACAGGGAAACTCCTTGACGGAGCAAGAGAGGATGCTGGTAGTGAGTGTCGGCTCATCATCTGTACAGTGAATAGGGGGGACTGAACTTTTGGACAGATTGGTCCTAAGACCGGAGGCATGCCAAAAAAGATCAAGAAGCTGACGACAGTCAAATCTGAGCTGAAAGGTCTTAAGAATATCACCGCATCATCTGCATAGAAGGAGATTCGATGCCGGGCTTGTTGAATGGATAGTGGAAGTAGCAGCTCATTCATTGTTGCATACCTGACCATTGAGTTCAGGAGGTCCATGACCAGTATGAATAACATGGGCGAGAGGGGATCCCCTTGCCTGAGACCTCGCTGATGTGTAATAATTTCTCCTGGCTCACCATCAACCAATACTTGCGTGGAGGAGGTTGATAGGAGCAGGCATAACAAATTACACCACCGCTGCCCAAACCCCACATGCTGCAAGACTTCCAAAAGAAATGACCATGATACAGAATCAAAAGCCTTAGAGATATCCAATTTGAGCAAGATGTGAGCCTCCCTCTTTTTGTGCAGAGATTTCACCATTTGCTGCACTAAAATGAAATTGTCCTAGATATCTTCCTCTCACAAAAGCACTTTGGTTCGTAGAGATTAGAGATGGTAGCAGAGGGGCCAGTCAATTAGCCATGACTTTAGTTACCAATTTTGCAAACCTATGAATCAGGCTTATAGGTCTAAAATCTTTTACTTGAATCGCATCCACTTTCTTAGGCAGCAAGGTGACGAAGGCCGAGTTAAGGATGAGATAAGTAGATGACACAGCAGGCAAAGCTTCCTTTCCAAACAAATACGCATGAAATTATTTACCATGAACTTATTCTTGCAATCTTGCTTGCCTATCAAATGTCGTGGACTGCTGATAAAAGCCTGTTTGCCATCATTTACTTCAGCGAATAGTAATACACAGAACTAATCTGAATGTTCTACTGGCACAAATCCCTGGACATAATCTCTAGGGAAAGGTCAAATTCATTATGTTGATGTACGAACCATGCTGCTATAGAAAGGTCAATCTTGCTTGATTCATGAACATGATACCACATTGAATAGAATAAGGTTAATTAGGTTGTAGTACTCCCTCCATTCCGAATTGTAAAACATTTTGGCTTTTCTAGATACATTGCTTTTACTATGTATCTAGGTATAGCATGGCTTCAAATAGCGGGCTATAGCGGTGCTATAGCTTTTGGATACAGACAACGCTAGGCTATTCCTATTTTATCCGCTATATCAAATATGGCTGCTATATTGCGCTTTAGCACCGCTAAATTTCTTAGCTATAGCTTTAAAATAGCGCCACTATTTCAATTTTAGCTTTTAGAGTAACAATTTAGTTATTATCTACTTATCTTTTGCTGTTAAGTTGGTCTTTTGAAAAGTTGAACTCTTGAGTATCACAAATCATGCTATAATGTCCCAGTAAACAATGTTCCCTAGACTCCTATAGCCTTGGAAACATATTTATGTTCACCAAATTTCATGATTCCTATTTTTTATGAATGATTTATTTGTATTTTTCATAATTTTCTTAAAAACCGCTATTTGTCATAGCTCTGCTATAGCTTTATAGCTTCAGGAAAAAAAAAAAGATGCCACTATTTGCCATAGCTCGAAATTTTAAACCTGAGATATAGTGTATATCTAAGTGCATAGGAAAAGCAATGTATCTAGAAAAGCTAAAATGTCTTACAATTTGCAATGGAGGGAGTAGGAAACTCCAGCATACTGTGAATACAACATTTTTTGCTCGGAGTAAAGCTGGCTTGCACAGAGCTATTGTGAACATCGATGACGGATCCCATGAGGAAAGCATGGAGGCTTGTTCTCTGGATGCATTGCACTCTGACACTTTGCATTGTGGCAACTGGTACCTTTTTGATGTATGGGCTGTTGGCTGGAATGGGCATTTGCATCCTGCATACATGAAAAAGCTTCTTTCTATTTTTATATTTCATTATTTTGGATTTTCTTGTGTGTATGCAGCGAGCTGGATCACCCTGGGTTGGCAAAACTGATCGCAGCACATGCACGCCCTCCGAATTACTTGATGTTCTTTAACTTCTTCGAGCCTCCAAACCTCGCAGAAAAGATACATGTTGAGGAATGGATCCCTTCTATCCAGCAAGTGGTTGAGATTGCCATTGATCTAGGTCTGTGTTTGCTACATATCTTATGATACTCTTAGATATCAAAATAAGTATGTGCCTTAGGGGTTACTATAGGATATATAATGTTGAAACTGGAAACAATTTAAGAAGTTTGCGTAAATGGTACTTTCGAACATGCTATAAGCAGAATGCCTTCAACTAAGAATCGGTTGTGAGCATGAAACAATGATAGTTTGTCGTAATATGGTTTCTGTTTTCATGCTCTTGAAATTCGATCTGCTTCAACCTTGCTCACTTCTCTGTAAAGGCTTATTTTTTTTATTTGCACATTTGATTATGCACAAATTGTTGTACCCAATTGGAGAATTGTAGATTTGTAGTTGTAGTTGCACCTGTTATTTCTGACCCACAAGAATTTCAGAGTCTAGCCTATTTTCCATACCCTTATATATTTTAAATGTTTTGATACTTCTTTGTGGTCAACTAGAACTATCACTCTTATAATTGCCTAATTCAATGTGGTTCAGTGCAATGTAAACAAGAAAATAAAGTCATGGCAATGCATATTTGTATTGACAATTGAATCGCTAAGGAAAAAAGTGTTGGCTAAAAGTTGGGTATAAAGACAAAAAGATATTGTCAGCTTAAAGTTCCTACTTCCTAGACCAAGTACCGTTGCTAATTCAAAGAAACATAAGTTGTCGTCTAATTGGAAAATAATAGTGCATGCATGATTTTTGTTTTTTTTGTCCTTGTTAGGTGCCAATGTCCTGCTTGATATTGTATGAGCTACATATTTGTTATTGAAAGTTGAAAATTATTAGTTTCATATCATTTTGCACGATATCTTTGCAGCAAAGGCTCTTCAATACCTACAAATCCTTGGGGTAGTACACAGAGATATAAAACCTGCAAATATTTTGGTATGTGCAAGCAATTTTCTTATATCTGTGTATAATCGTGTACTTCTGAGCACAACAGTTTCCCATCTTTCTCCATACATTTATGGAAGCCTATAACTTTGTACAGCTAGACAAAGACCTCCATCCGCATCTAGCAGATTTTGGCTTGGCCATGTTTCAAAAGGATATTAAGCGTGTCTCAGTTGAGAACTGGAAATCATCTGGCAAGCCCACTGGTGGTTTCCACAAAAAGAATATGGTTGGGACACTAATTTACATGGCACCAGAAATTTTGAGAAAGGATATACATACAGAAAAGTCTGATGTATATAGCTTTGCAATATCTATCAAGTAAGGCATCTCTCCTTTAGAATTGAATGTAAAATGACATAATCCTATTCAGCAACTTCACCACAACAGTACATCATATGTTATTTCTGCAGTATTTCTGTTGGTTGATACAATGTTGTGTACAGCAGTAGTTTCACCTGCTTATAGGAAATGTTTGATCTGACACAGATGCCATATCTGTAGCCGAGAAGTGGCTTATTTCATATAGACTTAGAATACATGGAGAGTCATATAACCTGTGTCCAACATGTGTTTGACACTATTGCCTACATAACACTTCTTTGACATGTGTAATCAATCCATATTCACACACAAAAGATAACATACATTATACAGATTTTTTGGTAGCATACAGGGATATTAGCATGTTGATACACATTCAATGATACTGAATTTTCGAATTTTATTTTGAAGTTTACTTTTTTAATTTATGTGCACAAGAGGTGCTAAGTTGTGTTTCAGAATAAATAACTACAGCAGTGTTAACATACCAGTGAGTTGGTTAGGTGGTCTGAGTAGCACTACTTGGGTCCTGAATTCGATTCCCCGCGGGAGCGAATTTCAATTTGGGGTTTTAAAAAAAATCCCCTCATCTGTCCCACGCCAAAGCACTGGGGTCTAAGACCAACCGCACTCATCATCCTCTAAATCCCTCCTCTAAAAGGAATATTCTGTACTGGTCATCGAGATTCTCTCCTCTATACCATATTCTCCCGCATCCATCCATCCTCTATATCTCTACTCTATATTTATTTTCACTTTTTTTATTCCCCCACCCTCCCCACTCTCTCTCCCTCCCTTCCTGTTCTCTCCCTCCCTCGTGAGCTCCGGCGCGGACCGGCCGGCGCGGGCTCCGGCGTAGCCCCTGCGGGCGGCGCGGGCTCCGGTGCGGCCCGGCGCGCCCCAGCTCCAGCGCGGCCCCGGCGGGCGGCGCGGGCTCCGGCGCGGCCCCGGCTCCGGCGGCGGGCTCTGGCGCGGACCCAGCGCGCGGCCCCGGCTCCGGCGCGGGCTCCGACGCGGACCCAGCGCGCAGCCCCGGCTCTGGTGCGGCCCCGGCGAGCGCGCGCGGCCAGCTCCGGCGCGGCGAGCGGCGGCGGCTCCCTCCCTCTCTCTCTCTCTCTCTCTCTGGTTTCCATCACCGACCGCGGCGAGCCGCGAGGAGCGCCGCCGCCTCTGGCCGCGGCCAGCCCCGGCGCGGGCGAGCGCTGCTGGGCGCGCCGCCTCCGGCCCCGGCGGGGGCGAGCCGCCTCCAGCACCGGCGCGGGCGCGCCGCCTCCGACCCCAGCGCCCTCTCTCTCTCTCTCTCTCTCTCTCCGGTCTCCGGCGGCCAGCGCCCTCTCTCTCTCCGGTGCCACGCGGCGGGAGGAGCGAGGACGCGCGGGCCCCGCGCGATCGTTGCTGGACTCCCTGGATGCCGTGATTCTTCGTGGATGGACTGGATGACGGGGCCGGATGCAGGACCCCGCTGCAGCACCTCCGTCCGGGAAACTCGTCCGGGAAGTGCGTTCCGGACGGTTTCCCCGGACCCGGTGCAGTTGGTCTAAGGCCCAGTCCTGGTCATGGTCATTCTCACATTAGGCTACAGGACCATTTTGTATGGGTGGGGCAGGGGTTCAAGGGTTTTCTCGACCTGCCTGAGAAGGTCTTCTTCTTAATGTAATATCCGGGGGCTGTCTTAACAACCCCCCCCCCCCCCCCCCCCCCTCCCCGGCAGTTCTTTTACGTATTAGTGACTTGCCAGAAATTCTTTGCCGCCATGTCTATGTCTACTTGCTCCCCTAGAATGCAACTAGGTGTTTGATAATTTGATCTAGGTTGCATGCATTGATGTCATTGCCTCTTCTATGCAATTCTACCGATGATGAGATCTGTAATGGAAGGCACATGGAACTGATTGAAGGCTACAACATAAAAGAATGACCAGTGGGGAAAAGGTTACCCCACAGTTTTGCACTGAGAAGAAACCACAACCAAACCGCCCTGCTGCTGTTTTTGGGGGGTGGCACAGTGAGTTCTCCCCAGGACTTGAATGCTGACTGGCTGGTACCACAACTCCGTGACGAACCACCACACTCCTAGAGATAACATGAATCATTGAGGCCACCCATTGTGCAGACCGATGCTGAACCACAAATCACAAAACTTGAGTCATCTTCTTTCCTCGATGCTAGACAAATAAAAAAATATTTTCAGCAGGTCCTCAGGTCACGAATCATTCCAGAAGCAAGGGGATGGTTCTGACAAATTTGGGTCCCATGCACCTAGATGCATCGATGCGAACACTATGACTTGTATAGTTCCTGGCATCAGTATGAGGTGGTGTACAGTGTTTTTTCAGCACTGATTATGCTCTGGGTAGTTTAATATAGCTGTGTATTTTAGCCATTAGTTATGATGCGATGGGCAAGAGTTTTTTCTGTATTTAACTAAGTTGTATCTTTGTGCATCTGACAATTCATTCAGTACCGAAGTATTCTGCTAGCATAGTTAATCATGACGTTTTAACACCTCTGTTTGAATAACTTGCAGTGAGCTTCTTACTGGTGTGGTGCCTTATACAGATCTGAGAGCAGAAGCACAGGTATTTAATTATTCTTTTATGTTCCTCTTGTTTAATGCAATTTTGTTGTAAAAGTTCATCTGGTTGATTATGAGTGACAATCATTCCATAATATAATGTTTTCATGATGCCTAACAGAAAAGGTCACCATTATTGCTTTTTTCCTTTCTGCTGCAGTTAGAAATTTGCTTATTGTGGTTATAACAATCAGTGAACAGTTCCTATTCTAATATGTTGAAATTCGATTTACTATGGAACTTTTATAATATTTAGCTTCAGGTGTGTTTTACTGGGTTTATGCATTTATTATTTCTAAACATACGTTCATTTAAGTTAACTTGATAGATCCATTTTTCTCTAGAAATGTGACCATTGGCCATATTTTGTTTAGGCACACACTGTTCTTGAAATGACTTATACTGAACAACAACTTACAGCGGCAATTGTTTCTCAAGGGTTGCGTCCAGCACTTGCCCTGCCTGAATCTGGTGCCCCACCAGCTCTTTTGTCACTCATCCAGCGTTGCTGGGATCCTGATCCTGAAAAGAGACCATCATTTGAAGACATAATTGATGAGCTAAATATAGTTCAAAAGCATTTAGTTTCAAATGCTTCCATTCCATCATCTCCTGTGAGCAAGAGTCAAAATGGCACCATTGAAGTGCACCATTATCAAGAAGCATTGAACTGGTTCAACCAAGGGGAGCTTTTTGTTAAGAGATCAAGTAGATCAGATCTGAAGAATCTTTGGTCTGGTTTTGATCAGTCCTCTGAGTATCATCCAACATTAAGTTGGGGCTCTTTTGCAACATGCGGTCGAAGGGAAACTATGGAAGATGCCCATTTTGTGCTTCCCCATATGAATGAAGAAAAGGATGTTTTTGCCTTTGGCATTTTTGATGGCCACAGAGGTTCATTAGTCAAGAAACATAATTTGGTTGATCTTTGCTAGCTTTTACATTAGCATTTCTTACAAAAAACACTTTTCACAGGTTCAGCAGCTGCTGAATTTTCTGTCCGAGCAGTCCCTGGATTTCTCAAGCAATTTGGTCAGGGTGCAAGGTTTGTCAGTTTGTATTGAATGCAAATGATCTAAAATGTTTGCCATGTTGTATCGATCTGAGTTCTGGCATTTTGCAGCCCAACCGACGCCCTTTCAGAAGCATTTGTAATGACTGACATAGCATTTCGAGAAGAACTAATTCTTCACCGAAAGTCAAAAAGGATAATAAAAAAAGACTGGCATCCTGGGTGCACGGCAGTAACAGCCCTAATAGTGAGAAACAAGCTTTTTGTAGCAAATGCTGGTGATTGCCGAGCAATCTTGAGCCGTAATGGCAAACCATTTCCGCTGACCAAGGTTGGGATTAACCTTTCTACATTTTTTGGTAGTATGTAATCTCTTGCATAACTTTATTCTCATTTTGTTGTTATAGGATCATGTCGCTAGTTGCCCAAATGAAAGAGAACGGGTAACAAAGGCAGGAACTGAAGTAAAATGGCAAATAGATACATGGCGAGTGGGTTCAGCTGCTCTTCAGGTGCTTAAATTGAACCCTTTGTGGCATGTACTAACTCGACCATGCCCCATTTATGAAGCAAGAAACTGTCAAAATCTTTTTTGTTCAATTGTTCATCCATGAAGCAAGTGTTCATTTATGACCATGTTGCGAACAGTCACTTTTCTATTATTGCTTTCTAATAAGTTTTCTTGGAAATTTGCTCAATTACTTGTCCCCTCTCTCTGTTATAAGATGGTGCTTGGCTGCTTGGTTATTACCTTGCAACTTGTTTGGTCAAAGTATTGGATATTTTTGCTAAAAGGAAAACTAACGAACCACTGTGCTTCTACTGGCCACATGAGTAGTTGGTATTTGGCATGTAGCAATGGAACTAAACTTCATGCATGGTATACCTTTAGCTCATAAAAGGAACATCTGCTGTGGAAAATAATTGCCACAAAGATTATATGCATCAAGGAAGACTTCTATAACATTCCATTACATGCTTAGCAAAGTATAAAGTTTGATTTACTCCATGATGTTTTCTACAGCTATAGGATATTTTAATGGTGCCTTGTACTTCCAACTCTCATATATTTTGCTTAAAAAACTCCATACACATCTCTTAAATCTCAGTCACTCAGCATTCCACTAGTTTTGTGTTATGTTATATCATTAGGAATAAAGTCCTCCCATTCATTTTTTTCTATGCATCCCCAGACTAGAGATGAATTGATTAGTTTCAAAAACTAAGGTCATAAGAAAAAATGTTCCATATTTTTTTTCCTATAACACTTATGTGACTTGTGGTAGTAGCCAGTAAGTAGTATACATGATGCTGCGCTGGAGTTTGCTTGCTTAAAAATGATGCTTGCTTAAAATATTGAAATTTGTGTTTATAGACATGAGACTTTTTCTAACAGGTTACAAGGTCAATTGGTGATGATGACCTCAAGCCAGCAGTCACAGCACAACCTGAGGTTATCGAAACTGCTTTATCAGCTGATGATGAGTTCCTTGTAGGTCCTATTTTCTTTTGATATGTTGCTGTCTGCAGTCTCTTATATTAATTCTTAAATCAATGTCACACAATGAGTTTTTTTTTTTTTTAGCCTGTATTGAATGGAACAGGAGCATTATCTTATAGCAGAGTAGAGATTATTTTGCCACCCACTCTTTTTGTCGCCTCATAATATAGTATATTGAGAGAATTACCTCTTTAGATTTTATACTCCCTTGTAAAATAAAGATCACAATGCTGTATGGAGGAGGGTATTAGGTAATGGGTAGGTTATTTCCCCATAATAGATGTTATCAGTAATGAAAATGGTAAGATCTGATTGCATCCTTTGCATAGTTCAGTGTCAAGTTGTGACTAAATAATCTTAGGAGAAATGATTATTGTCATGCTAGTTTGCCTATATTAATCTTCTTCTAATCTAAAGTTATAAGACACAAAATGTCGTTATTGGATATTTCACATTATCCCAAAATCCAACGGACACCAGTGTTGTGAAATGGTTATCAAAATATTGCCTGGAGCTGGTTTTGCAAAAAGTCTAGGACCAAAGGTGCTATTATATTGGTTCCCTTCCTAGTGGGTTTGATTTGTCCATCTTAAATTGTAATTTTGAATCTCACCAGGTGCTCATGAAATGACAGTAGTGCTCAGTTCCCACCTTAAATCACTTTCTGTCATAATCCAAAACTTTTTAAACTAATTTAAATGCCACCACCCACCAGACTGGAACACTCGTCAAATCCAAGCATGTGGATGTGCACTTTGAATTTTCAGAAATATTAACCCTCGCTTACTTAGCTTTGTCAACACATGATATCCACTGAAGGCATATACACTTCTCTTCATGATTAGTTGGATATGAAACTCATTGAATATAATGCTCTTAAGTGTATTATTGTGTTCTTCTCTTACATTACATCAAACTGCTATTTAAAATGATTGTCGTCTTTTTAAACGAATAAATGATTGCCACAGAATTCCTGCACCACTTTGTTGTTGATTATTCAGCAAATATCAAGCGATTCACTGAAATAAAGTACCTGAGATTCACAACAACTTCATTCAATTTCCTGTATGCAGGTGATGGCTAGTGATGGCCTATGGGATATGGTAAGCAACGAGGATGTGCTGTCGATAATCAAGGATACAGTTAAAGAGCCTGGAATGTGCTCCAAGAGGTTGGCCACGGAGGCTGCAGAGCGGGGCAGCAAAGACAATATCACTGTCATTGTCGTGTTTCTTCGGCCCGTCTCCACAGCTGAGCGAATCTACTGAGCCAAAACCGAAAATTCTCTTAACTTCAGTCAGCCATATTGCATGCCCTCGGCTGTTAACTCACAATTTTTTTATTCGATCAGCATCGGTACAGAAGAAAAGAAGCTATAGATCCATTCTTGTGTTTGTATACGGTCCAAAAGAAGAAATAATACCCAGCAGCCTCTTCTGCATTTTTTTTTCAATCTTTTGTTACATTTTTCGTGTGTAAACTACAAGCTGAATGGATAAACAGGATTTTTTTTTATCTGCTGCAAAAGCAGAACACAGAATAAATACTTACTGTCTATTAATAGTATACAGAGCTGGGTGCTTTTAAGGTGAGGGTATTTCTCTATTTCTCTTTGAAAATTGTGGAAATTCTCTCTAGCTCAACGGACAGTTTGTGCATCATGCAAATCATTATTCTTATCCGACGATACCATACATACATATACTAGTACTGTAAATGAGTCCTTGTCCAACGAGAGGCCCGGACAAACAATAAGATGACAAAAAATATTCTTTTATATTGATAATATCCTTTTATTGCTTTTCTTTGCGTATAAGGCCACATCCCCGTTGATGAAGTCCACGCAACAATACTAGTACTATATACCCCAAAAAAAAAAAAAAAACTTTACTCACTCATATAAAGGAATGACTCCAACAACTTGCAGCATACCATGGAATATACAGGGAAACTATGATCACAGGAGCTTTTCACAGGAACAAAACAATTCGGACAAGTACAGCGACTTGGACTTTGTAAATGGAAGGAGTAGGTCGCTCGTTCACCGCTGACAGTGACAGGTCAAGTTTTTTCCTAGCATAGTACAGCAGAAAACTCGGGTACTGTACGCGCCCAAAGGATTTCGGAGAAGTCCAACAGCGAACCTGAAAATTCGGGGAGACCAGATTGATTTAGTGCCAGCTCAGATCCAGCAACATCGATAATCTAGAGCTGGAATCATAATTTTTTTTTTTTTTGAATGGGGCCATGTTTACAGCCTTGCGTCCAAGACAACCAAAACGTTTGAGCCGTACTAGTAAAAGACAGCAATATCTTGCAAGAAAGTGACACCGAATAAAGAAGCTATCTATGTCTTCATTGACCACCCACTTGTGTTTAATTGGACATCATGTGTAACATGCTTCTTATATTTTCAAATAAAATGCGATTGCTTGCAGGTTATCTAAACACTAGAAATATGCAGACTTTTGTACTGACCATAAGCAGCGTTTATAATTGAAGAACTTATCTATCATGGTATGATGTGTTTTCTTTTGTTTGGTTTAGGAGAACACACCATGTACCTTTAAAACAAATTCAGTTTTGCTTATGTTAATGCGGGCTTTCAGGAGAGAACAGATCAGGGTGATGAATAGTTGGTGATGGAACTAGACCTTTCCATTCACAAATCAAGGTGCCTCTCACTTCAAGTATTTGTTTATCTACATTTAGAAATTGAAGCAACACTAAAAATATGCAGCTTCTACAACACCACTAAACAGCTGTAAAGTTGTGGTACAGGTGTAGCCACAGGCCAGCAGAGAGAGCGAATGGGCAGGCAAGTGGTTTATCGAACCTGTTCTTTGGCATTCTCATGTAGTCATGTATGTGTGACTAGTAATGGCAGCTTGCCTTCCTCGTTTGATCCTCTTCTGAAGTAGGCATACAGGATCAACTGTATGATACCCAGTATGGTTCCAATGCCATTTGGAACCTAAACATAAAGAAACAAACAAATAAGATTAGCACAGCTAACAGACATTCAGTAAGACACCCTTCCAAGCAAAAGGCTCAACCAGCAAATAATGGGAAGCGTGAACCTACATATATGAAGAAATCATTGAGCAGCACTCCGTATACGAAGAAGGATGCACTCATAAGAAACATAGATAATGACAAGTAGAAGGGCATGTATTCTACGCTCTTCGTCCTGATGACCAGATTCTGCCAAACACAATAACAGGGAATGAATATGGATCACTGAATACAAATAAAACGTCCTAAAAGAAGAGGACGTGACCAAATCAAAGCGTAGCTAACGGTATCAGGTAAGGATATGCAAGCAATATTCATCACAACCCCGTAAGAATAAGAATAAAGAACTCACGATGATTGACAAGGGGGACGCGAACATGAATATGAGGGATGCGACGCTGAGATATCCAACGAACATCTGCCGGGTTCCGTGATCCAGCATCGCCAAACTAACAAATGCAATAATCCCGAACACCACAAAGACAGCGGCCAGGAGAGCAGAGACCTTGAGCTGCATGCAACAATGACAGGAATCCATTCAGTATCTATGTGTCCTACTATGTTAATGATGAATTCGACGCTCTGCTTGGCGGGCACCCACCCTCTGCTTGGCGTCGGCGAAGGCGATGAAGACGGCGGTGTAGGCGAGCTGGAAGACGGCGCCGATGGAGTTGACTGTGGCGACGAGGAGGACGCCGTAGGAGACGAAGGGGAGGCCGTACCACATGCAGATGAGGCAGTTGAGCAGCGAGTAGATGTACGGCATGGCCGAGAACTGCTCCGTGGACCCGTTGCGGACGATCCGCTTGAATGTGGGGCTGCAAGCGGCGGGGGCATCACATTACAGCCGGAATCGATCGAGCACGGAAAGAAGAAGGGGGGGAAATTCGTCGTCTCGAGAGTAATCTGTTCAGAGCTGTGACTGAGCAGCTGAATCGACAGAAAGAGGGGGAGAGGGGCTTACAGCGGGGAGATGAAGAGCACGAAGGCGAAGACGTTCCCTGAAATTAAACGACGACGAATCACAAACTATGAGGAAGTGCCTAGAACTCTGGCAGTGAAATTCAGCCATCCCGAGAATCGGAATAGGAACACACAGACATCCAGAGCGAGAAGGGGAAGACGAGAAGAAGAAAGAGAATTGTCGGCTGGTGGGTAAAGAAAAAGCTAGTAGCAACCTGCGATTCCGGCCCCGTAGCAGCAGAGGTGGCGTAAGGACGAGGAGTCGGCGACGACGAAGCTCGTCAATGCCGGATCACCCCAATCCATGGTGCCTGGACGACGTCGACGAGGGAGGATACTTGCTCGGCAGGCGGGAGTGCTCTGCTCAGATAGTCGGATCTGAATATATGGCAGGACCGCAGGAGGGGAGCGTGCGCGCGCGGCGGCAGGGCGGGGCGGTGGCGGCGGTCTGTCACCAGTCACCACCAGCAGCCGCCGGGGTGCGGGGATTTCGTTTGTTTTTTCTCGGCGTGTGCTGGTTTTGGTTTGCTTTCTTTCCTTCTCTATCGATCGGGGTCCTCGTCAGCCATTTGTAGTGTATATAGGCACGCACAAGGCAGCACATGTGGGATTTGTTTGTGGATATCATCATCGGCTCATGGGGCTCATACTGAGGCCGGGGAGGGCCCACAACCACAATGCCCCCTCCCCCTCCTCCCAGGTCTCATGGGGGTGGCGACGACGACGACAGGAGGGACGAGGTGATTCCGTCGCTTCCATCCAGCCACGGCGACGGACGAGGTCGTTGCCACCTGGTTCTTCGACCTAAGGTTTCCATAGAAGGATCTCGGATTTTTCCGAGCTCCGTCGCAACAACCATGGATTTTTGTGGCCACAGTTGGTTCGTATCATGACACGCGCGCCTATATATGAAAATACAAGCACACGTTACCAAAGAGAGAAACTCTTACCATTTGTATATATGCCATAAAAATGTACTATTAGATATCGAATTAGCACCACACCTACTTTATAATTATCTTTTTTTTTCCTATAGTTTACAAAGAAACGTAGGCTAAATCTAAACACAACAAACTAGACGACTAACCCAAAATAACCTATACTACACAAACATAACCGAACAACCGCGATAGCTTTGACTTTTAACGACTATTACAGGCCAAAGCCCCTAGCATACTGCCACTTACGTGCAACAGTTCGCCTCTAAAGAAAGTCGCCGCTGACGCCCAACACAGGAACGCCGTGCCCTAGAGCCGCCGCTGTCTCTCCCTATTCACCACCGTTGATCTCCCTCCCTTTCCCTCCGGTATTTTACTGAGAGTTGAAAGGAGCGAGAATCCATTATTTTTAATAAGTTTTTCCTATTAGATCGAGTTATTAGGGTTAGTGTCTCTCCATGCCAAAGTTCTTGGTTTTGGAGTTTTATCTCATCCTTCTTCTCTTCTCCGGTGTCAGCGAAGGAGAAGGGTGGAATCGTCTTCTCTATGGCAGTTTCGTTGAAGATGACGGCGGCAACCTCGGCGTTAGCATCTTCATCAACATGACGATATGGAGACCTTTGTTTCTGGACAGCGACATCGAGTCGGAGATGATGTTGTCGTCGTGGAATAATTTTCTCCAGTCTCTTCTCCGTTCTGTTATGGTTAGATCTGGCCATAATGAAAGATTATAGAGAACAAGTTTCAGATCAGTCTTTCTCATTCTTCGGTGATAGAAAAAAGAAGAAGAAAGATGCCAGAAAGAAGAATTTCCTCAATTCCGCCTACAGGAACATTGGCCGTCGTTCGTTGAGCATTTGTTCTCAGGTAATTTGCCGAGTGTTTGCTTGTGCGGTCATCCACACTGCAAAGTATTAAACAGGTTAGATTTTGAGTTGTACTATTCACAGCATGGGTATTTTTCTGTGATTCAGAGTGCTTGTAACGCATTGATATACCCAGCTGTCATATAATATAATTCTTCTTCGGTCGAAAAAATAAAAAAGAAAGTCGCCGTTTAGCATTGTTTGACTCCTGACAAACTCGATCGAAGTTCATTATACTTGTGGACGAATAGAGCAGTTAACATGTGTTCTAATCATCAATTGATACTAGATGTGTGCTCTGCTCAACTGATGGCAGTATATATTTTAACTTGAATGAAGTCTCATAAAAAGAAAAAAACTTTCTCTTTTTTTTTCCTTGATATTAATCATACAAACCACCAAGATCTTATAAGCTTATCAAAACATACTATCTGTAGCAAAAGGGTTGTTCGTGTTTTGTTACAATATAAGAAAATATAAAAGGTCTTCGCAGAATTTGGAATGTACATTCACTTCAGCACTCCACTAATAATAATCAGGACCGTACACCCTATTTTACTACTAAAGTGATGAGCTTCTCCTAGTGTTTTTATTTACTAATATTTAGTAGAGAAAATTTGTACTAAGCTTTGAATGCAAAACAATAGGAGTAAGTCCTAGCAAAATTCTAAAATTCTGGTTATGTTTAGTTAGGCTTCTAACCTTCTTTTGTTTATACAAAAGCTAAAAGACAACAAAAGAACCTAAAAACCATGAGGTCTTTTACAATAGTTGGAGAAGTAGCATGGTATCTTTAAGTACTTTTTTCCCTATTTTTTGGCCATTTAATAATGGAAGATTATTTCTGTACTTTAATTATTTTTGTTTCGCTTGGGCCAGACGCAGACGCAAACATGGCGGCGTATGCCTGGTGAACGCCAACACGACGTCGCACAGGCCACAGCTTGCTCAGCTAGTTGCAGAATTTTTATTTCTCCTTTGCAGCGAAGCACAGTTGGTGCTTAGTAGTGACGAAGCCAGAAAAATATTTAAAATGGGCTAGACTAAACATAGAGTTAGATCAACATAATTTAATCTAATCCTAAGTTGAGCACAAGACGCAACTATTGTCTTCTTCAACCTCTGAATCACGTTTTTAGCCCCTCCTGCCTTTTAAAAATACCTCCAAATCGTGTTTCCAGCCCCTTCTATCCTTGAAAAATACCGTAAACTTTATAGAAAAAATCAAAGAGGTTCTATTGGTTCACCAGCCCCCCCCCCCCCCCCCCCCCGAAGCTCCACCGCTAGCTCCATCCATGGTGCTAGTCAGGGCTTGTTCTTGCCTTTACTAGTCTATATATGGCATGTTCCATTCCCTTCTCCACTCAGCCATCTTTGCATCTCGAATGCAGGCCGTCGGAGGACAGGCTTGCGCCATGCAGGCTTTGTTGTTTGGTTTCACGCACTTACAGAGCTAAGAATCCAAGAGACGTTGTTTGGTTGGGACAGTACTCGAGCGCTGGCACACTGAGACGACTCCACATGCAGAGGCATAAGGCGCTCGCAGGAGCCATGCTGCCGAGAAACGCGATTGATTTTCGTTTCTTGAGATCCTGGCCACCGGGGGCATCTTGCATAGTCCGGGCCTGGCCCAAGCTTAGATGCACACAACCAAATGTCCGTGAATCGCATCCCACCAGCCTGGCTTGGCAAAATACGAGGAACCAAATAGGCTCAGTTGATGGCCGTCCAAGACTCTGTAGGCCTAGTTCTTGTGCCCGTGCTCGGAAGAGGAGCTTATCAAGTTTGCCAGAGATGGACAGGTGTTTTGACGGCATCTCTCAACGCTAGCCCTCAACACTCGGGGATGGCATTCATGCCGGAGCATTGCAGATACTTAGGGCATGATTGGTAGACGGCTCCTGCCTAGGTCCTGTTTGGAAGCACCCTAACTAAAGTTTAGCTAGCTAATTGGATTAGCTGGGTTGGTCCAGCTAATAGGATTAGCTGCTTTTTATTAATTGGAAGACCTTTTAACTGCTAATTAGCTGAGTGTTTGGATGCACAACAGCTAAAACTAGCCAGCTAAACTTTAGCTGCTGCTTCCAAACAGGGCCCTAACCCGGCCGGCTAGCCTGGCTGTGGCCAGCTTAAGCCTAACTCACATGGTGCAAGTATACTTGTTTATTTCATTGGACCACAGTCTAGATAAAGATTGTGTTTGTTTGTTGTACTAGCAGATGTGGCTACCTTCCATCTAGGAAGTGATAGAGTAACCACCCATTCTTCTCTTCCTCTTTCCTCTCAGTCATTTCATCGAAAATCTACGGTGTTTACCACTACCAAGGGAGGTGACGAGGAGCGGCGAGCGCCATGTCAGGGCAAAGAAGAAGCATGTGCACGATAAATAAGAAGGACCACACATATATCCTGAACTGGAGGGCAGGGTGCGCCACGAGATCGAGGCGGCCGACGGCAGTCGCATCCACCGCTCCTCCTATCGTGGTCGAAGTCGTAGCTTCCCTTAGCTCGGCAGCGCCCGCCGTGGTGCTCGCCCGGTGAGTAATTAATATCCCATCTATTTTTTTTTTATTTTATAAAAACACTCAACAGAGTGCTTCACATCTGACATATCTCAAGGAGAACACCGACGTGGTGTGAAATTGAAGTTAACCTACCGTTGGCCTAATAATTTCCTACAGCCTGCATGCTATATCCTACCCTCCTTTTCCTCTCTGAGGACGGGGTCGTTGAAGGCTTTGGCATATCACAAGTGACTAGGACGGCTGACGTGGCGCACTTGCTCCGTCCGTGTCGCCTACCGGGCGAACTGCTTCTGCGAATTTCCCTTTTCACAGGTAGCCTAGAAGCCAGCTCTCCTCGTGGATGCCACGCGCCCTCGCCCCTCCTTTTTCATATTCCACGCGCCCTCGTCAATCGTCATCGATCCTTTTTCATATTCCATGCTTTTTATCGTGTTCACACATTCATCTCTTTCGTGTCAGCTGTCTTCAGTCTTCGACTTTATTTTACATCTGCATCCGTGGCCTACATGTAGTAAACTCCATTTTAGTTCGGAGCTTGTTAGTTGTTACGATTGAGTAGTGCTTTGCGCCTTCTGGCGGGATACATTGAAACCTTGATTTTAGTAAGATCGGAGGCGGAGGCGGAGCCAGGAATTGGGTACCGCGGGGGGGGGGGGGGGGGGGGGGGGGGGCAATGGACAAAGGAACAATGATTGATGCAGTAGCATGTTTCACAAGTCTTAACTAAAATAAAATTACATATCTATCAACTTAAATTTAGCTCTACGACTAGCAGCAAGATCATAGGTTGTAATAATATCATCCGTACTGATTGATGCAGTCAATTCTTTCTCAATAAAAATTACCAAACAATATCGTAGAAGTCCATCTCCCATTGTACATCTGAGACGTGTCTTCGCAAGTTTCATACCTGAAAAGCATCTTTCGGTGGTTTCAGTGATACGGGAAGAGTTAAAACTAATCTTAACAACCTGTCCACCATAAGATAAGATTTATATTTACCTGTTTTATATAGTGCACTTGTTAGATCAGCAAGTGTTGATAATTCCTTTAGTTCTGGACTGTTGCATACATCAATTTGAAAATGTGGCAGCTGACTCTCCAATTGAGCTCTTTCTTGACTTGAGAAATCAGCAGGATAATATTTCTCCACCAGAGTGCATATATTGTCTATGTTGAATGTGTCCACCCTAGGATCAAAGAAACACAAAGGGACAAAAGCTCTGTCGCTTGAGAACTCAAGCGATCTTCCATTTGCAGATTATGATCTTCCACTTGCACGTTACTCTGAATGCCTCGGTTTGCAATGGCTTCAATACAATTAGCAGTTGAACCAATCGGCTTATAAAAACTATTAATGGTCATGGTCTTTCTATTCTTCATACTGTGTGAAATTGGAAAGGGAAATTTAGAATCACTAGACTGCTAAGTGCTAACGAGATAAGAGAAATCAGAAATAGAAAATATCATTGGAATTACCTGCTTCCTTGCCTGCTGGTGGACGACATGG
Organism: Eremochloa ophiuroides; assembly: GCA_038502445.1. Lineage (NCBI taxonomy): Eukaryota > Viridiplantae > Streptophyta > Magnoliopsida > Poales > Poaceae > Eremochloa > Eremochloa ophiuroides. The sequence goes on from JAHLJS010000006.1 coordinate 45,607,058, forward strand.
AATCTGGACAGTGCCAATGGCGGTCCGGCGAACTGGCAAAGGAGAAGGAGATGAACAGCCGAAGACTCGAAACTGACTCGAAGTGCCGTGTCGAGCAATAACGATATGGGTGAGAAACGAGGAAGCCAGTAGGCAGAGAGCCACGACGCCGGCGGCGGCTTTGTATATTGCAAACAATAATGAAAGGGCGCAAATAAAGGCTCTGTTTGCTTGAGTTTAAAACCGTTTATTTTTCAGCCCTTCTACAGTATTTTTGTCTCACAAGAAATCAGCATCAGCGTTTATTTTCAGCGATTTTCAGCTTCAGCGAACAGAGCCAAAGAGGCTCATGGGCTGCTTCTTAATGGGCCTCAGATACACAATTATCGTTTGAAGAGATTGAGAGGGGCTGACCAGCAAATACATTCACATATAGGCACTATACCTTACAGGTTCCGTAGAATGTCAGGGGGTGCCAGGCCCCCCCGTGCGCCCCTCCCTCCCTCCGCCACTGATTCGGAGGCCCCTCAGCAGTCAATGGTGCTCCGGATACTTCATAGACCCGAGTATTATACATCCAGATTTTTAGCAAGGAAATAATCATAAAAAAAGAGTTATTGACTAGCTAAATGAAGTATTATATGCATGAACAGCAAATTTCTTTTTAGCATGACTTGAAACCTTATTTTTGAATGCACATGCGGCACGTTTCCTCACGTGGGGGCACAAAAAGAACCCGTTGGCCCAAATTAATAACAGCCCAAACTGGAGGGTAGCTGGAAAAGGCGATTGGCTCCACTTAGGTGAAACTTTATAGCCCAATTTACGTACCATTTCGCATTCAAACTTAATCACGGCGCTGCTTCAAATGGCTCCTTGGTGGCCCAACCGTAGCATTTTAGAGGAAGGAGCTGTTGAGATAATTGTTTGGCCTAGCCCGAGCAGCATGCACTTTGTCTGGCCCGGTTGTCCTAGCAATTTGGGCTGCATTAACTGCTACTATAATGGCTTGCTTTGCATGCCAAATTGAGGGGGGGGGGGGGGAGTTTACTCTATATCATGTGGGACTAATGATTTCTTTCAAGTTCATGTTGTGTAGTCTCATGCATTGGAGAAAGGAGAACATAAAAGTTGTATGGATGGTTCCTTTGGATTCTCTTGGTGCTTCACAACTGTTCTATGAGGTTTTGGTCTTTATAAATCAAGTGCTCCTGGTTTAGTGTTGGATGTTCCAATCCTTTAGTGGAACGGGATGTGAATAAGATGGAGAAAAGAAGTGAAGCATGACTTTCATTGCTATTTCTCCTCTCTAGAGCTCATCAAGTGTACATGGTCCATCCCATTGGTCACCCAGGATCTTATCAATGAAGAGTGGTAACTCCTAGTTCACAATTTGCAAATTTCATAAATTTTATCTTTTACTTTATGTGGGAGTTGTTTTAGGTAAAGAATGAATTAGGAACCTAACATGGATCTTGGATGATCACAAGAGCTCTAGTTCATCTCAAGTCATTAACCGTGGCAGTTTTGTTATGACAACCGTCTCGGTAAAGCTATTAACCGAGGTGGTTGTCGTAACAAAACCGCCATGATTAATAACCGATTAACCATGACGGTTTAGTTAAGATAACCGCCTCCATTAACTCTGGGACTATAAAACAGCAGCCCTCTCACTACTACACAAAACTTAACGGTGGCGGGCGTTTTGGCTTAACCGAGGCGATCAGGGCAACCGAGGCGGTTGGCCAACCGCCACAGTTAATTATATTAACCGAGGCGGTTGAGTAAAGATAACGGCCACGGTTAATATTGTTAACCGAGGCGGTTATATACTCAACCGCCTCAGTTAATTTGTTAACAGTGGTGGTTATCTTAATATAACCGCCACCGTTAACATTTTTGAGGAATAAAAAATGTTTTTGTAATATTTGAATTTGGATTTCAAATCGAAATTTCTGATATTCACATAGATTCAAAGTAGAAAATGCACGTACAAAGTATAAACACGTAAATCATATTTAATCTTATGTCGTCCGTATGTATCTCACCGTATGTCACTATTGATAGTACAAAACGTTTACTTCTAAACAAATCACATCACATCTGTGTTTCTCGTTACCGTGAAGCTAGACAGTGCGTGAGCGGTTTCCAATTGCCATCAAACTTTGTTGAAGATCCTGAGCAATTGTTGAGGAGAACTAGACGCTGTCACGTTCCCCCTCAATGGTTCATCTCAGATTTGAATCCGTTCGAGGAAAGAGGCTCCGCACTGTCACGCAAGGAAGTCATGGCCCAAAAGACTATTTCTGAGTACTCTGCACCGTCGGCTAACAATGTCGCCACCGGTCCGTAGCTTAACTTGGGGGATGCTACTTTTGAGCTGAAGCCAGCGCTTATCAATATGGTTCAAGCCAACCCGTTCTGTGGGAAGCTGCACGAGGACACCAATGCCCATCTCCAACACTTCTTGGAGGTGTGTGGAACCTTCACCATCAAGAATGTCTAGGCAGACGCCGTCCGTCTTCGCCTCTTCCTATTCTCACTGCTTGGGAAGGCGAAGCAATGGTTTTATGCTAGCAAGAGTGAAGCTACCACTTGGGAGAGGTGTGCCAATGCATTCCTCAAGAAGTTCTTCCCGATGGGCAAAACCAGCGCCTTTCGTGGAAAGATTTCAAACTTCCAACAGCAAGCTTATGAGACGATCCCCGAAGCATAGGAACGTCTCCAGGGGTACATTCGTGCCTGTCCTCATCATGGGATTGAAGAATGGCTCCTAATCTAAGGTTTCTATCATGGGCTGACTGGATTAATCCATAGTCACCTTGATGCTACCGCTAGAGGAGCATTCTTGCAACACAATGTCAAGGATACTAAGGACCTCATTTGAAAAGATGGTTATCAACTAAGGATGGAATGAGGAGCGTCTCCAGCCCAAGAAGAGGGGTATGCACACCATTCATGAGGTGGACATGCTTTTAGCTAAAATGGACCTCTTGATGAAGAAGATTGAGGAAGGTTCCAAAAAGGAAACAAGAGGCCCTTCGAATCACTGTCCACCGCACGAGCCATTAAAGCTGATCCATGGTGCGAGGTATGCGGTGGAGAAGATCACTCGGGCAACAACTGTCTTGAAACGAAGGAGAGGAGGTGAGATTTTATCAACAATAACAACACAACATGGGTATCAATGCCCAACAACAAGGAGGATGGAACTCGCGCCCTTCTACCAAGATAATCAAGGTAATAGTTACAACAATAATTACAATAATTCTTATGGTAACCAACTTCTCTGAAAGATCTTGTCTTAGGCCAATCTAAAAATTAATGATAGTATAAATAAGAAATGATGGCTAATGACAAGGTTCTTTGAAAATCTTAGTGAGAAAATGGATAGCTTTGCCACTGCAATTAAAAATCAATTGAGCTTTAATAAAATGTAGAAACACATTAGCTCAAATAGCAGCAGCTGTCCCATCCTTCGAACAAGGTAAGATCCTAGGGAAACCTGAGAAACCAGTTGAAGGTGTCCGGTTAGTTTCTATGAGGTTGGTAAGCCTCCCGCTCGGGTCAAATCCGGGTTACCTTTTGATCCACCATTCATGGCCAAGAAGAGTGATCCCTGACCATCCAACCATCACTTGTGAGATCAGGCCACACACCTTCAAACAACGCCTTCTGCGATCTTGGATCTGGAGTCAATGTCATGTTCAAGGTAATGTATGAAAATCTGCTAGGGAGGGAGACCTTTGTACCCACATTTGTCCAAATTGCAGATGGCCGATCAATCCATTTCGGTTCCCCGAGGGATTGGCAAGGGACATCCTTTTAAAGTCCAGGATGAGTACATTCCCGCCGACTTCATCATCCTTGACATGGGGGCCGACGACAAAGTGCCCGTCATCCTGGGAAGGCGTTCCTCCACACCGTTAATGCCATCATCTATGTGGGATCCGGCCAAATTCACTTCCAACTCCCAGGTAAGAGGGTTAAAATGTCCTTTCAATGGTTATAAGGCTATGCAACAGGCAAGAAAGAACCTGTGGAAGAACAAGCCTCAATATGCACCCCGCCAGAAGAATCAACCGCCAAAGGCTAAAAAGGCCGAACTGGTGAGTAAAGCCGAGGCGGTAAAGAGAGGATGACTCCGCTGAGTCACAAGCATCAATCAAGAAGGAATGGCGGAAGAAAGAGGTGCAATCATCACGGTCCCCATCTCTAGGACTGAACGATGCACCCGAAGAATGAACCCGAAAAGGAGAGGTCCTACACGATGGACCTAAAACATGGAGCCCTTGCTGATAAGGTAAATCAGTAGTTATCCCATATTTAATTCTTGCATCTTTGCATTACATTTCATATTTAAATTTTTGCATAATTTATCTTGACAAAATAATTCACTATAATAAATAAAAACTAGAGAATAGCTTGCAATAAAATTTTGAGCTGGTGGATCACCCAAGGTTGGGTCGGCCGACCCTACCATTGGGCCCACTTCCACTCCTTTCACTTTGGCTAGATGTTCTAGCACCTTATCAACACTGGATGGCCATAGGGGACCAAAGTGGGGGTCGGCCGACCCCCACCTTGACCCCTGTTGCACCCTGCTGTCTCCCATTTACCTCACATAGAATCCTATGCATACCACTCTAGCCAAAGTCTGAAAAGAAATGTCCCACGATTCATCACTTTAAGCATAAGATGCTCTTTTCATCTGAATGCTCTTGGGACCAAACAACCAGCTCAAAACTTGCAAAGTGGTCACCCAAGCATGCATTAGTGCTCCCATGGTCCATGGGAATCACTTTAAAGCATGTCTCCACTTTTGTCATACACCTTTCACTTTCAAAACACTAGGCAAGGGAATCTCTGAAATTTTCACCATTTTTAATCCACACCTAGCCTTTCATTACTAGACACTTCATGACACAATGTTTAAAGTGCTGGAAGGCCTAGGAAGGGGGTCGGCCGACCCCCCACCTTGGATCATCTCTGAAAAAGTTTCTATGCATTCAGCAAGATTCCCTGTCTAGAGGTCAGTGCAATGTTTAAAGTGTTTTGGGAAGGGTCGGCTGACCCATGTTTGGGTGCCCCCAAGAAAGTTGAATAGGCATTCAAATTGATTCCTGTCTAAAGCGAAGAGTAGTGCTGGACCATCCAGAGGGGGTCGCCCGACCCACCTTTGGTGCCTCCAGCACCAGCCCTTCTTCCCCTATAAATACCCCTGCATTGTGTGCTCAATTCTGCACCAAAACCAGCTGAATCATCTCGAGCACACCAATCTCTCTTCTTCTCTCTAGTTGAACAAGTCTCTTCTCAAATTTAGTAGTTAGCCACTTAAACCAAAAACCCAAAAATATTGTAGTAGTAGAAGCTTGTCTTTGCTCTCAAGAACAAGTTTGTGGAGTATTCCTACCCAAAGAACGGTTTTGTGGAGGTGACCATACCCCGCAAGGACTACTAACATTAGGACAACTAACGCTAACGCTAACGCTAACGCTAATCTTTGTTGTTCTAGTGTGTTCTTGTGTTATCTCATTGTTGCAGGAAGATGAAGAAGTTCTCCTCCGCGTTCAAGGAGGCCGAGGGTTGCCCGTGGGGAGCTCCTCCTGACAACCCCGCCATGACGAAGAAGAAGGGAGAGAAGCTTCACCAAGAGAAGGCCACGAAGTTCTCTAGATGTGCCTTCCAAGAGAACACTCAATCCTGAGAGCGGCCTCAAGTTGAACCAACAAGAGTACCAAAGGTATTTCTCCATTCGACACCACGGGTTTTGAACATACCGGCATAATCGACCCTGTCCTTTTGGACAACATAGGTATGACCACAGAATTTAATACTGTGTTAATACAATTGGTTGGGAAGCTTTTGGGAAAGTTCCTGAACTTGGGATTAAAAAGCTCACCATAAAATTCCTATGCTCTTTACAAGTAATAGATGATAATGTTCACTTTCGCATGTTTAATCAAGAATATAATTTGACTTGGGGAGTTTTTTAGTGTGGCTCTTGGTTTTGATAACACCTATCAGCTAGATTTAATTAGTGCCACAAGAAAATTTGATAAAGCTGATTTTTTGGAAGGCCATATCTACATTCGATGATTGCTCTAATCCTAATCCTGATGAAATTCGTATCCTACTCTGCCGCTTTCTTCACTATTGGATGGCTATAACTCTTTTTCCTGGCTATATTGTGCAAATTCTATACAATGACAAGCTAAGATTGCTTTTATGCCATAACTAATAAAATACAAGTTTCACCTTACTAAGCTTTTAGTCAGGTTATGGCTTGGTGTGTTCCATAGAGAAGAGCCTATATTCTTTACTTCTTTTATCACTCGCATTGTTTAAACAATGACCTATTAAATGGAACACATTACTTTGAATACATTGCTTTTCCTCGAGATATTATAACCGAAGACTTCTTCATAAATGCTCAAGTCTTAAAGAGAGGTCCAAAAGGTGGCCTTAAAATGATTTATCGTGGCCATACAGCCGATGTCCCTCTCCCATGTTGAGAGACGTCGGTTGTATGTGCTTCGTACACTAACCATAAATTGGACCGAGAGGCAAGAAGCCACATGTTACAGGAACAAGCATGATGACCAGAAGCAGGTCACAGGCCGCTCAATTTGAGCAAGGCGGAACTTCACAAGCTGCAGGGGAATGAAGAAGAGGGTGATGAGGTGAGTTTCATAGACATTTCAGGGTCCATGGAAAGGCCTCCACAGCACTCTCCAAGAGTGCGCACTCCCCGTCCGTCTACATGGGTGAGGGACGTCGTAACCAAAGGTCGGAAGTAGATCAACTCATCGACGACATGGACACAATGCAGATTGAGCAAGACGCAACTCTGAGCGTGGCACACGAAATGCCCAACTGTTGCAAGCCATAAAAGATGAAGAAGCACAACGTTGGGCAGGATGGTTCCAATACTATCCGCCACCACAATGAGCAAAAGCCAAGCTTGGGGGAGATCCTATCCCCCACTAAGGTAAGTATTCTATCCTAGCTTATCGCATTATTTTAATTATTGCTTTAAAAAAAATCCTTATCCCATATGTCTCATGAATGTTTATTCTTCCTCATGAAAATGGTGAATCGTTGCTCTATTCATTCTTCTTAATACCTAGTTTACAACTTAGTATTTCTTTGAGCATGGATCACTTGGCTCATTTAAAATCATCATGAACCTGAAAACTTTGTGGTTGTAAGTGGTAGAACTAAGTCTAAGTTGCTGTGAGACATGATATGGTGAAACAAGAGCTGCTATAATATTGTTCTAAGCATGTATGATTGCTGGAGATTAATTTCTTAAAAATAATCAAAACCTTATTGTTCCTCAATGGTAATGAATTCCTACCACAGCCATATATGTTACACATGTCTTAACCCTTCCACATAAGCTTTTTGCTTTGTATTGAGTTTTGTCAAGTCTTGTTGACCCTTATTGAGAGACTTATCATACTCCCATGATCAAGATCACGTACACACCACATATTCATGCTACTTCTGCACTGGAAGTACGCAAACAACATGCCTTTTATTTTCACCAAATAAATGCTCCATGTGTTAAAATCATAAAATATCTCTCTTAGTTGATATGGTAGAAGAGACAAAAGGCTATGCAAAATAAAAGAAAAAGAAAGAAAGATGGACATGAGAAGTCCATAGAAAGAAAAGAAAATGTGAGCGAGTCTAAGCTCATGAATAAAAGAAAAAATGATGATAGCCATGTCTCGAAAATTTATTAGAGAGAGATACAATTCCAAATAGAGGAGCATTAGTAGTCCAATATTTTTCACACACTTGCACATCTTGATCTATGGGCATGACACTTCTCTCTTTGGATCCAAGCTTGACTCTACAACACATGTAAAGTAAGTATGCTACATTCTTTCGTTCCAACCTTAAGCTCCACATAAGCCATTTTTAGTAGGATGACAAAGGAAGGAAACATTTACGTTGTGCCTTGGTAAGGAATCATACACCATTTGAGCGACATGAGAGAACCATATGAGGAACGTTAAGTGTTTTTAAAAAAAACATTGCTAAAACCTCCAGTATGAAACTTGCAAAGAATGAGAAAATTAGTGCTCAAGTCAAAACTATTGTGTCTCTCAACCACCTGGGGCAAAGGAAAGGCCATTAGCCCCCATAAAAGACTAAGGTAATATAGATGAATTTTTATAGCTAATTTTTCCATTCAAAAGAGAAGTATTTTGTTGTACACATGGTAAAATATGAACATAGTAGCAACTCCTGATCCACCGAGGCTAAGTTTAATTATTTGCACAGGACGAGCAAAGGTTAAGCTTGGGGATCTTCTTGACGGTGGATATACCATAAAAATCCATACTCAAACACCGTCAACATACCTCGGTTTGAAGGACGAATAAGCATGACATGAACATATTTTATCCAATAACTATAGTTCCACGTATACTCTTAGCTTGTGAATGCAGAGAAGATCAAACAGGTCAAAAATGAGCAGCTGGAGGCCACATGTGTGGGTCGGCCGACCCACACATGTTGACACCAGACCATGAGAATCCAAGATACGGTGCATAACACCACATAGAAGAGAGTGGAGCTCAAGGTGGGCCCATGCATGGGTCGGCCGACCCATGTATGGGTCCCACAGGGCTCTGGTGCCATGGCACGATCCTCGTGACACTCCACTCAGCTCATTTCCACCTTCGGATCAGAGTTGTATTTTCCATTTACGGTAGTTAGAGAAGCAAAGCACAAGGATCAAGGCGTGAACCGACACGATCAAGACCAAACCAGCACAAGGGGCATGCTCTATGACAGGTGGGGACCAATGGTGGTGGGCCCACCCTGTCATAGGGGTCGGCCGACCCCCTCCTATGGTGGGTCTAGGCCACCGCCATGGTCCACTGACCTTTTGCATGTTTTCCCACGTGTTGGTTTTCATCATTGCCGTCCATTCTTGAGGCGGTTATGAGGCGCTTTATCCAAGGGTGGACAGGCAAGGAGCACACAGATCGCTGACATGGCACTTCTCCACTGTTCCCTATAAATAGAGGCAGCCACCACCCCCTTCAAGACACACAAGAGACACAAGAAGCAAGCTAGAGTCAAGTTCCACTCTTTAGTAGTAGTATTGTCTATGTGGGAGTTAGATTTGAGTTGAGCTAAGCTCGAGATCTCTGGAGTCGTCTGCTGGAGAGTCTGGTATAGCTCTTGTACCTTTCCTTCTATAAGATTTTACTTTTATCAATATATTATCATCACTTTACTTTACTGAGTATTTACTTAGTGCTTTACTATTTATTATAGTATTGTTGTGTCTTATCTTAGCTTATAGTTGACTTATACTAGATTGTGATCCTATAACCAGCTATTGTGTGCTATTCATCGCCTGTCATAGGGTGCTTTAGTTGCTTTGTACACAACTAGAGTAGTGAGAATTAGTGTAAGCGTGGTGCTTATGCTAAATCTTGCCTTTGATTGCCACTTGTCGCACGGATTGTTTGTGGGTACTAGCAGGTGGTGACAGCCCTATCTAGTCTTAGCATCCCACCACGTATTTTAGGAAAGTTCTTAAAAAGGTAGGCTCTCATAAGAGTATAGCCGCTTCAGGTAGAGGTTATATCCTCTATTGTCTCGGACTATCCCTGGCACTCAAGAAGTAAGGTAGCTATCTAGGTATTTCATCTATTTGTTAAGGTCAAGTTCGCAGGAGTAAAGTAAGAAACATAGGAGTCCTATACTCACTCGCTGTCCTCCCATCTAGCTATACGCTACTAGTTATCTTTAGTTATCCTAGACCTTATCTTGTCTCTGTGTCATTATCTTTCCTCTATATCGATTTACCCCCTGTCTCTAGTTGGTTGCTAATTTGCAATTGACTTAAGGATCTCTCTTTTATTAACATTCCTAGCACCACTTTCCCTTGGGATAAAATAAATAACGATACCTTAGAATACTCCCGGGTGAATTGCTACAGTGGTATATTCTGTGCACTTGCGGAATTATCCAATAGACATAAGAAATACCCCTAGGCACTTCTGGCGCCGTTATCAAAGATAGCCTAACACCCTGTCTCTGGTGATTGCGCTAAGAAGTGTCAACAAATACTCTAGAAGGAGTGTGAACACACCAGATCGAACCGGAGCCAAGGCGGCTGCCATGGGGGCCGGCTGGCTCCACCCTTGGTCAGCCGGCCTGGCCCACCTGTCAGTTTGCCTCTCGTTTGCTTGGCGGCCCTGTCACGTTTCAATGATGCAGTTACAATCTGATGGCTCTTGTGCACCCCTTCAGACTATAAATAGGGCCCTGGAGGCCCCCGTCTCATCATTCCCTCATCAGAATAGAAGAACCTAAAAATATTATTGATTAGCAGCATACCATAACACATGCCCCTATTCAAATTTCAGTACAATAGTCTAATCTATTTTGTTTTGGAATCTTTTTGTTTTTTTTGAATAATTTTATGAACTGCCATGAGTACACTTGACAATTACCTTAAATAAATTAAATGATAATATTAGCAGACGAAAGGGATATACCACATCATATGACAATATCTCCTCAAGCACTCTCCCCTTGCCTTTTTTTGAAAGAAACTATGGAGCTTGCTCCCCAGTGAAATATATTAAAGAACAGGAACCAAAAAAGTACAAGGTGTTAGCTGATGCTAACAGAGCAGAAGAAGGGAACTTTACAAAGAACTCACATAGGACTTACTTAGAGTACAGACTCAAAGAGGCGCCTCATGGGCAAGAAAGAAAGACATTACAAACAAATTGACCCAATTCATAACTAAACCACGTTTGTCTGAGGGTTAATCTGAAGAGATGAAATTTAACTTCATTCTTGAAGAGCTGTTTCCAATTGTCCAGTGATGGTGTTTTGTGATTAAAAATGAAATCATTCCTCTCTTTTCCAAATACACCAGGCACCAATCATAAATAAGTCCATGAAGAAGGGTCCAACATAATTCTCATGCTGCTATATCAGCATCTGACAATATTTCCTTGAAGGTCCCACTGAAACCCTATTGCAAACCATCTCGTTGTAGTTGTAGTGTGTTGATGCACACTAAATGCACATTTTAACCATCAACATTGATAAAATTGAGCAAGAAAATGACACATAGAAGGTAGGAATTTAGTTTAAACTAACAGAGTTCCACTTGTACTTGAAGAATTTTGGTTGCAGGTGAAATACAGGTGAAATGAAGCAAACCAAGACACATTTGAGCCGTACACGTGACAAGAGCCACAGTGGGGCCAATTCATAGGGCGCCCGCCCCCCACTTGGCTCCATATGCACTCCGCCACATCATGGATCCGTGCCCCAACCTCCTAAACAGAGTTTGGCACGTTGATTCAACATCAATGGCTCAAAATCACCTCACCTGGATCTGGTAGCCCTGTTGGATAGGGCGCCCGCCCTGTCAATATGGCCTTGCCAACATCCACAATCCGGCGGAGAAGCACCCAAGCACTTGTGGCCGTCCATTTGAAGTCGGTTTTCATCCAAGGGAGATCAAAGGTGGTGTCAAGGATTCGTGAACCCACTTATCATCCTCCAAGGGCCACAAACCGCCTCTTCAACCACCGAAATATGCTCAACCGACCTTGTAACCGTCATTGGGGAGGATCCTGGAGCGTTGGATGGCGAGGCGGTGGAATCCACCGGGTGCCCGCCCCCCTAGCAGGGCGCCCGCCCTACAAGTTCGGCTCACCGACCTCCGGCCACCTCTACATGTATCCCAGGGGTCTCCAAGTGCTATAAATACCCCCGAATGCTTCAGTTGTAATCAGCTTAGGAAGAATAGAGAGATTTGGAGTTTAGTCCATCCTAGCTCATCTAGTGAGAAGCCTCCTAGCAAGGCTAGTAGTGTGAGTGTGAGTGAAGAGAAGCGAAAGAGTAGGGAGAGCTCTGCGAAGGTCTCTCTCTCTCTCGGGCGCTTCCTTTGTAAGGTACTCTTCGATTCGGTAATATAATTTCCTTTCTAGTACTTACATTTCCCGCATTACTTTTAGTATTTACTTCCAAGTATTTACTTTAAGTATTACTTTGAGTGCTCTAGTTGCGGTAGTACTAGGGGATTAATTATCGGTTTTCATACACTTAGTGCGGGATCTTCGCCGCTAGTCGGTGCTCTAATCTTAGCGCGAGGTTAGAGTAGTAGCCTATAGTGTAAGCGTGGTGCTTAGACTAGAAGTTACCTTGGATTACGGCTAGACCCACGGATAGTAGTGATAGGTCTTAGGTGGTGACAGCCCTAAGATCCTCTGGATTCCAACACGTTCGGTCTAGTTTTTAATAGCGTAGGGCTTTTCTGTTTGTGAGTAATCCCAATCTCTTGGGACCGCGCATTCACCCCAAAGTGCTAATTGGAGTTAACCTACTGTGTTGCCTTGCATTCCACTCTTGAGCTCATCACTGTCTATGCCATTGCTTGGCTCTATCTCAAAACTAGATTATTTGGATTAGTTATCACTACACTAGTTCATTCTTATCATAAATCGTGATTGTTCTTAGTTTACCATTGGATAACTCTAGCCATAAGAAGCTTCCCTGTGAAAATAAATACGATACTTGGTTACTCCCAAGTGAAGTGCTACATCGATAGATTCTGTGCGCTTGCGAAATTTTGCAATAGTCATAGGAATTATCAACAAGCATTTCTGGCGCCATTGCCGGGGATAGAGTCTAACTCTGTTTCTAGTAGCGACGCTAAGAAACGCCAACAAGCATTTCTGGTGCCATTGCCAGGGAAGCAATTGTCCTAGATTTTCTTTGTGTTTGCTATAGAACTAACCCCATTCTTTAGCGGGATCACACCTATCTGTCTTTTTGTGGTGACTATTAAGCTAGATAGCTAGAACGGCTGGATTCAATCTACTTGAAGATTTTCATGAAGACCCTGAATCAATCCTTAGAAGAGTGAGAGCTAATCTCACTCCTCCAAGAATGACTTTTGGATCTCGCCCATCTTCATCGAGGGAACCTACATTGCAAGATCATTCGTCAAATGAATCCGGTCATCCTAGTACTTCAGAGCCGACCAGTTCATCTACATCAAGAACAATCTGTGAGTATTCTAGTCCATCTATTTCCAACATTGCTACTATGCCTAGTGCTGATAGCGGAAGTAGAGAATTCGAGCTTAAACCCGCATTGATCATGATGGTGCAAGCAATTGCATTCCATTGGCAACCCTTCAGAGGATGCCAATGCTCACCTCCCAGAATTTTCTAGAGATATGCAATACAATCTCTATTCCAGGAATTTTGCAGGATACAATCCGTCTACGCCTTTTCCTTTCTCATTACTTGAGAAAGCAAAACAATGGTTCTACATCAAATGGGATCAATGAACACTTGGGAGAAGTGCTCCAACTGTCACAGAACCGACCAATTTATACGAGCACAAGTACAACGATCGCATTTTAGCCGCAATCCAGTCGCACTTGAGCCAATATAAACCCGGTAGTCCGGAAATCTCGAAGGATTTCAAACATTTCATACCCCAAGGATCATTCATTCAGCAATACCCGATCACATGACACATAAGTTCGCAACCGAATTTAAACATCAGAGTACAACATAGTCTTTTACACAAATAGGGTAGTAGCGGAAGTCAACATAGTTTTACACCACAGAGTTCAAATACGAGTACCATCACATGACCCTGTCACAGCATTCTTACAACAACTAAAGATAGATAATGACCCTGCCCTCGGGTCTAGTCTTCTTCGCCCGCAGGGGTGAAGCAATTCCTGCAATACGCGTAGTAGACTACACCATCTGCAACAATGGGAATAAAACCCTGAGTACTCAATTGTACTCAGCTAGACTTACCCGACAGGGAGTAAATAAAAAGACTCTCAAGGATATGCAAGGCTTATTTGGTGGAGCTCAGAGGGTAGCATCATTTTTGCATCAAAAGCATTACTACAGTAGAACCTCAACTTATTCATTTTAATTGTGATAAGCTTCGATTTCAGTTAAACTATTTACTAGGATTAGCCACTATACTAAGCATTCACTGAATATTGTAGCAATCAATAAAACCATATGATTTCCGATATCCACAGATATCAACCTCATCTCACCATAATCATTATGTTCAAGTTATTAGCCTCTACCTCACCAGAAGATCAGTTCAGTTTCTCACTAACCAGGAGAGATGGCGATTCGAATCGATTGTACCAGCTGGCAAATATGCCAATCACAAACCCTGTCAGCCGAGCCACTGGCTTCTTGGGCCACCGTTAAATCTTTCTGAGACATAATATGTATCGCGGGCTTGGAGGGGTCCATATTCTCAGAGACAAACCCACTTCCAGGATGCATCAGGTCCCTGACCTGCCCTTGGTAAGATGGTGTCTCCGCACATCCTTCCTACCTCCAGAATATGTCTGCCTTATCACGCCCAATTCCCGGCTCAGAAAGAAATACTCGGCTTCGCGGTCAGAACGACTTATCTGGCCAGCTATGTGACGACGTCTTTCAATCTCAACTGATGTCTGGTGGCCTCAGTCCTAGTCGGCCGCAAGCAGCACCGAAGACGGCATGACCTCAACCATGTCATGCGGCTCCCCGCTACCTAGCCTTGATTCTCTCATTAGACACTGTGGCATGGTGGCACATATAGTCCATCATGTGGAATCCAACCCCATCATCATTAGTAACCACCTATGCTCGCGAAGGACAGGAAATCCCTCGACTTCTACCGGTCTAAGCATGGCTAAGCATAAGATCGAACCCATCCCCTTGTCTAGTAATAACTTCAGGATCAAGTATAAGTGGACAAGGAATAAATGCAGCAACGGTATCATATCAACTCCTATACTTAAGTGCACAATCATACGATTTAATAAAGACCAGTGTATTTGTAAAAAGAGTAGGTGGAGACTTAGGAATGCTCCGGGGCTTGCCTTTCACAAAGTTAGCGGGTTGGTGATCCGGGCACTCCGGAAGTTCAGCCTCTTCTTCTTGTCCTTCGGAAACCTCGGGCACTTCAATCTCCGGCGGAACTCCCTCCTCCGGTGGATCGAATTGCAACAGTGTCACGCCTCCCGGCGATCCTGTATGCATGATATGCATATATGAGAACTGAGAATGCACATGAAATGCAAGATAGAGATGCACGAATTAACCCATGATATGCAATCAGTTTAACAATCCACACTCATTTATTTCTTTCCTAGACAACCAACTCATACTCACCCTTCTTAAGCAAAGCATAGAACAATTTCTCGTCCCGGGTGAGAGGTCTACAACCTGCACTTAATAATTAACATGCATCAACTAACCTACCACAACCAAAAGATATTTGCTTAGAAACAATTAAATAAACCCTAGCCTATAACTGGACCTACTGCTTACTGTGACCAGAAAAATCCATAGAAATTACAGTAGCTATTACACATCCAGATTAGCCTACTGACAAAATTTCAAGTCATTTGGACAAGTATAACAGTCTACACAAAAATAACAAGCAACCAGCCTTTTAAGCAATGGAAAATACTTAACACAGTGAAAAGTATCAAACAACAGATTTCCTAATTTTCTTAGCTTCTTTCCAACATAACATAGCCCAGGAAAAATATTCATGTCCATAACCTTAACACATTAAGCATGGTGATTTTTGCAAGATTAAAGCATAAAAGGCACATTATACTAGACATCATATAAATAACAGTGAAACACCAGCAAACATATTTTTCATAGATTCTACTTCCCTAAACAAGATGAATGCAAGTGGAATCACATTTTTAGCACATTCCTGCAATTACTTATGCATTTATCAAGTTTACAAGCAATTAACAATTTAATTATAACTGCACACAAAAAGTATTCAAAAAGTACATTTTATATTTTTCCTTGATAGAGCTCAGAAATACAAACACAACAAAATTTGGTTCACCCCCATTGGACATTCCTAGCTCCAGATATGAATTTTGGAAGGTTTTACACATTTTCTGGAAATTCATTTTATAAATCAAAAACCTAAACCCGATAGAACTGCTACGTGCACCCGGCTCAGTGAACCAGAGGCGCACCCGAACGGCTGACTCGCGGGCCCCGGGGTCGACCCGACCCCACGCGTCAGAGAGAGGAACAGAGCCGCCGGCGCTGACCGGCGAGAGCTCGCCGACGGCGAGGTCTCCGGCGACGCCGAGGCTACCTACCGACTCGCGGCAACGAGACGAATCCCGATGGACCAACTGCCGAGGGTCGTACTCCACCGGAGCGAGCTCGACGGCGGCAATGGCGGACGGCGGTGGTCCGGCGAACTTGCGCCGGCCGATTCCGGCCGTTGCTCGCGCGGCTCGGCCTCGTTCCGTGTTCCTGCAACCCTAGCGGACCTGTGCGCGCGACTAATCGAACTATTGCGCACGGAAACTCACTGACCGCGCTCGCATGGCGGCACGGTGGCGAGCGGTTTCACGGCGAACTCGGGTTCCGGCGAAACTACGGCGAGATAGACCTAACCGACGGTGTGGAATGGATCTACGGCTAACGGGGACTCTTAGACGAGCAAAAGAGAGGGAAGCCGACCCCGGCATCGCCCTCGTCGCGGCGACCCGAGAGCTCGGCGGCGCTCCGGCAATGGCGGACGGCGAGAAGCTCGCTGGAGCTGTACCTTAGGTCGGCTGAGGTCGGCAACGGGTCGGAAACGAAGAGCAGAGCAAGCCGCAGCTGCGCCGAGGGTGGAGCGGTCGGAGACGGCTCGGTGGCGGCGGATTTCACCGCGGCGGTCGCGGCGGAAATGGCGACGGCGGAAATGGCGACGGCGGAGGGGAAAGAGGAGAGCAGCGAGCGAGCAGAGGGCGAGAGAGCGGGGAGAGTGAGGGCGAGCGTGCGGGAGACAGGATTGCGTGTTCCCCTTTGTAAGCCGACCGCGCGGCAGCAACGACGGCGTACGGCGCCATCTGGCGGCCGAGGCCTGACGCGGTCGCGCGATTCGCCCGAGGGTCGAACTGAATCGGCTCCGATTCAGTTTCCGCGGACCCGACTGAAACTCGATTTTTCATCGATCTATAACTCGCGATCCAGAGCGTTTCAGCGAAAACTTCACTAATATAGGGTTGAAGAGCTATACGAGTAGATCATTTCATATTAAGACACTTTACTCTAGTTCGGCCTGGATTGAGAGATACAAGTCGATGAACAGGGGTACACCGAAACTGAAAACCGGTTTAGACTTAGGAAAATTTGAAAACTTCCAAAACAGCTCCAAATCTGCACTAATTCAACTTTTTGACCTTCTTCCACTCATTTTCATGAGTTGACCCAAAAATAAAGTTTGTTGCTTATAAAATTCTACACAACTTTGATTAAGGGTGCACTGACATGCAGAATCTCTAAAATGCCCTTCTTGTTTGGTCAAACAGAATAGCTTTTAAAGGGCTCTCTAGTCAACTATGAGCTAGAGGGGTATTTTGGGGATTTCACCAACATGAACATTGTTCCAAATGTTATCCTAAACATGTATAAAGCATTTAGAACCGTAAACAAGCATCACATTTGCATGTCAACACATTTTGCATAATATGGACATATAAACAAACATATAGCAATAAAAGGGAATCAAATAAAATGCAATGATAATAATGCATGAAATGACATGATCTATGCTTGATGACATGCAAATGCAAGTGTGAAAATAGTAACTAACACTAGGGTGTTACAGCCCTCCCCCCTTAAAAGAATCTCGTCCCCGAGATTAGAGTTAATTACCATTGTTTAAAGAAAGACGGATAGACTTCCTTGAGGTAATCTTCTCGCTCCCAAGTCGCATCCCAATAACTTTGGTTGTTCCACACCACCTTATAGAACTTGATCACTCGGCTACGGGTGATTCTTTCTTTGTAATCTATTACTTCAATAGGCTTTTCTTCATAGGTCAAATCTGATTTCAACTTGATATCACCAAAATCCACTTGCTCTTCCGGTACTCGTAAACATTTCTTGAGTTGAGATACATGAAACACATTGAAGATAGTGGACATGTGTGGTGGCAACCGTAACTTGTATGCTACCTTCCCACTTCTTTCCAGAATTTGAAAAGGACCTACAAACCTTGGAGCTAACTTTCGTTTCACTCCGAAGCGTTGCACGCCTTTCATAGGTGACACTTTCAAGTATACATAGTCACCCACTTCAAATTCCAATGGCCTTCTTCGCTTGTCCGCATAGCTCTTTTGACGAGTCTGAGCGGCTTTGAGATGTGTTTGAATGGTATGCACTCTCTCTTCGGCCTCTTTCACAAAGTCAATCCCGTAATATCTCCTTTCGCCTGATTCAACCCAATTGAGAGGAGTTCTACATTTGCGCCCATACAAAGCTTCAAAAGGAGCCATTTGAATACTCTCTTGATAGCTATTGTTGTATGAGAACTCGGCCAAAGGCAACCATTCTTCCCACGAACCTTTAGACGATAGAACACAAGCTCTCAACATATCTTCAAGAATTTGATTTACCCTTTCAGTCTGACCAGAAGTTTGAGGATGATAAGCTGAGCTGCGAACCAAATTGGTTCCCAAACACTTGTGTAGATGCTCCCAGAAGCGTGCAATAAATTGCGGGCCTCTGTCGGAAACTATCGTCCTCGGCACACCATGTAACCGAAGTATCTGAGCAAAGTAGAGCTGTGCCAACTGATGAGGACGATCTGTAGTTCGAACTGGTAAGAAATGTGCAATCTTAGTCAATCGATCTACGATCACCCAAATAGAATCGTGGCCTTTTTGCGTTAGAGGTAACCCAGATATGAAATCCATGGTTATCTCATCCCATTTCCAACCTGGAACTGGTAAGGGTTGCAATAGGCCTGCTGGCTTAAGATGAATAGCCTTCACGCGACAACAGGTATCACACCTGGCCACATAGGCTGCAATTTCCTTCTTCATTTTGGTCCACCAGAACCTAGGTTTCAAGTCTTGATACATCTTACTACTACCAGGATGGATAGACAACTTGGACAAATGAGCCTCGTCCATAATCTGATTCCTCAACTCACGGTCTTTCGGTACTACCAATCGATCCTTGAACCACAATATACCTTTTTCATCTACTCGGAAATGAAGCATTTCTTGTTCTTTCATCTTCCTTTTGATATGATATATGCCGGGATCTGTTTTCTGACCTTCAATAATCTTGCTTTCCAAAGTACAACTGAGAGTAATATTATTCAACACCACTGGATGCACAAGATTGAACCCGTCTGCTAGCAAAGGCTGCAATACATTGCAATGAGACTTTCGGCTCAAGGCATCGGCTACGACATTGGCCTTGCCCGGATGATAGTGTACTTCTAGATCATAGTCTTTGATCAACTCCAACCACCTTCTTTGCCTCATGTTCAACTCAGGCTGAGTGAAAATGTACTTGAGACTCTTGTGATCGGAATAGATATGACATTTGTGACCCATCAAATAGTGGCGCCAAATCTTCAATGCATGAACTACAGCGGCAAGTTCCAAATCATGAGTAGGATAGTTTTGCTCATGTTTTCTCAGTTGACGCGAGGCATAAGCAATGACTCGGCCTTCTTGCATGAGAACACATCCTAACCCAGTGCCACAAGCATCGCAGTACACATCAAAAGGCCTTTCAATATCAGGTTGTGCAAGAACTGGAGCAGTGGTCAACAACGTTTGCAAGGTGCGAAAAGCTGTTTCACACTCCTCACTCCACACAAACTTGGTATCTTTGTGCAATAGCTTGGTCATAGGTTTAGCTATTTTAGAGAAATCCTGAATAAAGCGGCGATAATACCCAGCTAATCCCAGAAAGCTACGAACCTCAGACACATTTGTTGGTGACTGCCAATCCAATACCTGCTGAACTTTTGACGGATCTACAGAAATACCTTCAGCAGATAAGATATGGCCCAGAAAAGGTACCTTAGTCAACCAAAACTCACACTTGCTGAACTTAGCATACAGCTTATGCTCCCTGAGTCTAGTCAAGACTATCCTCAAGTGTTCAGCATGATCCTCCATGCTCTCAGAGTACACCAGAATATCGTCAATAAAGACTACCACGAACTTATCCAACTCAGGCATGAATACCGAATTCATTAGATACATGAAATGTGCAGGAGCATTGGTTAATCCAAAAGACATAACCAAATACTCATACAAGCCATACCGAGTGGAGAAAGCCGTCTTGGGAATATCTTGTGGTCTGATCTTAATTTGGTGATACCCAGATCTCAGATCAATTTTGGAGAAAACCTTGGCCTTGGACAATTGATCAAACAAGATATCAATACGAGGTAGAGGATACTTGTTCTTAATTGTCACAGCATTTAGTGGCCTATAGTCCACACACATACGTAAAGTTTCATCCTTCTTCTTAACAAAGATTGCAGGACAGCCCCACGGAGAAGAACTAGGGCGAATGAACCCTTTGTCCAATAACTCCTGGAGTTGTTTCTTGAGTTCAGCTAATTCATGAGGAGGCATTCTATATGGCCTTCGAGAAATAGGCGCCGTACCGGGAATAAGTTCTATTGCAAACTCCACATCTCGATCAGGAGGAAGTCCAGGTAGATCATCAGGAAAGACATCAGGAAACTCACACACTACCGGAATACCTTGGACGGTCTTGCCCTCAACTGCGAAAGAGAGATTAAAAAGATCCCCTCTTCGAGGTAAGGAAACTTGAAAGGTACCCCCACCCTGGGGCGCCTTCAACTGTCAAAGTTCGGTTAGCAACGTCCAATACCGCACCCCATTTGTTCATCCAGCTAACCCCTAGAATTACATCCAGACCTAGCCCAGGCAACACAATGAGATGACTGATAAAACTTCTATCATTAATCTCAATACTCGCCTGCTTGATACCCTCACGTGTGCATATTTCAGCCCCAGCTGAGGTTATCCGGAAGTTACAGCCCAAATCAACGATCTGAAAGGCATGCCTTTGTGCAAATGCTTGACTTATGAAAGAATGCGATGATCCAGAGTCGAACAAAACAATAGCAGGATGCTGATTCACAGAAAACATACCCGCGGTGACTGGTTCACCTTCTGGAATTTCTTCAATAGTGGTGTGATGCACTCGAGCCTGCTTTGGATGAGGGCAATAGCGAGCAAGGTGCCCCTGTTGACCGCAGTTAAAGCATGGCCCCAGACCTTGGTTGGTCCTCACTGGAACGGCGTTGCTTGGAGGAGCGTTGTTCTTGTTCAAAGGCACTGTGAAACCTTTCTTGTAGCGCTGAGGCGCTGGCTGCTTCTTTGGAGGGGGTCTGAATTTTGCTCCAGGAACAGCCGGACGGTAAGCAGGGCGATTTGCCACCGCACGACTAGCTGCTGGAGTCCTTGACTGAGAAGAGCTTCCTTCAAATGGCCTCTTGCCTCCCTTGGAAGCAGTGTGCAAGTTGTTCTGTTTCTCTTGGATATAAGCTTCACTGATGAACTCGTTAAAAGTTGTACGAGCGTTGTTCGCCAGAGTCTTCATAAGCTTGGTACTAAGACCTCTCTTGAAGGTTTCAATCTTCTTTTCATCTGTATCTACCATCCACGGGGCATACCTCGACAGATTGTTAAAGGCATGATGATACTGAGTGAGGGTCTTGGTACCCTGAGTAAGCTGCATGAATTCATTGACCTTCATCTTGATCAAGCCTGCTGGAATGAAATGCCCCCTGAAATCCCTGGTGAACTGCTCCCAGGTGATATCAGCGACCACAGGGTAGGCGGTCTTACGATTGGCCCACCATATTCCAGCTTGGCCTTGCAGTAACATAGCAGCAAAGCTAGCCTTCATGGTTTCAGTCAATCGCAGCACAGAGAATGACTGTTCAATAGTGTTTAACCACTCATCAGCTTCCAGCGGCTCTACGGCCTGCTTGAATACCGGAGGCTTAGTGTCCATGAAGTCCTTATAGTTACTGTATTGGTCCTCATCGTTTCCGCGGCGTCCACCTCGATCGCGATTGTGGTTGTTACTAGCAACCATCTGCTGCAAAATCGCTTGCTGGGTGTCCAAGAACTGAGCAAACATTTGTTCCTGGGTACGCGGTGGAGGAGGCGGCAACTCCTCATCTTCATGTTCGTTCCCACCACCACTGGTTGACCCATGACGACGGGTATGAGGTGCCATCTGTAGCAACACGCAACAACCATTGTTAAGTGTCAGTTATGTCAAAGATAACCGAAAGATTATGCCCAAAAGATATCAATGATCATTTTTTGATAACCAACAAACGGCACAATAATTCAATAATCATCACACAACCGCACAATAACAAGGCGCAACCAAAAAGGGTTTCCAAGCTGCATAAGTTACCATTACTTAATTAAAAGTTTGATGGTTCCAGCCCTGAACACACAGGGTTCTCTCATTACAATTCAGGTTCTACCCATTACATGACATTAAAGGTTTTCCCAATACAAAAGGGTGCCGATCATGGCAAGATCACTAGAAAAAGCCTAGTCATCGTGGTCACTGTCCACGCCGGACACGTTCCCACCATGGTCATCACTCTCGTCAATAGGCACGATCTCCTCGGGGTCTTCTTCCTCTTCTTCCTCACTTGCTTCACCATCATCAGCTGCAATGAAGATCTCAGGAGCAAACTCCGCTGCACCCGGAGGATGAAACGGATCAGCACGGTTGTTCAGACGATGAACATCCTGCTGCAACTCCCAAACCTGCTGCTGACTAGCACGCAACTCCTGCAGAAACTCAGTGCGCTGACGTGTCAAACTCATATTGCGATTGTCAAGCTGGCGGCGAAGATCTGCATTCTCCCTCTCAAGCACCTCGACACGGCGATCAGCTGCCAACAAGGCGCCAGTGCATCGTAACAACTCATTGCGACAGGCAGTGAGAGCTACCACCAAGTCATCTGAGCTACGACGAGCCATACGTGCCCACTCTTCAGCTTCTAACTTCTTCTCCACAGCATCATGCAGGGCTTCAACGCACTTCATCCAACCATCCCTAGTGGAATAGTGCATCCTCAGGACAGCAAACATAGCACTCATAGAAGCACCCGTGCTATGAGCACGCTCGTCCCTGCCTCGCTCTAAAGAAGCTTGGCTAGACTGAGCCCACTCACCCTGAGAAGCATCCACCCTGGGAAAAACATTTGCTGGCCCCAAATCAGCTCTCTTGTTGAACCGGCTGCAAATATCCGTCAACACCTCAAAAGCTGCAAGCTGCGCACCATCCCATGGCGTCCTCATGTCAACTTCCACCTTTATTCCTGGAAACGACCAACCCCTTTCAAGCACAGGGATAGTCACCCAAACATCAAACCAAGGCTGCACCATGGTTTGCGCTGGCTTCCAGAAATACAGTGGTGGCTCTGCATATCCCACCGACTTCAACAACCTCCATAGCACAGTGGGTGTGCCAAACTGCTCCAGAAACTGACCACTCTGCGGCTCACCTTCAGCTGCCATCTGGTACATTACAACATCTTTCAGCATTTAGAATAAGATAGGACAGCACAAATTTTACCATAGGGAAGGAAATAGTACAAATAGCTTAAATTAATTTCATGATCATGATGCATGCACGTGCCAACGACCTCACACATAATATATTTTAACTAACGTTATAGTCGGTGGCATACCACGTGCTCTCATATACGTAACTAACCGTGCTATACGTTTTGCGTGGTTAGTGTACCTGCAGAAGATTCATTTCAGCCCAATCCCAATGTATGCAGGGCAACAAGAAGCACTTTTTGCCGGAAATGTTCCCATGAACATTTGCGACCCCAAAAATTAATTACTCCACCTTACTTCCATAAGTACACATATGGATAACATGTACTCACTTCAGTAATCATACACTCACCATCGATCGATGGTTGTTCGATCTTACACTCACATCTCACCTTACCTTAGGCGACGTGGTACATTGACCCATAAGAAGCAATAAGAAACCGACAGTTCATGATTATCCGCACGATAAAACCAAATGAACCACAAATAGAAATATGATGCAATTTCCCCCAAGTCAGTACTTACATAAGCCACCTAATTACCACATATACATAGGGCTATAGGACTTGGTCATTGGTACTCATAAGTTTTGCAAACACTTGGTTTAAATCACCTATACACACTATCAGTTGGCAATTAGTTTGTAAAACTCAAAACTCTTTTAGTTTTTAAATAGTCAAGTGACGGTATATGCTGAATTATGCTCTGGTACCAGCTGTCACAGAACCGACCAATTTATACGAGCACAAGTACAACGATCGCATTTTAGCCGCAATCCAGTCGCACTTGAGCCAATATAAACCCGGTAGTCCGGAAATCTCGAAGGATTTCAAACATTTCATACCCCAAGGATCATTCATTCAGCAATACCCGATCACATGACACATAAGTTCGCAACCGAATTTAAACATCAGAGTACAACATAGTCTTTTACACAAATAGGGTAGTAGCGGAAGTCAACATAGTTTTACACCACAGAGTTCAAATACGAGTACCATCACATGACCCTGTCACAGCATTCTTACAACAACTAAAGATAGATAATGACCCTGCCCTCGGGTCTAGTCTTCTTCGCCCGCAGGGGTGAAGCAATTCCTGCAATACGCGTAGTAGACTACACCATCTGCAACAATGGGAATAAAACCCTGAGTACTCAATTGTACTCAGCTAGACTTACCCGACAGGGAGTAAATAAAAAGACTCTCAAGGATATGCAAGGCTTATTTGGTGGAGCTCAGAGGGTAGCATCATTTTTGCATCAAAAGCATTACTACAGTAGAACCTCAACTTATTCATTTTAATTGTGATAAGCTTCGATTTCAGTTAAACTATTTACTAGGATTAGCCACTATACTAAGCATTCACTGAATATTGTAGCAATCAATAAAACCATATGATTTCCGATATCCACAGATATCAACCTCATCTCACCATAATCATTATGTTCAAGTTATTAGCCTCTACCTCACCAGAAGATCAGTTCAGTTTCTCACTAACCAGGAGAGATGGCGATTCGAATCGATTGTACCAGCTGGCAAATATGCCAATCACAAACCCTGTCAGCCGAGCCACTGGCTTCTTGGGCCACCGTTAAATCTTTCTGAGACATAATATGTATCGCGGGCTTGGAGGGGTCCATATTCTCAGAGACAAACCCACTTCCAGGATGCATCAGGTCCCTGACCTGCCCTTGGTAAGATGGTGTCTCCGCACATCCTTCCTACCTCCAGAATATGTCTGCCTTATCACGCCCAATTCCCGGCTCAGAAAGAAATACTCGGCTTCGCGGTCAGAACGACTTAT
The DNA here is from genome assembly GCA_038502445.1 of Eremochloa ophiuroides. NCBI lineage: Eukaryota > Viridiplantae > Streptophyta > Magnoliopsida > Poales > Poaceae > Eremochloa > Eremochloa ophiuroides. The sequence continues at coordinate 45,632,295 of JAHLJS010000006.1, forward strand.
CTGGCCAGCTATGTGACGACGTCTTTCAATCTCAACTGATGTCTGGTGGCCTCAGTCCTAGTCGGCCGCAAGCAGCACCGAAGACGGCATGACCTCAACCATGTCATGCGGCTCCCCGCTACCTAGCCTTGATTCTCTCATTAGACACTGTGGCATGGTGGCACATATAGTCCATCATGTGGAATCCAACCCCATCATCATTAGTAACCACCTATGCTCGCGAAGGACAGGAAATCCCTCGACTTCTACCGGTCTAAGCATGGCTAAGCATAAGATCGAACCCATCCCCTTGTCTAGTAATAACTTCAGGATCAAGTATAAGTGGACAAGGAATAAATGCAGCAACGGTATCATATCAACTCCTATACTTAAGTGCACAATCATACGATTTAATAAAGACCAGTGTATTTGTAAAAAGAGTAGGTGGAGACTTAGGAATGCTCCGGGGCTTGCCTTTCACAAAGTTAGCGGGTTGGTGATCCGGGCACTCCGGAAGTTCAGCCTCTTCTTCTTGTCCTTCGGAAACCTCTGGCACTTCAATCTCCGGCGGAACTCCCTCCTCCGGTGGATCGAATTGCAACAGTGTCACGCCTCCCGGCGATCCTGTATGCATGATATGCATATATGAGAACTGAGAATGCACATGAAATGCAAGATAGAGATGCACGAATTAACCCATGATATGCAATCAGTTTAACAATCCACACTCATTTATTTCTTTCCTAGACAACCAACTCATACTCACCCTTCTTAAGCAAAGCATAGAACAATTTCTCGTCCCGGGTGAGAGGTCTACAACCTGCACTTAATAATTAACATGCATCAACTAACCTACCACAACCAAAAGATATTTGCTTAGAAACAATTAAATAAACCCTAGCCTATAACTGGACCTACTGCTTACTGTGACCAGAAAAATCCATAGAAATTACAGTAGCTATTACACATCCAGATTAGCCTACTGACAAAATTTCAAGTCATTTGGACAAGTATAACAGTCTACACAAAAATAACAAGCAACCAGCCTTTTAAGCAATGGAAAATACTTAACACAGTGAAAAGTATCAAACAACAGATTTCCTAATTTTCTTAGCTTCTTTCCAACATAACATAGCCCAGGAAAAATATTCATGTCCATAACCTTAACACATTAAGCATGGTGATTTTTGCAAGATTAAAGCATAAAAGGCACATTATACTAGACATCATATAAATAACAGTGAAACACCAGCAAACATATTTTTCATAGATTCTACTTCCCTAAACAAGATGAATGCAAGTGGAATCACATTTTTAGCACATTCCTACAATTACTTATGCATTTATCAAGTTTACAAGCAATTAACAATTTAATTATAACTGCACATAAAAAGTATTCAAAAAGTACATTTTATATTTTTCCTTGATAGAGCTCAGAAATACAAACACAACAAAATTTGGTTCACCCCAATTGGACATTCCTAGCTCCAGATATGAATTTTGGAAGGTTTTACACATTTTCTGGAAATTCATTTTATAAATCAAAAACCTAAACCCGATAGAACTGCTACGTGCACCCGGCTCAGTGAACCAGAGGCGCACCCGAACGGCTGACTCGCGGGCCCCGGGGTCGACCCGACCCCACGCGTCAGAGAGAGGAAACAGAGCCGCCGGCGCTGACCGGCGAGAGCTCGCCGACGGCGAGGTCTCCGGCGACGCCGAGGCTACCTACCGACTCGCGGCAACGAGACGAACCCGATGGACCAACTGCCGAGGGTCGTACTCCACCGGAGCGAGCTCGACGGCGGCAATGGCGGACGGCGGTGGTCCGGCGAACTTGCGCCGGCCGATTCCGGCCGTTGCTCGCGCGGCTCGGCCTCGTTCCGTGTTCCTGCAACCCTAGCGGACCTGTGCGCGCGACTAATCGAACTATTGCGCACGGAAACTCACTGACCGCGCTCGCATGGCGGCACGGTGGCGAGCGGTTTCACGGCGAACTCGGGTTCCGGCGAAACTACGGCGAGATAGACCTAACCGACGGTGTGGAATGGATCTACGGCTAACGGGGACTCTTAGACGAGCAAAAGAGAGGGAAGCCGACCCCGGCATCGCCCTCGTCGCGGCGACCCGAGAGCTCGGCGGCGCTCCGGCAATGGCGGACGGCGGGAAGCTTGCTGGAGCTGTACCTTAGGTCGGCTGAGGTCGGCAACGGGTCGGAAACGAAGAGCAGAGCAAGCCGCAGCTGCGCCGAGGGTGGAGCGGTCGGAGACGGCTCGGTGGCGGCGGATTTCACCGCGGCGGTGCGCGGCGGAAATGGCGACGGCGGAGGGGAAAGAGGAGAGCAGCGAGCGAGCAGAGGGCGAGAGAGCGGGGAGAGTGAGGGCGAGCGTGCGGGAGACAGGATTGCGTGTTCCCCTTTGTAAGCCGACCGCGCGGCAGCAACGACGGCGTACGGCGCCATCCTGGCGGCCGAGGCCTGACGCGGTCGCGCGATTCGCCCGAGGGTCGAACTGAATCGGCTCCGATTCAGTTTCCGCGGACCCGACTGAAACTCGATTTTTCATCGATCTATAACTCGCGATCCAGAGCGTTTCAGCGAAAACTTCACTAATATAGGTTGAAGAGCTATACGAGTAGATCATTTCATATTAAGGACACTTTACTCTAGTTCGGCCTGGATTGAGAGATACAAGTCGATGAACAGGGGTACACCGAAACTGAAAACCGGTTTAGACTTAGGAAAATTTGAAAACTTCCAAAACAGCTCCAAATCTGCACTAATTCAACTTTTTGACCTTCTTCCACTCATTTTCATGAGTTGACCCAAAAATAAAGTTTGTTGCTTATAAAATTCTACACAACTTTGATTAAGGGTGCACTGACATGCAGAATCTCTAAAATGCCCTTCTTGTTTGGTCAAACAGAATAGCTTTTAAAGGGCTCTCTAGTCAACTATGAGCTAGAGGGGTATTTTGGGGATTTCACCAACATGAACATTGTTCCAAATGTTATCCTAAACATGTATAAAGCATTTAGAACCGTAAACAAGCATCACATTTGCATGTCAACACATTTTGCATAATATGGACATATAAACAAACATATAGCAATAAAAGGGAATCAAATAAAATGCAATGATAATAATGCATGAAATGACATGATCTATGCTTGATGACATGCAAATGCAAGTGTGAAAATAGTAACTAACACTAGGGTGTTACAGCCCTCCCCCCTTAAAAGAATCTCGTCCCCGAGATTAGAGTTAATTACCATTGTTTAAAGAAAGACGGATAGACTTCCTTGAGGTAATCTTCTCGCTCCCAAGTCGCATCCCAATAACTTTGGTTGTTCCACACCACCTTATAGAACTTGATCACTCGGCTACGGGTGATTCTTTCTTTGTAATCTATTACTTCAATAGGCTTTTCTTCATAGGTCAAATCTGATTTCAACTTGATATCACCAAAATCCACTTGCTCTTCCGGTACTCGTAAACATTTCTTGAGTTGAGATACATGAAACACATTGAAGATAGTGGACATGTGTGGTGGCAACCGTAACTTGTATGCTACCTTCCCACTTCTTTCCAGAATTTGAAAAGGACCTACAAACCTTGGAGCTAACTTTCGTTTCACTCCGAAGCGTTGCACGCCTTTCATAGGTGACACTTTCAAGTATACATAGTCACCCACTTCAAATTCCAATGGCCTTCTTCGCTTGTCCGCATAGCTCTTTTGACGAGTCTGAGCGGCTTTGAGATGTGTTTGAATGGTATGCACTCTCTCTTCGGCCTCTTTCACAAAGTCAATCCCGTAATATCTCCTTTCGCCTGATTCAACCCAATTGAGAGGAGTTCTACATTTGCGCCCATACAAAGCTTCAAAAGGAGCCATTTGAATACTCTCTTGATAGCTATTGTTGTATGAGAACTCGGCCAAAGGCAACCATTCTTCCCACGAACCTTTAGACGATAGAACACAAGCTCTCAACATATCTTCAAGAATTTGATTTACCCTTTCAGTCTGACCAGAAGTTTGAGGATGATAAGCTGAGCTGCGAACCAAATTGGTTCCCAAACACTTGTGTAGATGCTCCCAGAAGCGTGCAATAAATTGCGGGCCTCTGTCGGAAACTATCGTCCTCGGCACACCATGTAACCGAAGTATCTGAGCAAAGTAGAGCTGTGCCAACTGATGAGGACGATCTGTAGTTCGAACTGGTAAGAAATGTGCAATCTTAGTCAATCGATCTACGATCACCCAAATAGAATCGTGGCCTTTTTGCGTTAGAGGTAACCCAGATATGAAATCCATGGTTATCTCATCCCATTTCCAACCTGGAACTGGTAAGGGTTGCAATAGGCCTGCTGGCTTAAGATGAATAGCCTTCACGCGACAACAGGTATCACACCTGGCCACATAGGCTGCAATTTCCTTCTTCATTTTGGTCCACCAGAACCTAGGTTTCAAGTCTTGATACATCTTACTACTACCAGGATGGATAGACAACTTGGACAAATGAGCCTCGTCCATAATCTGATTCCTCAACTCACGGTCTTTCGGTACTACCAATCGATCCTTGAACCACAATATACCTTTTTCATCTACTCGGAAATGAAGCATTTCTTGTTCTTTCATCTTCCTTTTGATATGATATATGCCGGGATCTGTTTTCTGACCTTCAATAATCTTGCTTTCCAAAGTACAACTGAGAGTAATATTATTCAACACCACTGGATGCACAAGATTGAACCCGTCTGCTAGCAAAGGCTGCAATACATTGCAATGAGACTTTCGGCTCAAGGCATCGGCTACGACATTGGCCTTGCCCGGATGATAGTGTACTTCTAGATCATAGTCTTTGATCAACTCCAACCACCTTCTTTGCCTCATGTTCAACTCAGGCTGAGTGAAAATGTACTTGAGACTCTTGTGATCGGAATAGATATGACATTTGTGACCCATCAAATAGTGGCGCCAAATCTTCAATGCATGAACTACAGCGGCAAGTTCCAAATCATGAGTAGGATAGTTTTGCTCATGTTTTCTCAGTTGACGCGAGGCATAAGCAATGACTCGGCCTTCTTGCATGAGAACACATCCTAACCCAGTGCCACAAGCATCGCAGTACACATCAAAAGGCCTTTCAATATCAGGTTGTGCAAGAACTGGAGCAGTGGTCAACAACGTTTGCAAGGTGCGAAAAGCTGTTTCACACTCCCCACTCCACACAAACTTGGTATCTTTGTGCAATAGCTTGGTCATAGGTTTAGCTATTTTAGAGAAATCCTGAATAAAGCGGCGATAATACCCAGCTAATCCCAGAAAGCTACGAACCTCAGACACATTTGTTGGTGACTGCCAATCCAACACCTGCTGAACTTTTGACGGATCTACAGAAATACCTTCAGCAGATAAGATATGGCCCAGAAAAGGTACCTTAGTCAACCAAAACTCACACTTGCTGAACTTAGCATACAGCTTATGCTCCCTGAGTCTAGTCAAGACTATCCTCAAGTGTTCAGCATGATCCTCCATGCTCTCAGAGTACACCAGAATATCGTCAATAAAGACTACCACGAACTTATCCAACTCAGGCATGAATACCGAATTCATTAGATACATGAAATGTGCAGGAGCATTGGTTAATCCAAAAGACATAACCAAATACTCATACAAGCCATACCGAGTGGAGAAAGCCGTCTTGGGAATATCTTGTGGTCTGATCTTAATTTGGTGATACCCAGATCTCAGATCAATTTTGGAGAAAACCTTGGCCTTGGACAATTGATCAAACAAGATATCAATACGAGGTAGAGGATACTTGTTCTTAATTGTCACAGCATTTAGTGGCCTATAGTCCACACACATACGTAAAGTTTCATCCTTCTTCTTAACAAAGATTGCAGGACAGCCCCACGGAGAAGAACTAGGGCGAATGAACCCTTTGTCCAATAACTCCTGGAGTTGTTTCTTGAGTTCAGCTAATTCATGAGGAGGCATTCTATATGGCCTTCGAGAAATAGGCGCCGTACCGGGAATAAGTTCTATTGCAAACTCCACATCTCGATCAGGAGGAAGTCCAGGTAGATCATCAGGAAAGACATCAGGAAACTCACACACTACCGGAATACCTTGGACGGTCTTGCCCTCAACTGCGAAAGAGAGATTAAAAAGATCCCCTCTTCGAGGTAAGGAAACTTGAAAGGTACCCCCACCCTGGGGCGCCTTCAATGTCAAAGTTCGGTTAGCAACGTCCAATACCGCACCCCATTTGTTCATCCAGCTAACCCCTAGAATTACATCCAGACCTAGCCCAGGCAACACAATGAGATGACTGATAAAACTTCTATCATTAATCTCAATACTCGCCTGCTTGATACCCTCACGTGTGCATATTTCAGCCCCAGCTGAGGTTATCCGGAAGTTACAGCCCAAATCAACGATCTGAAAGGCATGCCTTTGTGCAAATGCTTGACTTATGAAAGAATGCGATGATCCAGAGTCGAACAAAACAATAGCAGGATGCTGATTCACAGAAAACATACCCGCGGTGACTGGTTCACCTTCTGGAATTTCTTCAATAGTGGTGTGATGCACTCGAGCCTGCTTTGGATGAGGGCAATAGCGAGCAAGGTGCCCCTGTTGACCGCAGTTAAAGCATGGCCCCAGACCTTGGTTGGTCCTCACTGGAACGGCGTTGCTTGGAGGAGCGTTGTTCTTGTTCAAAGGCACTGTGAAACCTTTCTTGTAGCGCTGAGGCGCTGGCTGCTTCTTTGGAGGGGGTCTGAATTTTGCTCCAGGAACAGCCGGACGGTAAGCAGGGCGATTTGCCACCGCACGACTAGCTGCTGGAGTCCTTGACTGAGAAGAGCTTCCTTCAAATGGCCTCTTGCCTCCCTTGGAAGCAGTGTGCAAGTTGTTCTGTTTCTCTTGGATATAAGCTTCACTGATGAACTCGTTAAAAGTTGTACGAGCGTTGTTCGCCAGAGTCTTCATAAGCTTGGTACTAAGACCTCTCTTGAAGGTTTCAATCTTCTTTTCATCTGTATCTACCATCCACGGGGCATACCTCGACAGATTGTTAAAGGCATGATGATACTGAGTGAGGGTCTTGGTACCCTGAGTAAGCTGCATGAATTCATTGACCTTCATCTTGATCAAGCCTGCTGGAATGAAATGCCCCCTGAAATCCCTGGTGAACTGCTCCCAGGTGATATCAGCGACCACAGGGTAGGCGGTCTTACGATTGGCCCACCATATTCCAGCTTGGCCTTGCAGTAACATAGCAGCAAAGCTAGCCTTCATGGTTTCAGTCAATCGCAGCACAGAGAATGACTGTTCAATAGTGTTTAACCACTCATCAGCTTCCAGCGGCTCTACGGCCTGCTTGAATACCGGAGGCTTAGTGTCCATGAAGTCCTTATAGTTACTGTATTGGTCCTCATCGTTTCCGCGGCGTCCACCTCGATCGCGATTGTGGTTGTTACTAGCAACCATCTGCTGCAAAATCGCTTGCTGGGTGTCCAAGAACTGAGCAAACATTTGTTCCTGGGTACGCGGTGGAGGAGGCGGCAACTCCTCATCTTCATGTTCGTTCCCACCACCACTGGTTGACCCATGACGACGGGTATGAGGTGCCATCTGTAGCAACACGCAACAACCATTGTTAAGTGTCAGTTATGTCAAAGATAACCGAAAGATTATGCCCAAAAGATATCAATGATCATTTTTTGATAACCAACAAACGGCACAATAATTCAATAATCATCACACAACCGCACAATAACAAGGCGCAACCAAAAAGGGTTTCCAAGCTGCATAAGTTACCATTACTTAATTAAAAGTTTGATGGTTCCAGCCCTGAACACACAGGGTTCTCTCATTACAATTCAGGTTCTACCCATTACATGACATTAAAGGTTTTCCCAATACAAAAGGGTGCCGATCATGGCAAGATCACTAGAAAAAGCCTAGTCATCGTGGTCACTGTCCACGCCGGACACGTTCCCACCATGGTCATCACTCTCGTCAATAGGCACGATCTCCTCGGGGTCTTCTTCCTCTTCTTCCTCACTTGCTTCACCATCATCAGCTGCAATGAAGATCTCAGGAGCAAACTCCGCTGCACCCGGAGGATGAAACGGATCAGCACGGTTGTTCAGACGATGAACATCCTGCTGCAACTCCCAAACCTGCTGCTGACTAGCACGCAACTCCTGCAGAAACTCAGTGCGCTGACGTGTCAAACTCATATTGCGATTGTCAAGCTGGCGGCGAAGATCTGCATTCTCCCTCTCAAGCACCTCGACACGGCGATCAGCTGCCAACAAGGCGCCAGTGCATCGTAACAACTCATTGCGACAGGCAGTGAGAGCTACCACCAAGTCATCTGAGCTACGACGAGCCATACGTGCCCACTCTTCAGCTTCTAACTTCTTCTCAACAGCATCATGCAGGGCTTCAACGCACTTCATCCAACCATCCCTAGTGGAATAGTGCATCCTCAGGACAGCAAACATAGCACTCATAGAAGCACCCGTGCTATGAGCACGCTCGTCCCTGCCTCGCTCTAAAGAAGCTTGGCTAGACTGAGCCCACTCACCCTGAGAAGCATCCACCCTGGGAAAAACATTTGCTGGCCCCAAATCAGCTCTCTTGTTGAACCGGCTGCAAATATCCGTCAACACCTCAAAAGCTGCAAGCTGCGCACCATCCCATGGCGTCCTCATGTCAACTTCCACCTTTATTCCTGGAAACGACCAACCCCTTTCAAGCACAGGGATAGTCACCCAAACATCAAACCAAGGCTGCACCATGGTTTGCGCTGGCTTCCAGAAATACAGTGGTGGCTCTGCATATCCCACCGACTTCAACAACCTCCATAGCACAGTGGGTGTGCCAAACTGCTCCAGAAACTGACCACTCTGCGGCTCACCTTCAGCTGCCATCTGGTACATTACAACATCTTTCAGCATTTAGAATAAGATAGGACAGCACAAATTTTACCATAGGGAAGGAAATAGTACAAATAGCTTAAATTAATTTCATGATCATGATGCATGCACGTGCCAACGACCTCACACATAATATATTTTTAACTAACGTTATAGTCGGTGGCATACCACGTGCTCTCATATACGTAACTAACCGTGCTACACGTTTTTGCGTGGTTAGTGTACCTGCAGAAGATTCATTTCAGCCCAATCCCAATGTATGCAGGGCAACAAGAAGCACTTTTTGCCGGAAATGTTCCCATGAACATTTGCGACCCCAAAAATTAATTACTCCCCTTACTTCCATAAGTACACATATGGATAACATGTACCCACTTCAGTAATCATACACTCACCATCGATCGATGGTTGTTCGATCTTACACTCACATCTCACCTTACCTTAGGCGACGTGGTACATTGACCCATAAGAAGCAATAAGAAACCGACAGTTCATGATTATCCGCACGATAAAACCAAATGAACCACAAATAGAAATATGATGCAATTTCCCCCAAGTCAGTACTTACATAAGCCACCTAATTACCACATATACATAGGGCTATAGGACTTGGTCATTGGTACTCATAAGTTTTGCAAACACTTGGTTAAAATCACCTATACACACTATCAGTTGGCAATTAGTTTGTAAAACTCAAAACTCTTTTAGTTTTTAAATAGTCAAGTGACGGTATATGCTGAATTATGCTCCGGTACCAGCTGTCACAGAACCGACCAATTTATACGAGCACAAGTACAACGATCGCATTTTAGCCGCAATCCAGTCGCACTTGAGCCAATATAAACCCGGTAGTCCGGAAATCTCGAAGGATTTCAAACATTTCATACCCCAAGGATCATTCATTCAGCAATACCCGATCACATGACACATAAGTTCGCAACCGAATTTAAACATCAGAGTACAACATAGTCTTTTACACAAATAGGGTAGTAGCGGAAGTCAACATAGTTTTACACCACAGAGTTCAAATACGAGTACCATCACATGACCCTGTCGCAGCATTCTTACAACAACTAAAGATAGATAATGACCCTGCCCTCGGGTCTAGTCTTCTTCGCCCGCAGGGGTGAAGCAATTCCTGCAATACGCGTAGTAGACTACGCCATCTGCAACAATGGGAATAAAACCCTGAGTACTCAATTGTACTCAGCTAGACTTACCCGACAGGGAGTAAATAAAAAGACTCTCAAGGATATGCAAGGCTTATTTGGTGGAGCTCAGAGGGTAGCATCATTTTTTGCATCAAAGCATTACTACAGTAGAACCTCAACTTATTCATTTTAATTGTGATAAGCTTCGATTTCAGTTAAACTATTTACTAGGATTAGCCACTATACTAAGCATTCACTGAATATTGTAGCAATCAATAAAACCATATGATTTCCGATATCCACAGATATCAACCTCATCTCACCATAATCATTATGTTCAAGTTATTAGCCTCTACCTCACCAGAAGATCAGTTCAGTTTCTCACTAACCAGGAGAGATGGCGATTCGAATCGATTGTACCAGCTGGCAAATATGCCAATCACAAACCCTGTCAGCCGAGCCACTGGCTTCTTGGGCCACCGTTAAATCTTTCTGAGACATAATATGTATCGCGGGCTTGGAGGGGTCCATATTCTCAGAGACAAACCCACTTCCAGGATGCATCAGGTCCCTGACCTGCCCTTGGTAAGATGGTGTCTCCGCACATCCTTCCTACCTCCAGAATATGTCTGTCTTATCACGCCCAATTCCTGGCTCAGAAAGAAATACTCGGCTTCGCGGTCAGAACGACTTATCTGGCCAGCTATGTGACGACGTCTTTCAATCTCAACTGATGTCTGGTGGCCTCAGTCCTAGTCGGCCGCAAGCAGCACCGAAGACGGCATGACCTCAACCATGTCATGCGGCTCCCCGCTACCTAGCCTTGATTCTCTCATTAGACACTGTGGCATGGTGGCACATATAGTCCATCATGTGGAATCCAACCCCATCATCATTAGTAACCACCTATGCTCGCGAAGGACATGAAATCCCTCACTTCTACCGGTCTAAGCATGGCTAAGCATAAGATCGAACCCATCCCCTTGTCTAGTAATAACTTCAGGATCAAGTATAAGTGGACAAGGAATAAATGCAGCAACGGTATCATATCAACTCCTATACTTAAGTGCACAATCATACGATTTAATAAGACCAGTGTATTTGTAAAAAGAGTAGGTGGAGACTTAGGAATGCTCC